>JAUKNK010000217.1:0-472500 GCA_030765055.1 Mantis religiosa | reverse complement strand
ATATCCGCACTGTACCTGAGGTACTCCACCCACTTGTGACGTAAATGTTTAGTAACGCTTCTCGCCGAGTGCATTCATATCGTGGCCGACTAGGATAATACTTGTAGATTACCTCTCCCTTTTACCAACTGCGCAAACGGAGGAACAATGCTTTGGTCTACCCATTGACACAGAGAGATGCCGCTGAGGGGACCATCTCACTTAAGGAAACAGCATTTCTACTGATTTTACGTACTTATGAAGACATGCTAATACTTTTGTTGTACTTACATATAAACTTATCTCACGTTTATATAAGGGCACAAACAGCAGATATAATAAATATTTTCAATGAAATGGACCGAGTGTATACATACTGTCGAACTGAATCCTGTAATTTGAAATATAAACATAACGTAGTATAATAACGTAATATAAACATAACATATAAACATAACAGTTTCCTCATATATTTAAGGTACTTGTGCGAAATTCGAAAGCTGATCAACAAAGACTGAGATTTATTTTTTCCTGTAGCTTCCTTGTTAGTTTCGTACCTATAACATAAATATTTGAAAAGAGGGGGGTTTCTACGTATAATGTTGGAAGCCGGTAGCACTCTCGTATTGGTAGGTTGGTAGTAATGCTCTATTTTGTAGACCCTTCGTGCACTTCGCATACCAGACAATGGAGGTGATATCAGAGGAGCAGTACAGCGCCATCAAATTCTGTTTTCGTTTAAACCATACAGCCACCGAAACTTATGAGAAGCTGAAGGGTTCAGTGAAGATGTACTACCTTATGCAACAGTGCTTAGGTGGTTCATGGACTTCAAAGAAGGCCAACTTGTCAGTGTTAAGCAAGGTGGGCCTGGTGTTTCGGCTCTGCTGTGACTGAAGTCAACTTCAACACAGCTGCTATGATTATCCGAGAGAATCGGCGTATAACATTACGTAACCTCAGTCAAGTGTTGACAATTTCATATGGCAGTGTGTGTACAATTATGCACGTCCATCTCCATATGACCCGAGTTTGGGCTCGTTGGGTGCCACGTCTGTTGACTCCCGAACAAAAGGCCGTGCGAATGGAGATAAGCCGTGAGGTGCTGCAACTCTTTGCTGATGGATGGGATGCATTTTTTAAATCGATTATCAAGGTGATGAGTCATGGCTGCATCATCATGATCCTGAAGAAAAACAAGCCAGCACAGTGTGGAAATCGACGGGTTCTCCAACACCAAAAAAAGGCAAAAGTTGTTCCATCTGCAGGGAAAGTGATGGTGATCACATTTTTTGACTGTAATGGAATGATTTACCAGGATGTAGTTCCCCTTCACACTACTGTTACAGCAGCATACTACACATCAGTATTGGCTACACTGAGGAAGCACATTGCAAAGAAACGACCAGAGCTTTCGCGGACTGGGTGGCGACTTCATGCCAATGCACGGCCTTACGTCGCAAATCAAGTCATGCAGTTTCTGGTTCGATTCAACATTACCTGTGTAGCACATCCACCTTATAGCCCCGATCTTGCACCCTGCGACTTCTTTTTTTTTTACTCCCATCATTAAAGGCAAAGCTTAGGGGTATTCGATTTCATGTTGGCACGTTGGCCATAGTAGCTCAATTGTTTGGAGCGGATGGATGGAGACCAGAAGATCCGTGGTTCAAATCCCGGCTATGGCATTGCATTTTTCAGACTGTCTCTACCCTTTCATAATTCATATAACGTCTTGTATTGCACATGGACTGCACAGAGTGACTGAAACTATACATGAAGTATTCAGTGATGCGGACAAGTTTATATCTTCAGATAAGGAAATATTTCTCAAAGTCTATGCGAGACATTCAATATTTCGTAATATGGCACCACCGATTCCTCTCCACCAAAGTCAATAATTACAAGATGGGGTACTTTGATAAAGGCTTTCACGTATTATGCGGTGCATTACAATGGCATTTTAAATGTTATTAGTGCTCTATATGATGCAGATTCCTCTGTAGTTGTAACTGCAAAGTCTCTGATATCTTATGAACTATCTGAAAATCTTCAGTTCATATCCAACAATTTTGTAGTGTTACCCGAAGCTATTAAACAATTAGAAAAATCGGATTTGGAAATGCTCAAGGGCATAAGCTAATAGAAGACTTAGCTAATTCAATTAATAGGATACCTCTAGTGCCAGGTATCGAAGAGGAGAAAGTTAAATTCCAGAATGTTGTAAACAAAAATAGTAGTTGAAAGTTTGAAAATTAGTAAGAAAGAAAATGCGCTACACGACAGAATGGACTTCTTTACATTTGCACCTCTGACATCATATGACGTCGAAAGAAGTTTTCACTGTTTAAAAACTACTTCAGTAATAGGCCTGGAAATTTATTAATAATTTACGAATGTACATTGTAACGCAGTGTAACGCACTCTTTGACGAAGAGAACTTGGTGAGGGCTGTTATGATAAACAGCTGATGTAATGCTTATAGCTCTCGCTTGTGACAAGCGAACACTTTTATGAATTAATAACAAGATGTAGACAAAAGAACGATCTGTATGTACATCATGTGAGTGAACACGTTGACCCCTTCTCCAATTACATTAATACGGAATGTTTATTGAAGGAAGACATAAACTTGTGTATTGTATTACAGTTAAATTACAAACGTCTGGTACGTAATTTGGCCGCGCCGTGACTCAGTGGTTAGACCGCTTGGCTCTCACCAAGACGGACCGGTTTCGATCTCGCAAAGAGAGATTGGTGGTGGACAACACGGCGCTGGGGCCGGTTTTCTCCGGGATCTCCGGTTTCCCCCGCCATCTCATTCCACCGGTGCTCCATCTTCATCTCATGTATCATCAGTGTCATCTCATAAGTAACGTTGGCCACGTATCGAATTCAGATGTTTGTCACTGGCACGCGAGCTAACAGAAGTTACCGTGAAAAAGTGAGGTTACTGTTCACTGCACCGTATGCATGTAATTACAAGGATTTTGTTTCTCAGGTTTCCTCTACCTTTTCGAAAGTCAAAAATGCTTTTGATGGAATCAGACACAGTTTGCACTCCAGACTTATGAATAAAATGATACTGCCTATTTTATTTCTTAAATATTAGCTTATCACATGGTAGGTGAATGATGCACGGTTACATAGAGAAACAGTGATTATATATACTAGGGGCGTCCAGAAAGTAAGTTCTGTTTCAATTTATCTCCGCTGCAGCGCTGCGATTACAGCTCCGCACATGCGCGGTAGACGCTCTCTATCAAGGAGAAGAAATGTGAGCCATTGTGAGATCGCTGTCAGCCACGTACGCTTTGTTGTCCTTTTTTACAATGTCGGTGTTGATTGAAAATACCGCCGCTTGTGAAATCAGATCCGTGATTCGTTTTCTGAATACTAGGAAAGTGAAACCAATTGAAATTTATCGGAAAATTTGCGATGCCAAAAGGTGTTGTGTTTCTTCACGACAACGCATGACCACACACGGCAAATGCGACGAAAAACATCCTACAGTGATTTGGCTGGGACGCATTTGACCACCCCCCCCGCACAGCCCTGACCTCGGTCCTAGCGACTTTCATCTGTTTTTGCATCTCAAATCTTTCCTTGGCGGTCAACACTTCAACAATGACGAAGAGCTGAAAGAAGATGTTTCCAACTGGTTGAAGACACAGGCGGCAAACCTCTATGAAGAAGGTATAGAGTCTGTTTAGTTAACGCGTGTGCAGTTTGGACTCAAAGGAACCTGAGCCTCCCACCCACTAATGACCGTCATAAATCTATCTCCACACTTCAGAAATGGAACCCTGTCATTGAGCACCAATAGCAACCCTGATTTTCTCGAAGTGACAGTCGCATGTCTACTCCATGTGGAGTCTCAGTTGCCAAAGTTCCAACTTCCAGTTGATATGTTTCATTACGTGCAGAAATTCGTTGTGTGTGACGATGTAGAGACCGTGGGAGGGAAATGCAAATGAAGTAGTAGATTACTTTCAGTCAAGTGAAAATAATCAAAGTGATGACAATAGTGTGAATAACTGGGCCGAGTTATATTACTGTAAAAGCCTCGAAAAACAAAGTTATAACGGGAACTGTTTCTAAGCAAATCCAAGCGCTTGTTTTGAACACATATAAATATGTGCTGACAAATAATCTTGGTAAGGGGTCGTGCAATGAACCTGATGATAAATTCTGGATATTCACAGAAATACAGTAAGAAATATTGTGACGAAAGGAATACCAAAGACGCCGGTCAAGTGTGAAAACAAGAGGAAACGTTTCTCTAAAGTAGATAATTTCACATGCGATTTAATTCGTCGAGAAATTTATATATTCTATGCAAAAGGGAGAGCGCCCACCTTAGACGAATTGGTTGCACATTTGCAAGAAATTTGTGATTTTGCTTACGGACGCTGCACTTTGCGCGGCCTCCTAAAGGAGTTGGGTTTCAAATACCACACTTTGAATAAGATAAGGGTTATTATGGAACCCAGTAGAATTGTAGCTTGGCTGTATATATATCGTCAAAACTAAGGAAGGTTTGCAGTATTGGACATAAGATAATTTATTTAGACGAAACCTCGTACGATACCCATGACGTATCGAGAAAGGTGGCAACCTTCCAGAAAGGTCTGGGTGAAGTAGGTTCAGTGTTGTAAAGCGATTATAAGAGTTCGTCAAACGCAGCTGCCGACGTGCACACGCGTTAACTAAACAGACTTTACTAGTAAGGAGAAGGAGACTATCCTGTTCACACCTTCAGAGTAATGTTCCCCGGGCCTGTTGTAAATTAATGCGTAATGCAGTTACGCAGAGTTACAGTCATTAGAGATTTCATTTAGATTACGTAAAGGCTATCAAACTAGTGTAGCTTGGTAATTAAGGTTACGTCGAAACTGAGGATGCCGTATTGGAGAAAGGCACCAATCTCTTGCACTACTGAATTTGTGAATGACCAGCAGTGGGAGATTGAGTGAAAGTTTGTGCGCATCTATTTTCCAGTCAAAGTGCAAAGAAACAACCGTATCCAAAGTTTAATTACGTTTTTGTAGGAGAGCTGTTTGAGACTAAAACCCTAGTAAACACATATTAAGGTACCAGTTATCAAACTATCTGTGTTTATAGCCCTAAAACTGTATGCTATATTCGTTCATTTCATTTGGAGCTTAATCACACTCGTTCCTTTCTTTGAGCCGAATCGTTCCAAACGTGGCAACTAATACGTTGGGGTTCTGCTTCATATGCGTTCATGTAGAAAAAAGGCATTTTCTTGCTTAACGGTTCACGTCATAGGGATGTTTCACGCGAACCGCTTCAGTGAGTGAAGGCAAATGACTGGTTATATAAGTATAATATGCGTTGTTTCTACTTGCTGTTAAGGTCAAAACTCTTTTACCACATCATACTATAAATTCAAGTTTATTATGCTTTTTTTCTGACTTACCCCTAATCATAGCACATATTACAACATGTGCCAAAATAAGTATCATCCAAGTTTTATGTACAATTTCATTCAGAACTTCTATGAGTAGAAAGTACAACTCATGTGTGCCGAAAATTTTAATTAAATACTGCTTACAAATTATGCATAATACAATATGCACACTAAACAGTGGTTATTCAAGTTGCATAACTATCATGGAAATAAATGCATCTTTAATGCACACTATGATTAACATAAACGTTTCTGTTTTACATTAATTTGATATATAACTGGACCGACTTTAAAAAAAACTAAGTGTTCTTAAAATTAATAAAACCTCAGAATGACAAGGAGCTCTATGCCATGGAAAAATAACAATATTTGAGAGCACCTTACTGTTTTACAATGCACAATGTTAAATATAAAAATAAAACTAAGTAATATTCTTTAAAAAATAATCTAAGAATACGTAAACTTATTTTTACTATTATTATCATTATGGCCGCGCTATGGCTGAGTAGTTAGACCGATTGACTCTCACCTAGGCGGCCCGGGTTCGATTCCAGGCGACCACAAAGTGGGATTTGTGTTGGACAACATGGCGCTGGGGTGGATTTCCTACAGGTCCTCCGGTTTCCCCCACCATCATTTCACCAATTGCTCCATCAATATTTCATCTCAGGCGTTGTGCCGCACCCTCATTCTTTATTTCATCTCTCAAGTCAGATGCTTCGGCTCCCTCGCTCGGAGGCAACCGAAGCGCCTCCTAACACCAGCATTGACGAGAATGGGAGAAAAAATATTATCATTATAATTACATAATTTTCCTGACAGTAATACTGATGCGCTTCCGTTCGATTTTATAAGTAAAAAGAAACTCTTTTTTTCGAGTGTTGCGTCGCATTCATTATAGTTTGTTTTGACTTGCCTCTCTCACTCCCTTACTGACCACGACAACTCAGGAACAGTAAGTCCTTGATGATCACGTAAACATAATACTATACTGGTCGCCAATCTAGAAAGTGATTGACATTTCGTACGGAGAGAGAGGCGACGTTGCCACTTATTGCTGCCACGTGGAGAGTGCGATAGGATTATGCGTGCGAAGGTGATTTAGTTGCGACTGCAATGGGTGTTTTATTATTTATTATTATTGTTATTATAATAACAAAGACAATAGTACAGTCGTGTATTTACAGGCAAACGCTAGAACATGCAAGAACACATCAATGTAAAGATCATCGTAATAAAAGAGGCATACCTGTGACATTTTGATGTTTATTGAAGTGGGAAAGTACCGCTTACATAATTTTTTCCGGAAGTTTCTAATTTATAACCCAATGTCTAACTTTCGTCTTTAAAATACTTTTCTTTCCCAATCTTAACCTTAATGCCCGTACTGATACCTACAGCACGCGAAGTCCTATCAGGCACCTAGACTCCCCTTCTGTTTACGCAGCGTTATCAAAAGAGAAACAAAAGCCAAGGTATTGTGTTTACTGTAGAGTTTGCGTAACTCGCTTGGCGGCAGGTCATGCTAAGCACGTATTAGAATATCGGCAACCAGGGTTTAGCGTCTAACGTTGTCATGGAAACGGCTCGACTCTAATTGGTACTTCTAATGGTTACTATGACTACCGTTATGACGTACTCATCCCCTCCCGTTTATTTACAGTGCTTTTCCATGTGGTTACTGTCAATCACATTCTAGTTTGGCGACCAGTATAAACCCATAGTGGTAAAATATTGCATTGAAGATAAAATATGGCTAATACCTCAAGAAAAGATAGGAAATACGAGAGAGCCAGATGAATTTATGATATTCAAACTGAAACTGGCGTTACACTGAAGATCTGGCAATGGGTAAACTCTAGAAACTCGTGCCAAGTTCTTACATTACGCCTACGGTGAACGGTCTTAGCTCACGCCATTGTGAATGGGGCCTCGCCGGTAACGACCAGACAGTCGAGAAAGAGGACAGAGGAAATGGTTGGATTCATTAACGAATCAGCTACGTCATAATTAGCCCATAACTCCTTATGCAACTAGCGGCAACCTTCATCTATAATTTTCTAGGTTATCATTGCTCTTGAAGTTTGCAGACTGTCATGTTCGAAATGTTCAGTAAACCAAATTACAAACGATAAAACCTGGGCATTCATACAACTTGGGTACAACGAGGTGGGTAGTTCTAAATCATTTATACTTGTCGGTTGAGGTAGAACTTTTACAGCACATTAAACCACAAGAATTGTACAAAAACATTGTGCAAGTCGCCGACGATAAGGTCTGCGGTTGGCTTTCCTCTGTGGCTGTCATAAATTATTAATTGTACGCGATCATGACTCTTGTAGGTCACTTCACCACCAGTTTCATGAAAAGTAGGCGGGGCGATCTTGGTATCTGTGGTTTTCCAGTTTACTGAAAAAAAGAGTTGCATACGGAATTAGCAAGCAGCCGCAAGTTAATCTTGTCAGTGTTTCTGTTAGCATGTTATATTATACCGCTAAGCACTGAAGGTCTTCTCGTGTCCCCACATTTTCTGAATCATCCCACGAAAGTTTAAGTTCATCTGGCTTGCTAATCCAGCCAACCAAACTTGATTCGCAAGGCACTCGTTCATGCCCTTAACCTTGTATACACAATGCAAGCAAAAACATATCCGCAATAACATTGTTCAAATATGACAGCGGAAAAAAAAAACGCTTCTGATACGGTTCCACCCACGTTCATTTATATTTTTTACTTTCTCTACCTAGTCCACAGTAGGCACAAGGACGTACTTCAGTACCGATATGTTACCATGTTTTGAGATCCCATGAATATATAAAAAGACATTATTATAAAAAACGTTCACGTGTGTACGAACAGCATAGCGCAAAAGTAAAAAAAAATTCGGATAAATATCAAACAGTATCTTCAAAAGTTGCAACACCAAGATTTTCAAGAAAATCCACCCCATCTCGACTACCCTTTACAGAAAACATTTTGTGACAGAAAATGGCTATAATAATTTTAATTAAAATACCATATACTAAATAAGTACCTTTAGATGATAAATAAAATATATATCAGTCATAGATGTCCCTTCATTTAGAAGTGATTTAGTCTGCATAGTCTTCTATAACTACCCAACGTAAACAATAAACGAAAACCTAGTTAGATCCCTTTAAAATATAATTTATTTCAAATAACGCTTTTTGTACCATAAACCACCTACAGACTTCTTCAATATTTAGTTGTTTTCCATGACTGCATAGAAAGTGAAATTTAATTTGTTCATCATTATTCCCTTTGCTTTTATAAAAAAAAATGTAACGGAGCTGCTTCTGTGAAGGTTTATCTTGATTAAAATAAATATAGGGAAATAAATAGCGTCAGATTAAATACTTCAATGCCATAGCCGGGATTTGAACCACATATCTCCCGGTCTCCGTCAGGTTGCCCTTAACCATTGATCTACCATAGCCAACATGCCCAAATGATATTCAATTCTCCTACTGACCCGCGGGCCCAAATGACCTTGCTGTCGACGGGCCCTTAAACACCACACACTCACTCACTCCTACTGACCCGTAATTTTTTTCCATTAAACCACTAGGAGTTCTTATAAACAATGAGATATGCAGCTTTTGTGGTGACTTACTGTGCTGTAAGTACTTAAGTCCCAGTCTTTATAGTTTAACTACTATTTTGGTTAATTAATGGAAATTTAATCGTTCTTCCGCACTAGCCGAGTGTAGGCTAAGATTTGGATAGAGTCAGACTGAAAAATTCAATGCCATGGCTGGGATTTGAACCACCGATCTTCCAGTCTCCGTCCGGTCGCTCTTAACCATCGAGCTACCATGGCCAACGTGCCGTCATGACATTAAATTCTCCAACTCACTAGTTTTTTTCCTGGTAAACATACCGGTTATACTACTACATGGCAAAGCAAGAAGGCGTATTGGAAAAAATTCGCAACACAGAGATGTTTACCCGAGCTTATCGCACATACACGGCGAGTTCAGTGTATGTACACTCCGTTGAGATGTAATCATGTCTTCTCGATAGCAAAGTGTCAACATCGCCAGGCGCGAGGAAACATATATAGACACACACAGCTCCCAATCACTCTATTTGTGTTTCGTAGCTTACTGTACATCAACTTACTAATATTTCACTCCTCTAATCGACCAGAAAAGACCTGATAAGAAACGATAGCAGCGCTGGTCATCTGAAGGTCGATACGCCTCAACACTTTGTCGAGTAATACCTTAAGTATCGTACTTACAGAGTCGCCACAAAAGGTACGTACCTCATTGTATATGAGAGCCTCTAGTGATTTACCGGGAAAAATACGAGTCAGTTGATGGTGGTCCATCGCTCAGCACAGATGGGGAAATAATTTTTTGTCAGCCTTGTGTGAAACAAGTGAGTTTAATAATTCATGTTTGTATTAATACTATATTATGGTAGTTTCAAAAGCCTTGTAAAATCAGCCCCTCTAGCAACATTATGCCGAACACAAATTAGTATGTTGAGGAGAGCCGAAAGAAGAGAAAATGGATGTTTTCAGTTTTCCAAAGTAAAGCACAAATTTGCTAGTGTGAAAACTTTCTTCATCACATGATACGACTTTATATTGAGATTTAGCTTAAAACATGTCTGAATCATTAAACAAGTCCGTCTAATGCATTTCATCTTGATTATAATATTATTTATTTGAAACTTATAGGTATAGCTTTGCAAACTCGGAGTAGTTACGAGATTTATCTTTTGGCAGTTTCAGTGCAGTAGCATGATATTTTTGTGCTGGTGTAAAGGCTTCCTTCTTGAGCTAATAGTAATACTTGGGGGAGGGATTATTAATTAAATTATTGGCGGTACCAATTGTTAATAATCATATCAGATGGCAATCAGTACTGCTGGAAAGCAGGAATTTACTCTCGTAAGATTTCTTTTACATGTGTGTAAATCTGCTAACACGAAGCTGTTATTTTAACCAATCTCAAAATCACCACTCTAACTTAAACTTATAATGCCAGCGCTTAATTAGCTAGGCTACACAGACTAAGATTATATATGAAAATATTGGGATATTCTCATGCTTACGTTTTTCTACATCGATCTCAAGGAATTTTGAAATCCATTGCTTGAAGACTTGCGGTGCTGTTTCCAACATTGAAAATGAAACTGCAGACCAATAAATGTTAATGGTTTGTGTAAAATTTTACAGAAATGCCTTTATAAAATTAGGTACGAGAATTATTTTCATGATGCCGTAATTGCTGTAATTCTGTTTAAATGAACGGGAAACGCTTACTAAAAACCTGTGCTTTATTATTTATTCTTAGTCGATAATGGGGCATTTAGGGTTTTTATTACAAAAACTAGGTTTCTGTAGCTATAGCTTTTAATTAATTTTTGTTCTGTGCTTTGTATCTTTCTGACAGTGAAATTAAGCTGTTGAGATGAACTTCTGAGTTTCTTATCTTTCCAACAATCGTTTATATTAAAGAGACACATCTGTGCAAATTAGCCCAAAACTTACAACCATCCCCAATTTCGCTTTTTGTCTTAAAATTAATAGACATACTTCAATAATATACATTTTCTTCTAGCGGCACTACAGAAAACATCACCGACTATTTAAATAACCCTACACCTGTATCGTAGCTCCTATTACTAATTTTTAACCTCAGATTTCTCAGATTCCATATTTTCTACATTTTCCTAGCTTCCAAATATTCCTCAGGATGCAGTTTTCCATTAATCTGTATGAAATTCTAAACATGCCTGTAAGGGAAACTGCCTATTAAGTGTACCCATTTACATTTGTTGTGTTTTTGCTATTCGTATTGAAAAGGATTATAATGCTTTCTTCTTACTGAAAACGCTTAGGAAAGTAAAAATTGTTTGATAGGTTAAAATGGGTGCAGAAACTTACACCCCAAGCATTAATTTTTAAAATTACAATATGTGGGACATTTTGAAAATCACATATAATTTGAACGTAAACTGTTAGTTCCCCAAAAGACTATTGTAACTAGAAAGCTGAGACTTGGTATTATTCCATTCTTGATCATTCACAAAAATAAATGGTATAAATTTGAAACAAATCTAACAAAAGCTTCAGATCTTTCAATTTTCACCCTCCCTAATCCATATTTTTGTTTTTTGACATAGTTAATTACTTCACACCTTTGTGTACATTATGGTTATTACTTAGTGAAGTGGATTTATATGTATTTTAATTATACCATAATATCTGTTATTTTAACTTGCTGTGGAGCCACTTATGAAATTTGGAATAAATGTAGAACTACTTCGCTTAGGGAACCGCAAAATACTATGTGTTTAGCAAATTTGTTTAAGCGTATGTTGCCATGATTGTTATTTCGTTATAGCGCATTTATAGTGCATTATAAGAATCATTTTACTAAAATTGTGTATTTCTAAGTGTTTACTTGGGAAATTTTTAGTGCCTATTTAAGCGTCTATTTTGCCCATTTTTAGTGCCTTTTTGCCTGCCTATTTCACACATTTTTAGTGCCTATAAATCCGCTTCCTAGTTATCAAATACTTTTCAACGTATTACTCTTGAATTTAAACCGGATTTTATGTACATAAACATTCGGATGCCTCACTTCGGAAACATTCGTCTATGTATTACGGATGTTTAAAATTATTTTCTATTTGTTATAATAATTAACTCAAACGCTTTCAAAATACGCCCAAAGCTTCTTATAAATATGTACACTAAGCACTTCAAGAATCCACACATAAAACACCCAGGCAGGATTAACGTTTTAAATATAAGCTAAATGAAAAAAAAAATTAAACACACTCTAAGTTAATTTTGTTTTCATTTCTGTACTCCATAGAGTAGGTAGAGGAAGTATTACATTCCACCAAGCGTTCCATACCGTGATTTCATCGGAAATGCACGTTTTGAGATTCTGAATAAGAAATTTTAACTAAAAGGTTTGTGTGTGCTTGTGAACAGCAAAACGATTTTATTTAAAATACCAAATGTTTAAAATATTTTCATGACAAATGAAATGTTTATCTTGAATATTTTGGAGAAAACCTTCATAAATCCTCTTCAACTTAGGTGACCTTTGCATTACTGCTGAACCGTATTTCGCTACATATAATATGTACATCTTGTTAAAAATAAATTGATGTCTCGTAGGTGCACGTTTTTGTACAGCAACCATTGATATTGTCACCCTGTGGCATTGTGCTGCTGCCACAGCCCGGAGTCGGGCACATGACAGAATAGAAAAAGGCAGAGAAAGGCTTTCTAGAAACAATGGCTGGGGAGGTATAAATACCCCGCAAGGTGTAAGGAGCGGCAGTTGTTTTTTTGGTTATGGCGACAGTCGACGATTGAAGTGTACCGCAGTGATTGCTTTCATTTTTTTTTCGTGCAGCAAAACACTGAGTCCACCTCGAAGACAGCTGACTGTCAATTTAACGTCTTTTTACTGCAGCAAACGTTGTTCTAAATTTCTGCAAACCAAATTTCCGAATCTACGTAACACTCGCAGTCACAATATTCTTTGTTACTTATTTAAATTCTCCAATACTTATAGTTTTCTTAAATAAAAATACGTTATTCTTATACAAGTTATACGTTATATCTTTATTTTATATTTGGGCCATGCAAAGAGAACGAATTTCAAACAAATTCCGTAGTGACCTGTTCTTAAAAAGAGTTGAGTATCGCTTAACGTCTACTCAATTCTCATATTTTTCTCTTGTCCTAAAAAGAAAATAAGCAATAAGATAATATCTCAATTAACATGAAGTAGAGGAACAAGCATCGTAAGAATAGTTGGGACCTCCTGGGACCGATTTTTTTTTTGTTTGAATGTAATTTACGTTCTCCAACGCTGTCATATCGGACCATGAATGGAATGGGTTAAATGATGCTCAAATGAGCCCGGAGTCCATAGAGCTTAGAGTTACCCGACATTCGTCTATCAGGATAAGGTAAAACCCCGGATAAAACCTTATCCAGGTAACTCACCCTGACCGAGATTCGAACTCGGGACCTATTGAACGTGAGGCAGACATACTAACACCACGCTACCAAGGCGGGCCTGGGACGGATAGCATTGTGTTTGTTTATTTGCGGCCAACAGGGTAACTAAGAGTGCTCTGCGTAGAGTCTGTTTAATTAACGCGTGTGCAGTTCGGACTCAAAGGAACCTGAGCCTCCCGCCCACTAATGACCGTCATAAATCTATCTCCACACTTCAGAAATGGAACACTGTCGTTGAGGACCAATAACAACCCTGATTTTCTCAAAGTGACAGTCGCATCTCTACTCTACGTGGAGTCTCAGTTGCCAAAGTTCCAACTTCCAGTTCATCTGTTTCATTACGTGCAGCAATTCGTTGTGTGTAACGATGTGGAGACCGTGGGAGGGAAATGCAAATGAAGTAGTAGATAACTTTCAGTCAAGTGAAAATAATCAAAGTGAAGACAATAGTGTGAACAACTGGGCCCAGTTATATTACTGTAAAATCCTCGAAAAACAAAGTTATAAGTGGAACTGTTTCTAAGCAAATTTGAGCGCTTGTTTTGAACACATATAAATATGTGCTGACAAATAATCTTGTTAAGGGGTCATGCAATGAACCTGATGATAAATTCTGGGTATTCACAGAAATACAGTAAGAAATATTGTGACGAAAGGAATACCAAAGACGCCGATCAAGTGTGAAAACAAAAGGAAACGTTTCTGTAAAGTAGATAATTTCACATGCGATTTAATTCATCGAGAAATTTATTGATTTTATGCAAAAGAGAGAGCGCCCACCTTAGACAAATTGGATGCACATTTGCAAGAAATTTGTGGTTTTCCTTATCGGCACTGCACTTTGCGCAGCCTCCTAAAGGAGCTGGGTTTCGAATACCTCACTTTGAATAAGATAAGGGTTATTATGGAATCCAGTAGAATTGTAGCTTGGCTATATATTATTTGTCAAAACTCAGGAAGTTTCGCAGTAAAGGACATAAGATAATTTATTTAGACGAAACGTCGTACGATACCCATGACGTATCGAGAAAGGTGGCAACCTTGCAGAAAGGTCTGGGAGAAGGAGGGTTGGTGTTGTAAAACGATTATAAGGATTCGTCAAAGGCAGCTGCCGATGTGCACACGCGTTAACCAAACAAACTTTACCTTTTCAATGGACCATTTACAGGGCGGAAGCATCATGGAAATATTGCAGAAGGCACGCTATGTTCACGTGATTTTTATTTATTTTCCAGCTGCAAGTAGTGTACAGTTTTGTTTACTATAACAAGATTTTTTAAGATAAATTTATTTAATGTCACCTAACAAGAATGGTCTTATAACGGCAATTATAAGATGGTAGGTATAATAAATTTTATATTCAGTTGGTCAGTACAATTAACATTTTAGGAACTATTAGGTTATGGTACAATATAAACATATTGAGCAGAGAACCTAAGTAAATGTATGCCCTGCCATTTAGGTTTTGCAACAGTAATGCTGCTTACCCGTCTGATGCTGTGTGCGTACCTGGATTCGAAGTCGGAACTACTTCCTAGGTCTCCGCTGGCGCTGGTCCGCTCTCTGCTTTCCCCTTACCTCTGTCTGTTGTGAACTGTATCTCCTCCATGGATTCTTTCCGCGCTGTTGAGCGCCCTAAACCACAATCAATCAATCAATCAATCCATGGATTCTTTGGTTTCTCAGGTTGTAGGGTCGAGAAAACAACAGAACACATGATATTTTCTAAAACATGTACTTTAATCGCTTATTTTACTCTGGATGTAGAACTCGGGCAGTTACATATATTCTCTTTTGTTATGGCTGTGACAACGTTTAATAAAAGCAACTATAGTGCAGAATTGGAAACGACGTTTCTCATGATGAAGGAGTAACCATTAAGTGAAGGTACTAGACAAAGTGACAAAAATGGCCTACATTTGCCTTCTACTTTATATATAACTGTATATATAGTGAAACATGGCATCTACAATGAAAAGCTAGCAGTGTGTCGACCTGTCTAATAGTACATCAAAATAGTTGAAATATCATCTTATTGTACCGATTCCCACCCTTTCTCGACATAGCTCGCCTGAGTGTAAGGTCTTTTTTAACTGAATTTGCCCAGGGCCAAGATACAACATATTACAGGAGTTTACATTTTCAGTTTTATAAACATGACCAAAGTACACCTTGTAAAGTTCTCAAAATATGTAAAATATTGAACCAATTTAAATAATCAATCAATTTTCCCTTTATTGGGCAAATGATTTTGCTACATGTGCCGCTATGGCATTACTTGCTAAACCGTTCTCATACGTATTTCTGCGGTGCCTCAGAGCATTCGATTCAAATAGCCATGGTCGTTAAAGCGATATAAAATTGGTTCAATAATTACAAAATTAAAAGATTCAATATTTACAATTGAAAATATTCAAAATGTTTCTAGTACAACCGACAAAGGTCAGTACAATATCATAAAAAAAAACCGCACTAAAATATCTTTAAATTAAATACAGCGTCATGTTACCCCAGGGCAACACCGCCAAAAAAGGGCTAGAAATTTTTATTTGAAGGGCTGAACTGCCAAACAAGTCAAAACAGAATTGGGTGGAGTTTGGGCGGACTCTGCACCAACATTGAAGACCATTTAATTTTGTAACAATGAATTTAAACGTGGTCGTAGAAGCACCGAAGATGAATCACACTCTGGTCGGCCAATGCAGGTCACCATACAGGACATCATAGAAAATTCCACGATCTGGTTATACTAGACCGCCGAATCAAAATTGCTGAGACTCATCTGAGTGAGTGCAGAATATCTTGCATGAAAAATAGGCAATGAACAAGTTGTGTGCAAGATGGGTGCCGCAATTACTCACAATCGACCAAAAGGGCACCAGGAAGAAAAAAATCTACTGAGAGTGTGGCGATATTTAATAGCGATCTGCAAGAGCTCTACCACCGATTTGTGACTGTGGATGGAACTGGGATCCATCAACAGAGTTTCGTTAAGTTACTAGCCCTTTATTTTGTAAATCAATTTGCTACTTATGCCGCTCTTGATATACGTGCTAAACCGGTTCTCACACGACTTTCTGCGGTGCCTTAACGCATTCAATTCGAATAGCCATGGTTGTTATAGCGATATACAATGGGCTGGCCACCCATTTAAAGCTAAACGTAGTTTAGTCTCGGCAACTGCAATCAAATGTGCCTGTGGCACTAAAAATAATCGGTGTGATGGCATGCTTGGATTGTTTGTATAATTTACGTCCTCCAACGTTAGGTCATATCGGACGGTGAATGAATTGGGTGAACTGATGCTCAAATGAGTCCATGGTCCATGGAGCTTACAGTTAACCGACATTCGTTTTTGAGGATAATGGAAAACCCCAGTAAAAACCTTATCCAGGTAACTCAACCTGACAGATTTGCTCTCGGGACCTCCAGATCGTGAGGCAGACAAGCTACCATCTACGCTACCGAAGCGGGCACATGCTTGGATGTTGACGTGGTATCATTTGACTGCAGATGCTTGGATTTTGCCTTTTTACACTAAGAAAAACATACAAGGTAATTGTAAAAATAATATAATATTTAGAATTAAAAGGACTCCAAATTTTGCTCGGTACAATATTATAATAACAAAAATACTGCGCAAAAATACATTTAAAATGAATACAGTGTCATGTCGCCCCAGATCAACACCGCCAAACAAAGGGTTAAATAATTAGTGATAAGGAAATTATTGTGTTTCTATTAAATAATTTAGCTTTCTGATCAAAGGTTTCGTTTCAGATTTGAATAGCTTTACAATTTTTGAGACTTTTGAGCTACTGCTGATAAATCAAATGATCCTAAACTATTCCAATCATTCTTTCTACATCATATTCATTAAGATAAACACTGGTACAAATAGTTTTATTACATTTTTGCTTAGTTCTCTTTAGAATAACAATAGGAAAATACAGATTTGACTAACTAAAACAATAATCATTTCTTTTAAGAGCTGGTCTGTGTGTTATGATTTTGTTATGGTTTTGCATGACCAGGAGAGAAAAGATGAATAACTTCCCACTTTAGGGAAAAAATAATTGAAAATGTACACCAATAACGAGATAATTAGCAGATGTTTAGCTACACCTTAAAGAAAATATGTATAAATGTGCATTTATCAACATCTAATTATTTGTGCAATAAGATTTCATATCTTTGAGGTAACCAGTTATGCAGAAGTCATTCAAAATGACTTTCAAAGCCTCTCCCAAGGGTTTCAAGATATACATTCAGTTTTTGATGAAATATCTTAAACCTAAAATGTGAAACTTTCCTAGAGACGAATATCTCATATACATATTATACATATGGTATTTTAATCAAAATCATTGTAGCCATTTGAGAAAACCAAAATTTTCAAAACATGTTCTACATAAACAGTAGTTTGGGATGAAAATATTTTCTTGAGATTGTTTTTGTTATATCTTTGGTGCTTAACTACGGGATCAAAATCTATCTGGTTGTGGCATGCGGTGAAGTCATGATAACATCATCTTCATCATGAACAGCAACATCATGGTCACGATCAGCACTGTGGAAAACATGGTTAGAGATATTAAGAAGCTCTTCCAGAATGTTACAATTTCTTTTAACAGAAGATATCTCAAAATTTAAACTAAAGAACACTTGCATTGTTAGTTAAAGTAAATAGCCCCGAAATACAAAACTGTCAACTCCTTAGCTAAAACATTAATTTCTGTAACAAATAACTGAACAAATAAAGCGTTAAATCATATTTTTCATTTAGCAGTTTTAGAACTTGTATCGAACAATTTAGAATATAGACGCCTACTTGGAACACTTTTCTGGAGGGAGCAGGAACGTGCTCTAAAGTTGGTTGTTAATCAAATATTTAGCGCAATCGCTAAAGTTAAAGGAGTTTAATAATAGTATAGCACACATGCTTTCAGCTGCCTGAAAATTAAATAAATATTTCATTAATTTAATACATAAAGAAAAATGTTAGGTATGTTGTTCCCCTAAGTTAGGATTAGGGTTCGTTTTAGGAGTACTCCGGAGAGGATTCGGCACTGGGACCAGTCTTGATCTATTGTACGGCTCCCCAAGTGGGACATTCCTGGCAGGATGAGGCGAAAAGAGACAGGGGGGCTGTCCTAAGGAGCCACGACAGGTTCCCTAAATTTTCCGTTTATTTAGATGGAAACCTCCTCCTGTAGGCCAGGACATTCTCCCCTATTGTGGTTCGGAAGCGGTCCCAGCAGCCGCTTCGCCTATTTTATGTGACAGGCTTAAAACATGCATATATGTCTACTATAACAGAAAAACAGATGTTCATTGTGAAATATGTGTTCATTGACTTATCATTTCGTATACTCTTCATGGTATATCTTTATGGCTGCATAATTAGCTTTGCAGTACGCTGCATTGCAGTATATAGTGAAGCAAATATATATAGGCGAACAAAGTTCCGCGTTGGCACTACAATTTGAAGCAACTGTGTGGCGAGCAATGAGTTCCACTTGGCGCTACAGTTTGAAACAAATAGTGTTTAGCTCTGTGTTAAGCAATGAGGTTTATCTCAGGGTATGCGTGGGTATCTGTGAGAAGGATGGTTTTAATGACACTGGAATGCCCGTTTCAAACTTGTTTAACGAATGCTTCTTTTATTATTACATTAAACTCGAAGTTGCCGACCAAGGATTACCAATATCACTGTTTGAAGTTACTGAAGGCGGAATGCTTATTACTTGATCACTTCTGGTCTGCCTGGCCCAAGACAGAAGAAGTTGACCGCTCTAAACGGCCTCACGCCGTGGACTGTTTTTAATGGCTTGCCAGCCACAAACTGACTGACTGTCCTCACAGCTGCATGTGAGTATGTCGCTTTCACTTTCTGGAAGCCCATTATTCAACCAAAGATTCCCTTTGTGGTTATTTTGTCGCCATTATGAAGGATCCGAAGAATGCCCTATTCACACAGTCAAGTGCTATCCCTTAGAATTTTGTTTTTCCCTTGTCTATTGTTACACAACTCAACCACGTTGCTATTCACTCGACTGCACCTGCACGCGTTCCACACAACTATACATTACTTTGAATTCCATTACGATTCTTTATACATTGCATCTCTTAATTTCGGTATCAATAGTGTTTTTAAAAAACAGTTATCGTATCTACGCACCAGGCGAAATTGACCACCTTTATATTACATGGGAAGACCCGCCTCTCAAACAGTATATTTACCTGCCAGCAGAGGGAGGCCTCACAGCTGCTGTCAGCACATCAATTACGATCGCAAGCCGCTAGGGGAATCGTATATAAACTCGCGCCATCAGCGATGCTATTGATGACGACAAATTCTGTGCGGTAAAATCACAGATAAAAATGAACACCGTGTCGTACCTATGTAATTTATCAATTGCTTGTATAGCCATTCTGCTGATCAGCCAAGTAATAAGATTTCAAAAGAAGGCGTAATTATGTATTTTAATCGAGTTGAGTCGCTTAATAAAGTTGATGAAAGATTCAATATCCATTGATAAGTCATAAATAGGTTTTGGAAATTTAGGTCAATAAAATGTAATTTTAAGTGCCTAATATAGGTTTTATAATGTAAGAAATAGTTCCTAAAATCAACAAACATACTTCAGAATTAACGTTTTTTAAAAACATGTTTTAAATAGGAAATTTGAACTTTAGAATTTAATCATTTAAAGTGCTCATTTCCGATACATCCACTACTACTAGAATTACAAGAGGTACAAATATTTAACTATAGGTTGTTATACATGAATTTAAGCAATGAAATGTGAAAAGAAAGTTTTGAACATAAAAATTAAGTACCAAACAAGTCAAACAAATTAACGAGTTTTACAAATATTTGTCCATTAATGTCCGTAGTTAATCGCCTCACAATAAATTACTGATAATTTTTCTAATTTTTCAAACAACAAGCAATGTCGTCTGTCACTCAAATCTAATATGTAAGCTAAAAATGAACGCTCCACTTGCACCGAAGTAACAGGTGCGTATTTCAACTTCGACACTAGATGGACAGAAATGTTACATTGTACATCCGTGCTTTCTCCTGCTAGGATATCTGAAACACTACACAGGTCCTTCAAGCCTACACTCCTCTGCAAAATTTCCTGCAGTTTATTCCGTCTTTTATACTAACAGAACCAGGCAGAGTTTTGGTCCTTTCTTGCATAGCATTAAATATTTGCATTTGTTCATACAGAGGTTTTGGTGCTGCTTCAAGTGATGTAAAAACGTGCACAGCGAAGGTGAAGTGCGACTTTAGAAATACCAGATCCCTCTGAATATGAGAATCTTTCATCACTTGCTTTGTAGACACAATGCACGCAGACTCGTTTTCTAGAATTGAAACAACGTCTTTCATGTCACTAAAGTGGTCGTTGTACTATTCTGTAGCTTTGAGCATTGTGCCCAGCTGGTAACTACAAGTTCGCGAGGCAGAGAAATATTGGATAGTTTCTTACGGGAAATCAGTACCCTTGTTGGCACCTTGATGAAACCTTTTTTACTGTAAAATTACTTGTTTGACGTTTTGGTACTGTAGTCTGATATGGTCTGCGACATGGTTAACAGCATGTGCAAGGCAAATAATGTGTGTGACAGAAAGGTGAAACACTTCAAGCAACTACAGTACAGCAATCAAGTATGCTGCTACGTCAGTATATATTAGTAGCATTGTATTCTCGTCAAGACTGTTTGGGTACAGTACGATACCTTGAGACCATCATTAACTAATTTCGCTATCGTCTGAGACTTTTTCTGGCCACTTGTCTGCAACAGATCAAATATGTGCTACTGTTGGAGTCTCAGAATTCAACTCGTCAAGACTGTTTGGGTACAGTACGATAAGATGAAAAATAGCATAATTGTAAACAACCCTAATTTGCCAAAATTATACTGCCTACCTAAGATTCACAAGACAGACAACAGCATGCGACCCATTATTAACAATATAGATGCTGCGACTTACAAACTGGCAAAATGGTTGGTGGGAGAATTTGACAAGTTTGAAAAGTTTGAATCTCTAAGCAAAAACAATTCATTTGATTTAGTAAAGAAAATTGAAAACACAATTATAAAAACTGAAGAGGTGATGGTGTCCTTTGATATCAGATCTCTATTCACGAGCATACCAGTAGAAAAAATTCCAAAATTGATGAAAGGCTGGTTATCCAAAAGCAACGTTGCGGATGATAAAATAGAGGAATACATCAAATTAACCACCCTATGTATTGAACAAAACAGCTTCACTTTCTCCAGCAAGATCTTCCAACAAACAGCAGGCTTAGCCATGGGTAACCTTCTTTCACCATTACTAGCTAATCTGTTCATGAGTAATTTGGAAACACACATTACTAAAGCCTTTCCACATATTTTCAAATGTTGGCATAGATATGTCGACGATGTGTTTGCGATAGTCCCTAGAAGACTAACCGAGGATGCTATAAAGTTGCTAAACCTACAAGAAAAATCCATAGTTTTCACCATTGAAGTAGAGCAGGATGAATGGCTACCTTTTCTAGATTTGAAAATCATTAGAACACCAAAAGGATTACAATTTGGAATATACCGAAAAGCAACACATGTTGACAATTACATTAAATGCAACCCATTCAACCCAGTACATCAATATGCAGTATTCCATAGTTTAGTTCACAGGTTAATCAACATTCCGCTAACAAAAACAGAATATGAACAGGAGTACGCTCACATACACCAGGTTGCCGAACTGAACAACTATAACACAAATTTCATCAAAAAACTTATCTACAGACACAAAAGAAACAAAAACTTAAAGGACATTACTACGTTAAAAAAACTAGAAAACCCAAACACCAGATATGGACAATTTACATTTCATCCAAAATACTTCAAAAAATTTGAAAAGATATTTAAGAGCTTCAACATAAAATTAGCCCCTCAAAACAAACACAACATCCGCAACTTACTAAACCACCCTCTAAAAAATAGCACACCGAAAACTCAATTATCAGGAATTTACCAAATGAGTTGCCAGGATTGTGACAAGATATACATTGGTAAGAGCAAAAGGAATCTAGGAACAAGAATGAAAGAACACTTCAGAAATATTAAATTCAAACAAATGGACAAGTCGGCTGTAGCACATCACTTTTGGTCTGAGAATCACAACATCAAACAAGAAATAGAACTGATCAAACAGGCAAAGAAACCTCTGGAACTACAGATTTGGGAAAACATATTTATTACGAAAAAACAGGACCTCTTGATGAATTTTGAAATTCCTGCGGTAGATGACATCATCAAACTTACCAGGACGTTAGATGGCAGCATAACACCAAGCCAGATGCAGACACCGGATGCATCATCAGTCAACCACAGAACTGACGATAGGGGAGAAGTCCCCAGAAACTAGTCTTCATAAAAAACTTGTAAGTGGAGAAAAGTATATACAAGGTTGACTCACTTGCCAAATTTTAGTAACAGAAAACGCATTTTCAGTTTTGAAATCCTGCCAACCCACATGTGCAGAGGTCATTTAACCACCATAATAACTGATGCAGGCAATCAAATAGGAAATGGGATTGAGAGTCATCCTGAAACATGCTTTTTTATTAGATAAGTAAATGATATAGTTAAGTGATCATGTATACTAAACCTCACTTACAGTCTATTTAGTGAACCGAGTGAAGTTGCTACACAAGGATAATGTGAATACCCACAATTAATTTCTGTTATAAATTCATCCCCATTCCCTGGAAAAGGGAAACTTCTATCCCTCTCCTTGAAAACCAATAGCAACCACAATTTTAAAGAAGTGACAATCACATGTAGACTCAATGTGGAGTCTCAGTTGCCAAAACTCTTAATTCTGTTCTTTCTGTTTCATTAGCGGCAGAAGTTCATATTAAGAAGTTACAGTAGTCACTAGTTGTAACAGGTAAAACAGGAATGGAAGTTACAGTGAGAAGGTGAAATAAGAAACCAAGAGCTGTTAGGGAAGAACAAAAGCTACACACAACCTACCCAAAAGACAAATGAACAATGTTAAGTGTAGTAATATTATTAGAAGTTAGAAGATGAAGCAAGAATACAAAAACTAAGCACTGATGTGTATAGCTGAGCCAGGACTGGTAGTGGAAAGAATGACCTGGAAAGTCTGGGCCATTGCAAGTTGAGAGTTAAGCTCTATTGTACATAAGGTTTCAGGCGAGAGAGTTGTACAGTAGCAGATCAAGTGAATTATCCTCTGTGAGAAAAGTGTACAGGTGATGAAATGATCCTGCTGATGAAAATTAGTATCTGCTGGCCTGAGATATGATCAAATACTAATTATTTGTCATCTCACAGAAAAGTGATATAAAGCAATACGCTCTGAAATGAATTTACTGAGAAAATGTTTAAAATATTAATTTTGACATAGAAGGTCAGGGTCTACCTGTGGACCACTTAAAACCAGGTTTTCCATTAGGATGTTACCTGTATTACAAAACTGCTTCCCCTCCTCGAGGGTGGAAGTGCATATGCCATTTGTGTGTCAACCCATCCGTGAAAACTACCAATAACCACAGTTAGGTCACCAGTGATCTACCTCTGCAGGTTAGTACCAGAGACCTCAAAGTGTCTCACAATCCTGTATAGTGGCAGAACCAGCCAGGAGTACAAAATAACCATGGGTTTCAGATAACACTGCTGTACGGAAACCTTCCCATCTGAACTTGTTCCTTTCGAAAGGGACTCAGAAAGTTCGCCCTGGCATACTTCTAGTAGCGTGGAAGTACAACCAATACTAAGGGATTGCAGCACGTGCACAGTGGTTGCTGAAACATGGTATAGATGAGTTAGGGCATAGGGTATAGCACTCCGCACACTGCAATCTAGGGAGACCTATTGCCATTACTACCTCCCGAGCTAAGAGAAGGTACTCCGGAGAATATTCTGCACAGAAATGTGCAAAACTTTCTAACTTTCCAGGCTTAGACAACTATCCCATTGATAGAGCTATCAGAGAGGGCAAATTTCCCTCAAATCAAGCTGATCTTCAGTGTTCATGAGGAATACTCATTCCTTTGGGCAAGCTTCTGAATAATTTGTCTGGCACTGCCAATCTAAGACACCTGAAACATGAAAATGTAATGAAACTATGAAAGGTGAGAAATTACCCCAGCATTCATTTATTGACCAGGCTAAACAATGAAAAACCTATGGTCAGAGAGGGTGGTGGTAAACGGAAATCGAACCCAGTACCTCCTGAATGTGAGCCTCACACATTATGGCAGCCATTTTGCTTGGTTTTCCATGTGTCAAACAATAAATTCTTCACAATTTCTACCATAGAGTTCAAAAGTCACTACATTTCCAAATAATGGAATAATAATTTAAATATAGCAAGTAACTTAAAAACACAAGCTATATTCATACATGAGGCTAGTAAATCAGAAAAAAGAAACAACAAAAAGAGAAAATCTCATTGATTGCATCAAATCTACTGATGTTACAACTGAGCATCAATTAAATCCAATAAATGAACTTAAAAAAAGAAAAAAAAAAAGTTCATCCTGTTATAATTAAAACTCCTACACTAGAAACTTTAAATCTAAAATATCCAACTCATGAACGTTCCAATCATTCAACACACTGATGGTTCAATCTCTAATACCAATGATGGGGCTGGAGCAGATGGTATATGACAGTTCTTTTCCTTTTATAGAAATGCTGGAAGAAATGCCACAAATTTTGATGGTGAAATAGAAGCTGCTTATATAACACTGCAAAATGTATTTTCTTGGCTACATCAATGCAAAAAATATAGTTATTCTTCACAGGCTGCTATACACAGGTAACAATATCATCCACTAGAATGAAAAAAATTACAGAAATCCAAAATATGATTCAACAAGTAGGTAAATTGGGAAAAAATTTGTATTACAATGGATTCCGTCTCACTGTGGAGTAAGATGGTGATAATAAAGCAGATTTTTTTGGTAAAGAAAGGAATCAAAATTAAACAAAAGCATTTATAAATTTTCTTATAAATCAAACATATGGTTAAAAAAATAGATATAAATCAAGTAACACAAAACTTCAGAATGGCAACAAATTGTACAAAATTCTAAAATAATTCCAAACTACCAAAGAAATCAGCCGTTGCCATCTTTTGTCTAAAAACTGATGAATTTCTGAATGACCATCTATAGAACTGGTGTTTTCAACCTCAACACATTACCACTATATACCGGAGAAGAAATCATTAATATGGAACTTCTAGAATCGTATCAAACGTTGAAGATGTATCTTGATATTGTGACTAAATAATGGGAGGCTAGAAGGAGCATGACCTTGTTGACAATTCCTGAGCATTAAACATTTAAAATTCACCAATTTTTCAGGCAGTTGTTGGCCCTTAACTTACCCTGCTCTTACTGCTCTTCTGAGTCTTCCTTTATGCACGCACCAATATAATAGAATGCAGCAGGCCAAAATGGTTAGCATTATGACAATGAAAATTAAATACATGACAATGTACGACATTTTTAAATGAAATTGGTTCTCCTTGTGCATCCTGCAAAACATTGAAAAATCAGTTTATATTCACATATTCAATAAATATATGACACAAAATAAATAAAACAAAAACAAAATATATAAATGTTATTTTCTACAGCTTTCTTTTTGTATTCATCATCATCACCATCATCATCATCATCATCATCATCATCATCATCATCATCATCATCATCATCATCATCATCATCATCATCATCATCATCATCATCATCATCATCATCATCATCATCATCATCATCATCATCATCATCATCATCATCATCATCATCATCATCATCATCATCATCATCATCATCATCATCATCATCATCATCATCATCATCATCATCATCATCATCATCATCATCATCATCATCACCACCATCATCATCATCATCATCATCATCATCATCATCATCACTATTATTATTATTATTATTATTATTATTATTATTACTATTATAATTATTATTACTATTATTACTATTATTACTATTATTGCTATTAATACTATTATTGCTATTATTATTATTATTATTATTATTATTATTATTATTATTATTATTATTATTATTATTATTATTATTATTATTATTATTATTATTATTATTATTATTATTATTATTATTATTATTATTATTATTAATCATTGCAGTTGTGATTGACAAATTATGGGTATTTGACATTTACTTATATATACTTTGCCACATGATATATGGCTAGAGTTGTCATAAAATAACACATCTCATGAAGTACATAGAAGAATAAGCATCCTTAGGAATATGTTGAACAAGAGAAAGTATAGCACATAAGCAGTTTTATGAATTAATTTTAGAATTTGTCAATTATGTCTTACCCAAAGAGGGTCTCATAATGCGAGCAACTATACATTACAAAATGGTAAACTAAACTACTCTTACTTTCAAATAGATGATGACCTTCCTTGCATGCTATCAGGACAGCAACCAATCGGTATGCTGCAGTGTTGTGATTTTGCATTCCTCTAGTTATTTAATATCTCATTTATGTTTAGTTACTGCCTAGTTTACTTAGCAAACGTTATAGGTACAGCCAAATAGGGTTGTGTTCTTCAAAATGCCTGCCCATTTAGCGTAAGTGGTTGCGTGTCAACCATTACATTGGTTTTTAAATTTTTTCTTTCTTAACCCTTTTTATTGCTACCGTTTGGTTTACTGTTTGTGTTCTGTACTTCCGTACATATAAACTACACACGTAAACACCCTTCCCCAGCCGGGATTCGAACCCGCGACCCTCACGCGGTGGAACGCTACAGACACGCTCTAGCGACCATGACGAGGGTCGGGCAGATTCAAGTGGTCCCGAATTCAACTCTCGGTTTGGGTAAGATATCTGGATAAGGACTTTTTTATTTTATGGATCTTCCCTTATGCTTGTACATGAATATCACTAACTAAGCTCTATGGACCCTCGAGTAATTTGAGCATCATTTTAACCATTTCGATCATCCTCCGTTGTGACTTAACTTTGGAAGATGTTAAAAAGCCATAAAAATCATAATTAAGTTGCATAACCTGCAGGACTACCTTTTTTAACTTTTTGTTTTAATTCTGTGTAGTTGGCGGTCTTACTTGTGTCCAATTTATGCTGAGAACAGCATTTATTACAGCGCACAAGTCCACCACATACATTTGCTTATTTTGACCCTTAAACTGGTTTAAAATTAAGCTGAGAAATGGAGGGCTCAGAAGTCACCTTAAAGAAAGTAACCAACCTAGCCTTCGCCTAGCGACAAGGGAAAACCGCAAAAAAGCATTTTTAACAGACTTCTCGTAATCGAACCAGTGCTTCCCGATTGTGCATGTCAAGGTTACTTTCTGAGCCACACTACTTGGTAAGTGCTTTTCTCTCCTTTAAACTAAGGAGATTAATTTGAAACCATTTTATTCTCAAGGGACCTAACCTGCTACAAATTACTTTCCTGTATTCTTACTGATTGCGCTTGTGATAAATGTGTATTTATCCCTTTGTCATTGAAAGGGATGGAATGAATATCTTGTACCTGTCACCAGCGTGATGCTGCAACACATGTTTATCTTGGTCTCTGCCGCCGTAGCTATTGTCTGTCCAAGGAGCTTTATAGACTTCTACCTGTGTTCAAAATACTTTCAAAATGTCTAAAATTGTCGTTAAAATGTCCTTTCAAAATACATGTTCCAGTGTGTAGAATACCTCTATCAGTTTTAAAATGGCCTCAAAATTATAAACATGGAGTTTAACTGTTTTAAGTTACTCTCAACAGTACTCTAAGCTGTTAGTGTCCCAAATAAGTTTAAGCTGTCGAAGATGGTTGCTGAATTGCTCGAAATTTGTACATCAGTGCTTAAAGTACCTCTACCAGGATCTCTTAAAAGCTTTCAAAATATTCTAAAACATCTCCACAAATGCTCGAAACTATGCTCAAAGCACTTCCAAAGTGGTGGTAAGGGTACCCCAAATACCAGCGAAGGTGCGTACGTTACTGTTTATATGCCCTGAAAACACCTGTCTGCAGCGCAACTTTCTCTAAAACACTTCCTTTTACAAATTGACCTTGTAGTATGCTGCCCTAAATCTTTTTCTTTTAATTTACGTGAAATGTGTAGTGTTTAACGCCCGCTTTTACTACATACGGCACCGCAGGCGGTGACACTGATGATACATGAGATGAAGATGGAGCACCGGTGGAATGAGATGGCGGGGGAAACCAGAGGTCCCGGAGAAAACTCGCCCCAGCGCCGTGTTGTCCAGCACAAATCTCACTTTGCGGTCGTCTGGGATCGCACCCGGACCGCCTTGGTGGTCAATTTACATCATTTAACTTTTTAAGTCATATCGAACGATGAATGGAATGGGTGAAATGATGCTCAAATGGGCCTAGGGTCCATGGAGCTTAGAGTTACCCGACATTCGTCTTGTAGGACAAAGGAAAACCCCGTATAAACCTTTTCCAGGTAACTCACCATGACCGAGATTCGAATTCGGGAACTCTTGAACGTGAGGCAGACGTGCTACCATCTGCGCTACAGAGGTGGGCCCTAAATCTTATTTTCCGAACCCCAAATTATTTTGAAGGAGCCCAAAGTGACTTATGCTGAAAAAGTGCCCAAATTACGACTCAAGTCGTTCAAAGTTCCCAATAAACCATGCCCGGTAATTGACAGAAGCGCTATAAGGCTATATGATATGATTAAATTCACGATTGTAATACCTATTTAACATTTGTAATGAATGATTTTAACACTAGTTCTCGGAAGGTTAGAGAAGATTTGGAAATTGGAGTCAGCTGGATGGCGGTCTTAGTGGTCATATGTTTGCAGCCCGACGGTTGTACAGTGTTAATGGAAGCACAAAATTATGTGAAAACATTCGAAGCTCCAACTTAGTGAATGACTAAAAGCAGCACACAGTAATCTCGTTTCTGATTGATTGATTGATTGAGTTGAGTTGAGGGCGCTCAACTGCAAGGTCATTAGCGCAATCTCGTTTCTGATTAATCGCTTTGATGTATTGTGTTATATTTTATTCAGTTACTTTTGTGTTTGCCCTTGTTCAACATATTTTGATACTTTGTTTGGTTTTAGTGCTTCGTCATTATCGCAATATCAGAGATCTAAAGCAGAAAGTTTTTCCTTCAACACAAATCCCAGCGATTTTCCGTCGAAAACTGTTGGAAACTTTCTTCAAGAACTTTATTGAAAGCCTTTTTCATGTTTAGCGGTGTTTCGTAAGTTAGTATTTTTAAAACAGGATGGTTTAGAATAGTTAAGCCAAGCTAAGTATTTAACGTTACGTCTCACTGAGCGAAATACTCTGCTTAGTGACCATTGAGAGCATTTTTGTAATTTTTTAATGATCAACTATCAATACATACTTCACAGGTCCCTGTGAATAACAGAACTTATAATTAACATGTACAACGCCGGCTGTGAAAGCCTTAGCATTTATGGCAATACACAATATTTGATGAACACCAAAGTGGCTTCCAGAAATTTGAAGTTAGACCTAGGTCATGGTCACATTACTAATGTTCTAGCTACTACCATCTGTGAATCTAACATATTTAATTACAAACACCACTAAAAAGTCATAATGAGAAATATAAATCACTCACCAGTGATCTATACCTGAGATTTTATAATCCTTGTCTGTAACAGGCAACGTTTTGCCATGGAGACAAATACATGTACTACATAAAACGTTACTAGAATGTACATGTCATGACCTTCCAGATAAAATTCGTTCCTTGGCCTGGACAGCTGAAAATCGACAGAATACGAAACTTTATTTATTTTTGAGCGGATTACCGTTCTCTATGGAGGAGTTAACCCTAAATTATTCTTATGGTAAAATTATACTTACTAAATTATACTTATGATCGCTGGAATTTCCAAAATAAGAGGATTTCGCTTCATTTTGATCCTATTGCGAAAAATTGCAAAAATAAAAATATTGATTTATTGAACAGCATCCTATAATTCGGAAAGATATTGTGAAATTGCTTTAATATCGGGTCTGTCGCTCTTTTCGTTCATGCGAAAATAGAGTGCCTCTAATGATTGCGTTTAACTCTAACAGTTTATCAGGTACGAAGAAGCCACTTTTAATTAAATGTACGTCACAATTTGTTGCTCAGAAGATTCCAAAGATTTATTTTAGTTCACATGCAAATATGATATATGTTTTAGAAATAATTTAAATTCCCAGAAAACAGGAAAATATTGAGAAACCTTCCATTTAAAATACATTTTGATGGGGGGATTTTCATAAATTTCCCCCAGTCTAATTTTTTAAAGATCTTAATGTTAAACGCTAAGTGATCTAAGTGAAAATTAAAACTCAGTGGAACGCGACGAATTTGTTTCGGAGTTAAAAGATCCTCACCATGACTTCCTTTGGAAGAGAAGTAAAGCCAGTGGCTCCATGTCGTAGATTTATGGTAGTCAAAGAACCGCAGTCTGATAAAGAGGCCTATGAGAAAACTTAAGAAGTTTCTCACACCAAAATATAATGGCATGCTGAGAATCAAAGCAGTTAAGGACGTCCATAAATAGAACTTCAATGTTTCAATTTCCTAGTGACCCGCCTCGGTAGCGTGGTGGTAGCATGTCTGCGTCACGTTCAAGAGGTCCCGAGTTTGAATCTCGGTCAGGGTTAGTTACCTGATTAAGATTTTTTCCGGGGTTTTCCCTTATCCTTCAAGACGAATGTCGGGTAACTCTAAGCTCCATGGACACCGGACTTATTTGAGCATCATTTCACCCAATTCATTCACCGTCCGATATGACTTAACGTTGGAGGACGTAAATTACAAATAAAAAAGGCTGGCCCCGTAGCTCAGTCGGTAGAGGACCTGCCTGCCGTGCTAGGGGTTCCGGGTTCGATTCCCGGCTGTGGGAATCCAGAGTGTGGAAGTATGAATGAGAGTGTGAATGTGTGTGTGACCTAATGATTAAAAAGAAACCTAACGAATATGAGTGAACACCTTCGGTATGTTTCAAAGGAGAACGGCCGCCGATATGACGGGGTATAAATGGAACAAGTAAAAAAAAAAAAAAAAAAATAATAATAATAAAAAAATTCCTAGTGAAGGTGTAAAAAAGCTTACCACAGTTAGTTGTTGTACCATGGCCATGTTTGTATATTGCTATAATAAACTCTGCTTTTATTTTACCTTGGTGCAAATTCTCTAAGCAATAACAACAAAACCTACAAAAGCTGTACTATCCATAGAATTTGACTACATTTTATTCCTGCATGGTGATCTGAACAGGTAGTCAAAATAATCTAAATGCTTAATTTCCATCAATTAACATAAATGTCTACATATGTTTCAAAACTACCCTCAAAGTGCTTCCAAAGTGGTGGTAAAGATACACTAAATATCGGCAAAGGTGCGTATGTTACGGTCAGCATGCCCTGACAGCACCTGTCTCCAGCGCGCATTTGTGTATTACCCTTCATTTTACCAATTGACCTTGTAAGTACTCCGGCTTTTGTAATGGAATATGCTGCAATAGACAACGTTCAAACTTTGTAAATTCTTAGTAGGTGCGAAGGCTTCCATGGCCTGTGTCAATGTGGATCTCTTGAGCTTGCGGAAAAGCCCGCGTCGTTGTCTGGCTTGTTGTCGACTTTTACCCCATCATGCTGTGGGCTTCCTCAGGAAAAGCCCGCGTCGTTATTTGGCTTGTTGCCGATTTTTACCCCATCACTTTGTGGGCTTCCTCAGGGCACAAGTGCGCTGACTGTCAAGAGCCAAGTGCCAAGAGCAGGTGCATGTCGCCTGGTTTCTCCCGAGCGGAGGGTTAAACGCCACGGTACCTATCCTCTGTGCGGATTTACCCGTGCATTTTAAACGATATAGTGATACGTGCGAGCTTGCGTGTTGCTGCCTAAGACCGCGCAGTTGGCCTCTACTGATGCTTCTGGTGCCGAGATGTCCCTCCGATGAAGGGGGGCAGTGCCCATTCCACCTCGCTTTGGGCGGGTGCTAGCGATCCGTCAAGCAGAGGAGGGGGGGAACCAGTAGACAGAGGCCAGATGGAATTTTGATGTTTAGGTTTAGGGGTTTGTCCAGGTCGTGCGCGCGCCCTCGGGCGTGATTGCAGGTGTTAACCTTCCAGCCGCGGCTAAGGCGCGACGTGACCTGGTGGTTATTGCGGGGTGACAGGAGGAGAGGCAGACTTTACCACCCAAGGCCATCCTTGGGGAGGCGATAGCTCCTCCGTCTCTTGGGGAGACGGTGGTCGTATTGACCCAGTGTATTCACCAGCTGGTTAGGGTGAGGAGTAATCTTGGCGTACAACGTGCGCGTTCGTTCACGTACGACATCCACAACGGATGATATGGCAGACTGAGTGTGCAGGAAGTGTGATGGGAACCTACGGTTGGTACCGTAGATCATTCTTAAGGCTCTGTTCTCTACCGCCTGCAGCCTGCGGAGGGTGGTGTGTCCTGACTGTCTGTTCCCGCCTGCTTATATACCGCACCCCTCCGCCAGGCATATAAGCAGGCAGGAACAGGCAGTCAGCGTACCACCACCGCTTGCACAGCCCTACAGGTCGACTCGTTTACGAGTCGAGAGAAAAAGCAGATGCACTAGCAGACTATTCGGAGGCCCAGTTCCAGCCCAGGATTGAGCCAATGCTGACCTCGTGGAACGAGTGGTGGAGGACTTCCTGTAAGCTCCGCCCCTGGACCATGAGGAATTCAACATTCCCATAGTAACCCCTAGAGAGTTAGTCACCGCTCTTAACCCTCTAAGAACCAACAAAGCCCCTGGGCAGGACCGCGTCACAGGGGAAATGCTCAAACACCTCCCACGCAGGGCCGTGAATCACTTAACCCGTATTTATAACGCATGCCTGTTCATGCAACACTTTCCAGCTGTCTGGAAAGAGGCGCGTGTGGTATGCGTTTTAAAACCGGGGAAAAAATCCGGTCTTCCCGTCCAGTTACCACACCATCAGACTTCTATCAGTTTTGTCTTCGAAAAACTGCTCCTCTGCCGGCTTCTTCCTCAGTTAGAGGAAAGGGGCCTAATCCCAGAACACCAGTTTGGCTTCCTTTCTGGACACTGCATGACAGAGGAACTACTGCGGGTTGCCGAGAAGAACTCCTTGGGATTCCAGGAAAGGTCTAAAACGGTAGCAGTGCTGCTTGACGTGGAGAAGGCATTCGCCACAACCTGGTACGAGGGGCTCATTTACAAGCTCCTACAGCATGAAATCCCCTTTCCATACATTTCCTCGGTGGCCGATTTCCTCGGAAACCGAAGCTTCCGAGTAAAGGTGGAGGGGGCGCTGTTCACAGAGCGGCCCAGTGGCGCTGGAGTGCCGGAAGGCAGCGTGCTGTCCCCGGCACTTTTCGCAGCTTACATGGTCGACATTCCAACGCACCACAACACCCACACCTGTCAGTATGCGAACGATGTCATGATCTTTGCAGTAAATAGGCACACATAGTACAGCTTCCGACAAATCCCAACCTAGCCCCGGGATATTGGCGAATGGGATTAAAATGGCAAATGGCAATTAAGCCGGAGAAGACCTCTGCAATTTTCCTGGCGAAAACCAGAGCCAACCGGTTACAGCAGAACTTCGTTTTACGGCGCCGTAAAATCCCATGGGTGCAAACGGCGAAGTATCTCGGAGTGACACTGGAACGTAAATTAACTTACGTTCCGCACGTCAAGGGCAAGGTCCAGCTGGGGCACGTCGCGTTCCGGAGCCTATACCCTATTTTATGCTCAACAATGCCCATCCGACTCAAACTCCAGCTGTATCGGGCGATCATTCCGCCTATGATTCTGTACGGCTGTGAGATGTGGGGAACAGTGGCTAATACCACCTTTGTCAGGCTCCAGACGCTGCAGAACAGGGCAGTTCGTATCATATATGATACAGACGGAAATTTCGTGCTCATATCCTATATAAGCACTCCCAGATCCCGTACATTCTCGATGCCATCCGAGAGAGGGTACGTTTAATGTACGACAAAATCCAAAATCACAACATCCCTTTGGTGAACTCCCTGGGCAGGTATGACCAGAGGAAACAAAGACGATTGCCGTCCTTCAAACCTCCAAGAGACGTGTTGGATGCCCTTGGTTAACACAAGAGAAACCCCACATGTCTGTAGGACTAACATTTATGCCTGATGGCTCAAGCAATTCTAACCCGTAACCAAAACGGAGCAAAAACTTTAAATCGTGTCTCCCAAAACGGGGGAATGCCTAAAGCAGCCGCATTTTGAGATTAATCAGGGGAATTATATTCCAAATTTCCCAGAAAGTTCAAACACTCCAGCAGAAAAAACATCCACTGTGCTCACTTCGCAGGTAGAGCTGCAAAGCGGCTAGGTACTGCGGCATAAAGACACCCCGACGGGGAGAAGCCCCACCCGACTAGGACTACCCGTGGACCTCAGTCAGCATACTTGTGCCCTCAGGAAGCCCACAACATGATGGGGGAAACGTCGGCAACAAGCCAAACAACGATGTGGCCTTCTCCGGAAGGTCAAGATATCCACATGTGCAAATGCTTGTTTATTCAACATATTACTTTTGTTCGCCTTGTTACATCGATGCAGTTTATTTCATTAGTAGAGGGAAAATAGTAGGTATATGTATAAGCTTTCAATGTTTTCTTGTACTGTAGTATGTTGCTATTATTAGGAATCTCTTGTGGCCTTACAATATATACCGTATCTGGTGTTGTGAATCACATTAAGTAGTTAGCCTTCATTTTATAGGAGCATGTTAAAGACATTAAATCGATAGTTATCGTTTGATGCTTAAATCTTATGTTTCACTTTTACTGACAAAGGAGTTGTGAACGTGCTAAGTTATTGGTTAAACAGAAAAATAAATTGTCAAAGAGTAACGCAGTAAATGTGCAAAATGACGACCCCCATCAGTATTTGAAAGATTTCAAATACCGAATACCTAGATAATGGAGTGACAAGCATTGCATTGATGCAGGGGCAAATAGCAAAAGGCACTACACATTTGTGAATTTTCTGAAGCTTAGTTCATTGGGTCAAGCACAATGCCAACCATATTAAAATATCTACTACGAACAATAAATTTATATCTGCCAGTGGCATACATGGTGGTTAGGGTATTTCATAGACACATATAATGTTATAATTGTCTTATTTGTATCATAACATCAAATTACAGGACACAATAGGTAAAATAAAAGGGTAAAAAATTTCTAAGCTGAACACGAAGGCTTTGAATCCAATTTGCAGTACAAGAGTGGTGAAATAACATGTTTAATAACTTTTAGCCAATGCTACGTTGCAAGGAGATGTTACTGTAGGAATAAGTAACCGCAGACCTCAGAATCCACCTCGGATGTTTACACATTTCTTTTACAGATTTATACTGTGTTTAGAGCGTGTTTGCTAGTTTTAATACAAATAAAATAACAGCATCAACCTTTACAATTACTGAATAAGCTAAAATCTGCATAATTTATTACAGAAGCAAAAAGAGTCTACCTCATTCTTAGTATTTCTTGACATGGCTGTACAACGAAAACAAGTGTTGGCTGAAGATTTAAATCCAATTGGTTCCTCTATAAAGATCCATCATTTTGTGTTTCAGTGCTATTGTCAACTGAAGTATGTGATAGGTTGTTCCTCTAGTGGCATATGTGAATATATGTATGAATGTATCTTAATGAATAAAGTTTTCAAATCGTCTAAACTGCTACTGCAGCTCTTTGTGTTTGTGTATGATGTTTTTGGTATCGACATACATAGTGGTTGCCTTCTCTTGTTGTAATTGACGTCCTCCAATGTTAAGTCATATTGGATGATGAACAAAATAGGTGAAATGATGCTCAAATGAGTCCGGGGTCCATGCAGCTTAGAGTTATCCGACATTCGTCTATCAAGATAAGGGAAATCCCCGGGAAATGCCTTATCGAGATAACTCACTCTAACCGAGTTTCGAACTCGAGACCACTTGAACGTGAGGTAGATAATGTACCATCTATGCTACCGAGGTGGGCTTTCTTTCTATCCCATACAACACTTGGGTATTGAGATATCTGTCCCTCCTCTATAAACAGTTCTGAAAATCATCCATTAAAGGGCATTCAAGAAAGGCCTGAATCACATATGTTATTTCAGCACGTTGCATAACTTCAAAGATAAATAGAAGCAGGTGACTCACCTCGTATATATATAAAATCTTTTTTAGCTTCCCCACTATTAGGAGCTGTTCAGTTCTACTAACCCAGAAAATCGGGGTGAGAAAACTGAAGCACAGACCTGATAGAGGTAACAGGGTTGAGGGGCAGCCCAACGCCTGGGATGAGAGCGAGGGACGAGGCTGCTTGTATGAGGGAGAAATGAATGATGGAGCAGCTGGTGGAATGATGGTGGGGTCAACTGCAGGACCCGGAGGAAACCCACCCCAGTGCCATGTTGTCCACCAGATATGCACTTTGCGGTCACCTGGGATCGAGACCTTGGTGGGAGGCGGGTGGTCTAGCCACTCTGCCACGGTGCGGGCCTATTGCTGTACAAAGTGCTTCTTCTTTCAAGAAAGTATTATAGTTTTCTGTTACTTTGCACGACGCATGACTAGCTGTTCGGGGGATGTGTCCGTATCTGGCTGAGAGATAACGTAATATGTGATGCGAATGAAGTAAAACTTTGTTTCCATTTGTAGTTAAATAATATGATGCTCCCTCCTCAATGGATTTTAGAGATTGTTCATATAAACAATTATCTCCCGTTTATTAAAAAATATAACTTAAGCACGTGTATCGCTCAAGACTGGTACATATCCGGGCTTTCTATCATGAATGATACCTCACCATCTCAAATCACTGCGCTTCTTCTGATTCTCTCAGCTCCCGTTCCTCAAAATATATACTGTGCATCACCCAACGTGCTCTACTTCTCGGCAACTTCTCCAACACAACTTCACGGAAAGTTAGAGAAACATTGTAAATTGGTGTCAGCTAGATGACGGTCTTATTGGTCATATGTAGAGGCAAGATTTTGTGATGACAATTATTTATAAAATTCACATTAATAATTCTAATTGGTGGTTTTTTGTGGTGAATATTATACCATAAATTCGGATTAATTTCGCGCAAACTTTTGGGCAGAATTAATGGGTAGTGAGATGGCTGAAATGAAAAGTAACTAGAGTTACACAACTGCTACAACCCCTCTTTTCCAAATTAAAATACTTTACTTGAAATCAGCAGACAATACGTAACATGAATAAGATCAAATATCACACATCAGATATTGCCAAACTGCAGCATACAACATGTTGTGATATTTTCGCTTTTCATACTTGTCCTTTTGTCTGTCACGACTAAGTTACATTGAAGGGACTTTTCACAGAAATTGCCGTAAGAATCAGTTTTTGCCTTCAATGCCAAGAATTCTGTTACTACATCTAATCTGTTATCGCTACCACAATAGGCTTTGCTGTTCAACAATGTCACAAACCTCTTTGTAATTAAGAAGCAAATCAGAATCACCAGCAATACCACTGGTTTTAAATGCATTAGCTGTTTAACTACTGCCATTACATGATTTAAGTCACCTATAATTGATTTAGCAACTAGCCTAGAAGGCTCAAACAAATGACCTAAAGCTTTTATGGCTGATCATCATCAGTTTCTTTTGCCATAATAGAGTTCAATTTAGACAGTCATACGGCAGCAAACTTTTAGATTCTCTTATACTGCTTCTCTAACACTGGGATTCATGATATGATCTATAAGTGCACTTACTCAGTTTCCAAAGTGACCAGTCTCTGATACTTCACATTTGGCTCTCAGCGAGCCAATTCGGGATAAAACAAAATGAGCCACAGGTTTTTGTTTAGATTGAAATTCTTATATTAGATCTGCTATCAATATGCATTTTTCAGAAACAAATGTTGCCTGTACCTTTACAATATTGCAGCACTTGGCATCTCAAGAATGACCGGTTAACAAATTTTTTGCAGGAACTAAAAGCTTTTCTTTCTTAGAAAATAAATTAACAATTGCATCAAAATAGATGGCAATGTAAACTACTGAATCGAACCAGCTAGACCAGCATGTCAGTACAGGCAATGGGAACAGTTTAGCTTCCAAATCTGGGTGGTTTTCAGTGAAGTATTGCTTGTATTTGTTTTTTAACTTTCGGGCATTTCGGAACACGTTGTTGAGCCCTGGGGGACAATATTTTCATGTTAATGTAATGTCTGAGAGTAGCTTCATAGAAGTTTAGTACCTTCTCAATATCTTTAGTCAATATAATAGGAGCTTTTTTTGCTATGTACAGTGTGGTTTCCAGTAAATAACATTTCTAATTAGCATATGACACGGAGGAGCCTGGTGCGGTGGTGTCTGTGTATTGTTGCACTGCTTAGCAGTTATTTCACTGCACATGATACCATTGTATTGGCTTTGTTAAGTGTTAAATTTGATCTTGCTTTCGTTAAATTAGTAAATTTTTTTCAAGACTTGTAGATTCATGCTATGGAGATATGAATGTAGGTTGTATTAATGTAATTTGTAATAAATGTAGATTTTTCTAAGCAGACTAAAAATAATAGGTATTTTCTTATTTATCGCTAAAATTTATTATTCCCAAAAGAAGGATAAATTTGCGAACATTTGTAAAAAAGTCACTAGATACAAATGCAATTGCCTCTGGTCATATTATTCAGCCCGCCTCTTGTACAGTGGAAGTAGAAAAGTTTGGGGCAAGTGGAAATTTGTGTGAAAATTCTAAGCTTCAAATTAGTGAATGGCTAAAAACAGCATAATTTAATCTCATGCCTGTTTAATCACTTTGATGTCTAGCCTTATATTTTATTCAAATTCTTTTTTGTTTGCCCTAGTTCACCATTATTGGTATTTTGTTTGGTTTTAGTATCTGGTCACTGGTCACTATCCCATTCTCGGAATTAGAAAGCAGAAAGTTTATCCTCCAAAATAAATCCTAGCGATTTTCCGTTGCATTATGTTGGAAACTTTCTTCAAGTCCTCTATTGAAAACCATTATCGTGTGTAGCGGTGTTTCGTAAGTTGTTATTTTTAAAACAGGATGGTTTAGAATAACGGGAGCTACATTAAGCCATGCTAAGCGTTTAATGTTACGTCTCACTGAGCGAAATACTCTGCTTAATGACCACTGAGAGCATTTTTGTAATGTTTTAATTATCGACCACCATTACATAATTCACAGGTCCCTGTGAAAAACAGAACTTATAATTAACATGTACAATGCCGTCTGTGAAAGCCTTAGCATTTATGGCAATACACAACATTTGAGGAACACTAAAGTGGCTACTAGAAGTTTGAAGTTAGACCTAGGTCATGGTCACATTACTAAAGTTCTCATTACTACCATCTGTGAATATGACATATTTAATTACAAGTACCATTAAAAATTTATAATAAGAAATATAAATCACTAACCTGCAATGTGGAATTGAAATATTTACAATCTTAATGTGCAGGAAGCAACGTTTTGACATGGAGACTGATAGTACATTAAGAAATTGAATAAATCTTTCGCTTTGCACTGATAAATATAATTTGGCATTATTTTTATATTATACCGAGAATGATTAATTGCATTTCTAACTTATTAATCCAACGGTATCAGAAGTTAAAGTTGCTATGAACATCTTAAAGGTGTGGCACACAAACACAATACTGGAAATTTCCTGACATGACCTTCCATATAAATCGTCCCTTGGTCTGGACAGCTGGAAATCGAACAGAATGCTAAACCTTATTTATTTTTGAACGGATTGCCATTCTCTTTGGAGGACTTAGCCCACCCCCCCCCCCCCCCCCGCAGCACATCAAGGTCTTTGCGAACAAACCCTGTGGAAGTGCGTGGTTAGCCCAGTATGGGTATAGCAGTGAATGTGGTACTGAAACGAATGACTGGCATTTTTACCGACCAAATTATTCAACACAAACGTTCGCTCTGGCTGGTCCACCGGAGATTTGAACCCAGACATGACGAATGTGACTTGCAGATGCTACCGCGGCACCCCCTCAATTTTTACTGACGCTAATCACAACCTCCCCTTGGAGGATAGTCATCGCCAGCTGCAAGTCCTCAGCAATGAAAGGACCGCATACAAAACCATTTTGTGATAAAACTAAGGTTTATGTTATAAATCGCTTTAACAAAATGTCCAGCCAGGAAGCAGGTTTTATTAGTGTATTAAGGGTATTAAAGGTAACTTTACTTCACAGTATTTTAATTTCTCCATCTCTTGATAATCTACGAGGAATTTAGCACCCTGTGCTAAAAATAGCTTAAATCCAACCTGAATGTTACAGTTGAGAATAGTAAATACATTTTGAGTTCGCCTGTGTTCGTATAATACCGAATTCAAAGTCTATATTTGCTAAGGTTATTTAATTTGGTTTATTAAATACAAATATTATAACGCAGCACGTGAAACTCTATGTTGTTTAAGAACCTTTTCTTCGTTTATTTAACCTACAAATCGGAAACAAATGATAAATATGTGTGACCATTACTTAGTAGACAGTAAAATAATGACAATTTTCTCTGATAGAGGCGCTCAACTATCCACATACACTTTAAACAGAACTCTTATGACAATGAAGTCTTGAGAACATATTTTAAATACTTTTCATATATTTCATGTCCTTTAAGCTGTAAAACAAATCAGATAGATGTTTGTATGTTCTAGATTCGATTTATATAAGAAATAAATGACAGCGCTCCCTTACTATTAAATGCTATGCAAATATTAAATATTCATTGAAGTACAACATGTATAGGTGTAATAGAAATTGAGCAGAAATAAATGAAATGTGTGAGGCTACCACTGAGCACAAATAACATTGTATGCAAAAGTTTTCCATTAGCTAATAATTCATTGTTTATTGCACATGTATGAGTGCGTGTGCTTATTTGTGCCCGTGCGCTCGCATGTGTGTATGTGTTTCTGTGTGACTCTAAAGTGAATTGTTGAATGCTTACATCTTGGTTTACAATAAAATAAAGTGTGTGTGTGTGTCTGTGTGTGCGTGCGCGCGCCTTGTTCAGCTTAAAGCAGGAGAAAGGATATAGCTAGTCAGTTTATGTGTCATCGCGGGGATGCCCCCTTTGGTAGCATGGTGGTAACATGTCTGCCTCACGTTCAAGAGGTCTCGAGTTCGAATCTCGGTCAGGGTGCGTTACCTGGATAAGGTTTTTTCCTATGTTTTCCCTTATCCTGAAAGACGAATGTCGGGTAACTCTAAGCACCATTTCACCCATTCCATTCATCGCCCGATATGACTTAACGCTGGAGGACGTAAATTAAAAAATAATTCAGGGGGATCGATGTAAACAAAACACTGAGCAGGTAATTTAGAAGTCCAGGTTTTAGAGAAGAATTTATCACTAAATGTATGCCATGCACAATTATAAATGATTTGAAAGCAGTATGAAATGTACAATTCTAATGACCAATTTCATCAACAGTGAAGACTGGTTAAAACATAAGTTGCATTTCACCAATAAGTGAGAGTACTGCCTATGAGGAGAAATTATCTTGAGGAGCTATCAGAAGAAAATTTTCTACAGAGGTATAGACTGTCGAAACAAGTTGCTATGAAGGTTACTGCGGAAGTACAAGAGAGGTTAGAACATGCATGGAAAAGAATATGCCGCTATCGCCTTTCCTTCAAGTATTAATAACTTTGCAATTTTATAATTCTCTGAATTATGTTGATAATACACTGTCCACCTCCCGTCTTGAAACGTTCAAGTCACTTGTCCTTCGCACCTCGTTTTAAATTTACGTAATATGATTGGTGCTTGTAGCAGTGACACATACATTTGAATTAAATTCGTTTCCAATATTTTCCCACGTGACACCTTTCTCTTTTACATTCCCCGCATCCGTCCTCTTATTTTCCACGATATCCTTACACTTCGTCACCAATTCAATTGACAATTCTTTCTCCACCGATGAGAAATTTTTCTCACGGCTTTTGTTTATGATTTTGTTCACCCGCCATTCTTCAGCTGTGTGCAGACGAAAATGAAAACAAAAGGGCATCACAGTACGTTCATAAAATAATACGACTCATCCACAGCCTTCTGTAGCTGTAAGTTTAGAAGTTTCTTGGCGTTAACACGTGTTTGTTAACATTTTCAGAAAACAGGTTGGTGAAATGCAAGAAATTTAACAGGAGTGTTAGCGCTGTGACAATTAGTACTTTAGAGCTTTGTTTATTGCAATCGTGAGCCTTTTTATCCTAACACATTTTTGTATATTTGATGGCAGCTACAGGTAGTGAATCAAATTTCAGTTGATTTAAAAAAGCAGTAAATACCTCAAAAGAAAAAAGAACGACCTAAGGAATTAAAGAAAAACTAGTAAGGAAAAAATATTACACTTTTTAAATGCTGGAAGGTTTTTACAAGGATGTCTGCTAATTTTACAAGTTTGAATAAAGTTAAGCAGTGCAATTTTTTTGGGGTGGGTCTTCTGTTAAACACAATTTAAATAAATACTCATATACATTCCACATAATATTTAAATATGTCATAAACACTTTAAAACACGAGAAAGTTTAGAAATACTGTTAGGTATGTCTGACAACTATGAATGTTAGCATTTCCGAGGGAAACTTACAAACATGTCCTAAAAGAGGTAGACATTGTCAGGTGACCATCATTCAATTTTAAAAGTGAAATATAAAAGTATGTTAAATTATCCAGAAGAGATGTAATGATAGACTGGCTTAGGCAAAACCTTCCAGCAGAACAGTTCCATGCCATTAACTTCTCCACTGTTCTCAATTCTAATATTTACAGCTTAACTGAAAGAAAGAAATCTGTGTGGCTGGCAGAAATGTTAATTTCAGAATGGTCATAATTCAGCGTTCTGATGACAAATTTGCCAGCATTCAGCTCAGAATTGGCAAGGATGTTGCAGACACGTGAAAAATGAAATTAAAGCAGATATGCAGAAAGAATTATTATTCTTGTATGCAACCCAGGAAACAGTAATTAACTTGGCAGAGGACGGCGATGATTTATTTCAAGAGGGGATAATGAAGCCCAGGTCAAACAGAGGAAGAAATAAGAGATGAAACTACCACTCAAAGTATCTAAAACACATCATCAACTGCAACAGCATATAGTACATGAAAGCAGCCGCAAGGTAGGGTGATCTAGAAGATCTCAGTTTGCAGTGAGATAAGCGAGCCAGCATCTTCCCCCCACTACACCATTCGATACTCCTTCACTGCCACCTCATCTGAACCAAACTGTACATGGATAGTATCTGGATTGTTGTCAATATAGATTAACAGAGCAGTAGCTAGATACACCATCACGAGTGAAATTGTACTTATGAGCGAACAGTTGTGTGGTCTCCAAAATGTTCATTCCCTGTATCTCGTTCATGTCAAAATGCTCAAAATATCAACACTCTATTATCTATATAATTTTAACCCTAACGTTGACCACAAAAGCGATTAAAGATCTTTTATGGACAATTTTCGCGTTAAAGTCTTCCCTTAACCTAAATTTCGACAATCGCAGAACGGAAAAGTGAAAGGAAAGAAGAGAATAATAAAAGTTGGTTCACAATACCTTGGGAATGGGAATTTATATCGATGAGCTTATGGATATCAAAGTGAAAAGTCGACTTTGTGTAACGCAAACTTTCAAATGACATTTATCTGTTCTTCCGATTCAACCAATAATGCAGATAGTTCAACGAGTAAACATGTTGTAATTGCAGATCCATTATGATTTCCGATTGCTCAACTCAAAGAGAGCTCATTCCTTTAATGATAGTATATTTAAAAGACACTTTTTTTTTAATTCACGTCCTTTAATTTTTCAAGTCATATCGGACGATGAATGGAATGGGAGAAATGATTCTCAAATTGGCCCAGGGTCCATGGAGCTTAGAGTTACTCAACATTTGTCTTTTAGGATAAATGAAAACCACGAATAAATCTTATCCAGGTAACTCACCCTGACCAAGATTTGAACTCAGGACCTCTTGAACATGAGGCACACACGCTACCATCTACGCTACCGAGGCAGACACTTGTTGTTTTGCTTCATTTTATAAATATTTCTATTCTTTTCGGCGAGAGAGCAGCCCCTTTTGAGTTGCATAGAAACAAATTGAACACAACGCCTCCGCAGAAAGAATCAATGTTCAGTAAATCAGAGAATCACTAATACTTCTTTCTGGTTTCCGGATCCCGTAAAAGCTTCTCATTAGTTTTGAACGCTCACATTGCAGTACACGTATTTAACTATATCGTTCTGGGTTTATATTATCCCTCATTTTGAACCAGCCTTTAAAATTCGTTTTTCTTTTTTGAGAGTTTAAGGCCAGGAACCCTAGATCAGACTTTGCATGAGAAAAAGAAAAGAGAAAATATTTTTTATGCATAACATCAATATTTAATAGAGGTTACCTCTAAGAACTGTCGTCATTTACGTGCGTATTCCCCGTTCCTTTGCTCCGATCTTCATATTGTTCTGTTGCAGCAACTGGACTGCTTTCCAGATCTTTGCCAAACTCTGATACAACAATACCATCTTTAACTCTGGGAGAAGGAAAACCATGCTTTCCTTCGTTTATTTCCACACCCGCTGAACATATGGTACCTTAAGACTTGGCAGCGAAAACTTCCCTTACAACATCCTGCCCAACAGAGCCTGTATTGATGCTCCGAACTTGCGAACCCACATTTCTGTCAGGCTGTTTGCGTTGGTGTGTTAAGTTTTCTGCTGACCAAGCTGGACTGACAATAAGTACAATATACGGGCTGGAAGGCCTACTGCTCTGTATAATAACATCTATCAGTTGTAGGCACCCTGCCTCTACACTGTACTGGCTCCTCTCACATCATCCTTCCTCCTGGGGATGTCCCACTTGGGAGCCTCAGGTACAATAGATAAAGACGGGTCGCAGTGCCGAATCTAATCCGAAAAAAATAGAACATCTGTCAGTAATATATTTTCCAATGTACAAATGCATTAGGTGCCAGTATTTCAGGTAACATGCTTAGGAATTCTTGAGACAGATATTCAGAAGTCTTGGTAATTTACTATTTCACCGGAATCTGTATCTTTATCTTTATATATATATATATATATATATATATATATATATATATATTTGTAATTTACGTCCTCCAACGTTAAGTCATATCGAACGGTGGATGAATTGGGTGAAATGATGCTCAAATGAGTCCAGGGTCCATGGAGCTTAGAGTTTCCCGTCATTCATCTTGAAGGATAATGGAAAACCCCGGAGAAAACCTTATACAGGTAACTCGCATCTGCATCTTGATGAATAGATTCCTTAAGTGAACTTTTCTCTGTCTCTGAGGCCACCTCTTGGAGCTTGCCGTTCATCTGCTTGCATTGATCTCTTACAGCTTAGCAGTTACGCAGAAGTAACTTTTAATTAAATAGACGTCAGAAAAATCCAAATATTTATTTTATTTCACATTTAAATATGATAAACATATGTGGTTGTAATAAAAATTTACAGCCACAGAAAATTGGGAAATACTGACAATCACCCCATTTAAAATATAGTTTGGTAGGGGGACTTTCATAAGGTTCTTCCAGGCGAATTTTTGAAAGATTTTGATGTTAGGTGCTAAGTGACCTAAGTGAAAATGAAAACTCAGCGGAATGCGACAAATTTGTTTCGGAGTTAAAAGATACTCACCATGACTTCCTTCGGAAGAGAAGTAAAGCCAGTGGTCCCACGTCGTAGATTTATGGCAGACAAAGAACCTCAGTCTGATAAAGAGGCCTATGAGAAAACTTAAGAGGTCTTTCACACCAAAATAGAATGGTATGATGAATGAAAGCAGTTTAAAGGCGCCCATAAAGAGAAACTCAATTTTTCAATTTCCTAGTAAAGGTGTAAGGAAAACCTTACCACTATTATTTGTTAACCTTGACCATGTTTATATATTGCTATAATACACTCTTCTTTTACGTTATCTTGGTGAAAATTCTCCAAAGACTAATAACAAGAACAACAAAATCTGTACTATCCATAGAATTCGATCATATTTTATTCCTCCATGATAATCTTGATACAAAGCCAAAGTAATATAAATATACTTGTTGTATAATGATTCAGATGTTGAATTTTGATATCTACGTATAGTAATCATTTCTTTTACTTAGAAGTCAACATTTTAAATTGCCTTATTGTCTAAATCGTTTGAGAAGAACACGGTGCTTCAATTTTGAAATGATTATATCTTAAATTATTAAATTAACATTAATATAGATTTAAACGAATTTCACATTGTTGTATCCATTTCAACTTTCTATAACAGGAGCAGGCTCCGCAAAGACATCACACACAGTTCAAATATACATGATCTAATGGCACTGTAATATTATAGGTTCTGTAGCTTTGATTACTATTTCCTCTGCAGTTCCCAGGAGTTGTATCGCAAACTTTTCTTGATGTCACTTTTAGAGCTCGGTATTTCACTATTTAGCTGTTGAATCTATTCTACCTATATAAACATTTAGTAATGATTACAAAAATAAAAATATTTGTAAAAGAATCTCCACTTAACTTAAGAAGTTGATGTTAATACTTCCTTCTTCTTTATAAAATCGATTTCAAAAGCATATCACTTTCATCATTAGTTAGTTCCAAACTCCGTTCTTAAGGAAATCTCGGTTACCATGTTTTTTTCTTTTTGTTATGTTACGTTTTCAGCATTACCAACATCTGAAGACGAAACAAACCTAAAAACAGAATCAATTGCCGGTATGTCAAAATTCATTACGCGATGTTTATTTTTTAAAATAAATATTTTTTCTCACACTATTAACTCTATGGGACCACTTAATTGTTGTAATAATTTAACTTCGGGATTTATTTCATGGTTAAATGACAAAAAATGATCTGCTATGGCCGATTTATCAATTTGTTTATATTTAATGTTCTGAAAATGTTCTTTCTTTCTGGTTTCCAAACAACATTTCGTCTTTCCAATATAAACCTGATCACAATCCAAACAATTAAATTGATAAATACCAGATTTTTTATTATTAGGAATTTTACCTTTTTTTAGAAAATTGTAATAAATTTTTAATGCTATATTTATTTTGAGGAACTAAAACTAACAATGGAGTTTGGAACTAACTGATGATGAAAGCGATATGCTTTCGAAATCGATTTTATAAAGAAGAAGGAAGTATTAACATCAACTTCTTAAGTTAAGTGGAGATTCTTTTACAAATACTTTTATTTATGTAATATTTGTTGCTTCACTGTGACTAGCTTCATTTTCTGTGTGATCTCGTAATGAATTTTGAGATACCAGCAGCTCACTCTGTTTTTAGGTTTGTTTCATTTTCAGATTTTGGTAATACTGAAAAAACATAGTATCCTTTCCGACAAAGTGTGTTGACTGACAAGGCGAGCAAATGTTTCTGAAATTGATCTCAACTAATAAGAAAAATTAACATCATTTTCTTAAGATAAGAAGTTTTTGTTACAAATAGTTTTATTTGTCTAATACCAAGTCTGGTACTTATCTAAATTTTTATTTCAGAGTTATGCCATTACATGACTTGCAATAACACCAAATATATTGCAAAAGGCAAACTTGGTGATCCCAGCCACATCCTTCAAATCGACAAATGTAAGGCACAATGATGATGGTTCCTTGTGATCATAAATTTGCAAATGAATGAGACATGGATGATGATATGAACTAATACCAATAGGGATGTGAACAGGCTTTACAATTTAATTGCATATAATATTGGTATCAATTCCAATTTGATTTGATTTAATGCAAGGATCTGCATACTCATATTTGGAGTATTTGTGGCATGCTGACTGCAACAACCATTCAGCAGACCATTACCAAGAACTTACTGTAGATATTAGACAGATCTAGCCTGTAGTGTAGCAATTTGATTTAAAGTTTAGACTAGAAGTGGTTCAGGTAACAAATTGGTATTTACTGTACATAATTAGCCAGTTTAATTAAGGAATAAATAATACTGTTGCCTGTATTGTTTTAAGTGAAGCAAAAACAAGAATTTGGTTGCAATGCATTCTTCAATATGGCTGCATATGCAGTAAGTAAATAAATAAATATAGGATTAAGAAGCTTAAGCTATGTTAAGAAATATTCTTCAGAATCAAACTACACTAAAAAGAATTCTAAATACATTACAAATCATAAAACGCCAAGCTGCACTTAAAAAAAAATTGTTCTCTTCGTGTTGGATTTGGAAACATTCTTGCGCTACAAGTTGAAAAGTTGAGCTTATTTACCTGGAAGTACTCCATTTTGTCTTCTTCTGGAAGAGCCAGCATACCGTATGCTCGGTCAGTCCATTACTCAAACTCCTTAGCATTTGTGTTCCATCGTCGCCAATATGAAACTACCTCCTCCAGCATGCTTTGCATGCAACTTAACTTCATGGACACGTATTTCCAACATTCGCCAGTTTCTCTCATGAATCTATGTTGATACTCTCACACTGATCTCAAAAGTACATTTGTTCAAAGTTAAACAGATAATTTAACTTAATTGATGGAAATTAATCATTTCTTCACACTAGCCGTATATAGGCTAAGGTATTAGACTGATAGAGTCGAAGGCGGCCGGGGTTCGATTCCAGGCGACCGCAAAGTGAGATTTGTGCTGGACAACACGGCGCTGGGGCGGGTTTTCTCCGGGATCTCCGGTTTCCCCCACCATCTCATTCCACCGGTGCTCCATCTTCATCTCATGTATTACCAGTGTCATCACCTGCGGTGCCGTATGTAGTAAAAGTGGGCGTTTTACACACACACACACACACACACACACACACACACACACACACACACACACACACACACACACACACACACCTGATACAGTCGAAATGAAAAATTTAATGCCATGGCCAAGATACGAACAATGCATCTACTGGTTCAAACTGGCCGTGGCATTGAATTTTTCATGTCAATTCTATCAATTTAAACATATAATATAACAATAAAATATAATTATTTGTCATAAACTTCACTTATGTCCTTAAGAACATTGATGAACTTTCCGCAGAATTCAAGAGACTGGCCAAAACTTTTCCACATCATTAGGCAAGATAAAGCTATAAAATTCACATTAGAAACTGAAAATAATGGATTTCTTCCTTTCATAGATCTAAAGATTATAAGAAATAACAATAAACTAAACTTCAGTATTTGCAGGAAATTTATTCATATTGATATTAACATAAAAAAATAAAAGTTTAACTCTGTTTCACATTAATTTGCTGCTTTTAATAGTTTAATTTATAGGTTCATAAATATTCCCCTAAATAAAGAGGAATTTAATAGAGAATTTAAACAAATTATTAACACTCCTTTAATTAATGATTTTAATAAATATTTTACACACAAAAAGATTGAAAAAATTAAGTATCAAAAAAATGTAAATGATCGTAAAAGCTATTTGTAGTTGGTTTATTGACACTCGTCACTTACATTTTTTATATTATCGAGGGACTAGTTTTAAAGGCCATTGCCTCTATTTTCAATCTATCTCCAACTGTTGGGGTGGAGAGAGGTTGAAAATGGAGATAATGGCCTTTGAAACTAGTCCCTCAATAATATAAAAAAGTAAGTGTAGAGTGTTAATAACCACACTAAAAATAGTTTTTACAGTTAATTTTGACGTCACTGTTACTAAATTCCTCCAAACACACATAATATAAATGATGTTTCTACCCTTAAAAAAATAAAAGCTGATTATAATTTAAAAAAAATTAACTTACCATCCTTGGGCTAAGAAACAGTTTCAAACAAATGTTTAAAGAATTTGGTATAATTTTGGTTCCTTAAAATAAATATAATATGAAAAATTTCCTACAATTTTCTGAAAAAGAAAAAATTTCCGATAATATAGAAAATGTGGCATTTATCAATTTAATTGTTTAGACTGTGATGACGTTTACACTGAGAGCACCAAATATAATTTACAAACCAGAATGAAGGAATATTTTAGAAATATTAGGTATAAACAGACCGATAAATTGGCTGTGGCAGATAATTTTTGGTCATTTAACTATGAAATATATCCAGAAATTAATTTATTAAAGTAATTAAATGTTCTGATAGATTTATTGGCTTGGGAAAAAATATTTATCTTAAAACATAGAAATCATGTAATAAATTTTGAAATACTGCCAATTTATTCTGCCTTAATGTTTGTTTGACTTTCAAGGTTTGGTAATAAATACAAAAATAATATGCTCCTAGCGGCAGTAAAGATCACAATTGGAATAAACAAAATGACTGATGATGCGGAAAAGTTTCCATGAAACTAGTCTCTTGATTTCTGTGGAAAGTTGATCAATTTTCTTAAAAAGATAAGTGAAGTTTGTGAGAAATAAGTATATTTTATTGAAATATTTGTTACTTCACCATTGTTAGATTCAATTATTTACATATTACATGATAAATTGTAGGTACAGGACCTTGTGAGTGTCAATACTATATGCGCGCGATAAGAAGAGTGATCGGGTTCCAAGTCCTCATTCAGTAAGTTTCGTTTAACTCCGTAAATATATATGACAACTTTGAAAATTGAAATGCACTATACACTGACATTTAGTGGCTAATATGCTAAGCTTTATCATGTCCGCCATATTTCGTTTTGATCAGTTTCGAGGTTAATTAGCTAACCAGTTTAAAACAATCGTATGTTAGAATTAGAATTTTAGTTCGTCCTTGCCAACATATACATATTATGAGACACGTCAAAATGCATAAATACAGTATATACATAAAGTCAAATTGATTATATACAATATACTCAGTAAGCAGCTTTTCTATGGTTTCATGTGGTATTTGCATAGATTAATTTACTACAAGAAATGTCATAATATGTATATTACAGGTTTGTGAATGTACTATGCTCCCAGTGCTCATTTACATGGTTATAGTTCTAAAAAATCATTAACCGTATAAAAACAGTGTGCATGCAAAAATTTCTTAACCTTATTCTTAAAGTGTTTTAATGATGCAGCTTGTTTAAATGAATTTGGAAGTTTATTATATAACATTATCTCTTTGGGAATCTTAATTTAAATGATATGCCTTGTATTATGGTTGGTTGGTATCTAATGTTAAACGCTTGATAGTGAAATCATCCATGATCTTGTACTTGTACTTGTGTTTAGCTGGGAGGTTGGAATCTTCTGTAATAGTTGGGCAATATAGAAGATGGACACAATCCATTTCCTCATTTAATGCCTCGTATTATTCAGTATATTAAAACTAACAAAAAGAGCTAGTTAGATAGTTTGGTGGTGGAGGATTTTCTTCGAAATCTTTATGTTATTTATTAAAATGCTTATAAATAACTTGTAATGCCTGCTGAAAAGTGATAAATTAAATGGAACCGATCAACATTTTCATGCATTACATGTTTTATTTATGCAGTGTACGCAATCTCGTTATTAAATCATTGATATTTTAAAACACCTTTATGTAGTTTAACTTTGCTTTGACCAATGAAATATTCTAAAATATGTAACAGAATTGTATTTGTTATTACAGAGTGATAACAAAATACATAAAATTGAAAATATTAAAAACATTATTCAAACAAAAATAATCAGAAAATATTGAGTTTACAATAAAAATATTGCTATGGGAAAAAATATGTAACAAAAATGACAATTTAAACAGTAATAACTTTGTATATAATGTACAATTAAATTTATGTATAAATATAATAAACTTAATGTATAATTAAATATATATAAACATATGTGTATATGACTAAATATTGTTGCAACTGGTAGCTACGTGCGGAGAGATAAGGGATAGATAGTGCAATTCGGAGATAAAAGCTTGCTGAAACAGATAAAGAGACAGATAGCTGACTGGAAGTTTCAATTTCTTTATCTGCCAAAACATAAACTTCCTGTCAGCTATCTGTCTCTTTATCTGTTTCGGCAAGATTTTATCTCTGCATTGCACTAAAGTCAGTATTGCAGGGAGAAAAGTACACAGGAAAGGTACTGCTAGAACCTGCTGCACTGGCATCTATGTATACACTCCAATGACGTATGCTGAAAGAATATTTTCATCATATAAGAATGTGTTGTGTGCCAATAGGAAATCGTTTACCCTAGAAAATTTGGGTATGTATGTTAACTATCTACTACAATGCCAAAATATAACCTAGAGAGCAAAGAGTAAACTGTAGTTTATGTGTTGTTTGATGAATATCTTTGACAGTGCATAATTATGTGAAATAAGTTCATGAATAAATCTTTCAAATCAGTAGCAGAAACAGAAAATAATAAATACATGTACTCATAAACAAAACATTTAAGAACCTATTTTAATCCAGAAAATTAAAAATAAATATTTTAAACATATAAGAAACCTAAAATGAAGGAATAGTCTACCTTAAAATCTGGGCCCTATTTATCACAGACACACAACTACTTTTTTCAATCTGGCTCCACTCCAGGGGCAGCTCTGGGTGAATTGATTAGGTGACTTGGAAAATTGGCTAACCTAAATTCGCAAAATCTGCATCGCAGAAATGGATTTTATACTGGAATAGTGGTTTTGAATTTTGATGAGGCTTTCCTCTGTATATAAATCCAAAAGTTTCTTAAAATTACCTTTATTTAAAGAGTCCTCGCTTTCATTATGTCCACGAAATGTCAGTTCTTGTCTAATTTCCTAGTAGGATATTGCATGAAAAGCCTGTTAAGCTTAACGTTCTCATTGTATTTTACAATACATAGACGTGAGCTTTCCCAAAGTGCTCCTTCAATCCGACACATTTATGTTGCTCATACCAAAGAGTCTTAAATGTCCTGGTGTATTTTGAAGATGCTCTGTTGCAAAGTTTTTCTAAACATTGCACTGGTGTTGGCCTACCGACATTTACCAAGTCTCTTTTGTCATCATTTTTCCATAAAGAAAAGGTTATTTTGAGCACACCAAGTCGTGTGTTGGATTCATGGTAAATCCCTTAAATATGACAAATCAATAATCACTGACAATCATCAGACAATAATCACTGATGACATAAAAGAATTACTTTTTTACCCAGGTTGCCAACTAATAACAAACAGTAGCACAAAACATGCGGAGCTCGCTTCAAGCAGGTTACCATTCTACAACAAAACTCTTTTCAAATACACGAAAAAGTAGGAAGAAAGTCCTGTATTGTGTTGGCAACATGAGTTGGTGTGGAATATATGGCTTCTATTAATAGAATCTGTAGCCATGGCAACCAGCAAAACATTCTGCCCCTCCAACCTTTTTTTGCCCACCGCATGTTACGGTTACATAGGCCATTATATAATGAATCACTAGTCGGGAAGTAAGCTAGCTACATTATCGAATCTGTAGCCATGGTAACCAGCAATACATTCTGCTCCTCCAACCTCTCCATGCCCATCGCAGGTTATGGTCACCTATGTCATTATATAATGAATCACTAGTCGGGAAGTAAGCTAGCTGCATTATCGAATCTGTAGCCACGGTAACCAGCAATACATTCTGCTCCTCCAACCTCTCCCCCCCCACATCTTACGGTCATCTACGCCATTAAATAATGAATCACTAGTCGGGAAGTAAGCTAGCTGCATTATCGAATCTGTAGCCATGGTAACCAGCAATACATTCTGCTCCTCCAACCTCTCCTTGCCCACCACATGTTACGGTCACCTAGGCCATTATATAATGAATCACTAGTCGGGAAGTAAGCTAGCTGCATTATCGAATCTGTAGCCATGGTAACCAACAATACATTCTGCTCCTCCAACCTCTCCTTGCCCACTGCATGTTATGGTCACCTACGCCATTAAATAATGAATCACTAGTTGGGAAGTAAGCTAGCTGCATTATCGAATCTGTAGCCATGGTAACCAACAATACATTCTGATCCTCCAACCTCTCCCCCCACCACATCTTATGGTCACCTACGCCATTAAATAATGAATCACTAGTCGGGAAGTAAGCTAGCTGCATTATCGAATCTGTAGCCATGGTAACCAACAATACGTTCTGCTCCTCCAACCTCTCCTTGACCCCGCATGTTATGGTCACCTAGGCCATTAAATAATGAATCACTATTTGGGAATTAAGCTAGCTGCATTATTGAATCCGTAGCCATGGTAACCAGCAATGCATTCTGCCCTTCCAACCTCTCCTTGCCCACTGCAAGTGTTACAGTCACCTTAGCCTTTTAATAACGAATCACTAGTCGGGAAGTAAGCTAGCTGCATTATTGACACGCGGGCCCCAAGAGAGCAGCTTCATTACAAACTATAATTTGGAGAACTTTTATAATTGAAAATTAAATGCCGGAACATAAAACATGACCATGTGAGTTATTCAAAAACAAGTGTGTGACTTGGTGATTCAAACGCATCAAGGGAGAATCGCCCCTGCTCTACTCATCCACACAACTGCCAGATTTGTCTTTAAAACTAAAAATGTTTTTTTTTGTTTTTTTTTGTGTCAGTGGATTTCAAAATGCGTATTTTTTTCAGAAATATGGATATCAAATTTTTGGATGAAATATAATACTTTCAGAAGAGAAAGTAAAAGGTGCAGTATGTCCATAGAAATCTGCTTTTATTGATAGAGATCAGAAAATTTATATCACTATCATTAAAAAGAATGGCTCAAATCATTTGTGTTTTGAATGTAACATAAGAAGTGCATAATTAACTTGTGCTCTTCCAGTTTTCTGCTTATGATGCTTGCAGTCTCTTCGTTCATTACATTAGGTGTGTCATCAGATGCAACAAGAGCTTCAGCACGTCCCAGCCACTCTCCCACTTCCCCCAGTGCACCAGGAAGTTGGGAATCCAACAGCCATAACCAATGACGAAGCTAAAGTATTAAAATAATATAGGAATGTGTAGTATTCAATAATATTTGATAAATTTGAAAGTTTAAGTATTAAAATCTCTTTTGAACTAATAAAAAGGATTGATAGTGTTGTATTATCTAAAACTGACACACTTATTTCTTTTGATGTAACTGCCTTATTTCCCAGTATTCCTAGAGAAATACCTTTAGTTTATTTTAAAAAGTGGTTGAATTCAATAAATTTACATGAGGATTTAATAGTTGATTTTGTTAAACTTACTGATTTTTGTTTTGATCAAAATTTTTTCACTTTTAATGGTGAATTTTTTCAACAAACTTCTGGCTTAGCAATGGGTAATCCTCTTTCACCTTTTCTTGCTGATCTTTTTATGGTTTTTTTTCGAAATTCAAGACACTAATTACTAAATTTACAAGATAAAGCTATAAAATTCACACTAGAAACTGAAATTAATGGATTTCTTCCTTTTCTAGATTTGAAAATATTAAGAAATAATAACAAATTAGATTTTGGTATTTATAGCAAATCTACTCACATTGATAATTACATAAAAAATGAAAATTTTAACCCTTTTCCACATAAATTTGTTGTTTTTAAAGGTCTGATTTATAGATTAATAAATATACCCCTGAATAAAGAAGAATTTAATAAAGAATATAAACATATTATTAATACTGCTTTAATTAATGGTTTAATAAAGATTTTATACAAAGGAAATTGAAAAAATTACATATTAAAAAAGTATTAATGATATTTCTACTCTTAAAAAATAAAAGATGATTATAAATTTAAAAAATTTACTTACCATCCTTGGGTTAATAAACATTTTCAAATTTTTTTTAAATAAATATAGTATTAAAAATTTATTACAATTTTCTAAAAAAGATAAAATTCCTAATAAAAAAATCTGGTATTTATCAATTTAATTGATTATATTGTGATCAGGTTTATATTGGAAAGACGAAACGTAGTTTGGAAACCAGAAAGAAAGAACATTATCATAACATTAGATATAAACAAATTGATAAATCGGCCGTGGCAGATCATTTTTGGTCATTTAACCATGAAATAAATCCTGAAGTTAAATTATTAAAACAATTAAATGTTCCCATAGATTTAATGGTTTGGGAAAAAATATTTATTCTAAAAAATAAAAATCGCGTAATGAATTTTGACATACCGGCAATTGATTATTGTTTTAGGTTTGTTTCGTCTTCAGATGTTGGTAATACGTAAATACGTAAATACATAGTATCCTTGACAATGAGTGTGTTTGACAACGAATTGGGTTTGACTGAAGATGTGGGCAAATGTCCACGAAATTAATTTCGCAAAAACATAATGGAAGTATTGTCATCGGCTTCTTAAATTAAGTGGAGAATACTTACTAAATATTTTTATTTGTGTAGTGTTTGTTACTCCACTGTAAATAGCTTTATTTTCTGTGTAATTCAATTGATATGTTTAAGTTTAACACTTGAAACTTACCTGTGCCTCAAGTTTAATCCACAGATAATCAATCTCCTGCCAGGATTCAATTGTAATACTGATCATGCTTTGTGATTCTACCAGTTTCTTGAGCTTCTCATATAAAACAGCCTTATCGTCCACTTCCCTCTTAAATGCTATGTATTCCTACAACAGAATCATCAAACATTAGGTATAATATGGTAACAGTCTTCAATGCAGAGGAAATAAAAGTATGAGACATTAAAAATAAAAAATATGCAATCACAAGTATACATGGTACTTCCTAATAACAATAGAAACCAGAATGACAAAAACAAAATTAAAATGCATGTACATTTTACAAGGGGTGCCCAGAAGGTAAGCTCTGTTTCAATTTATCCCCGCTGCAGCGCTGCGAATGCAGTTCTACACATGCGCGGTAGATGCTCTGTATCAAGGAGAAGAAACGTGCGCCCTTGTGAGATCACTGTCAGCCATGTACCCTTTGTTGTGCTTGTTTACAATGTCGGTGTTGACTGAAAATCCCTCTGCTTGTGAAATCAGATCTGTGATTCGTTTTCTGAATGCTAGGAAAGTGAAACGAATTGAAATTGGAATGCTATCAAAAGGTGTTGTGTTTCTTCATGACAATGCACGACCACACACTGCAAATGCGACAAAAAACATCCTAAAGGGATTTAGCTGGGACGTGTTTGACCACCCCCCATACAGCCCTCACCTCGCTCCTAGCGACTTTCATCTGTTTTTGCATCTCAAATCTTTCCTTGCAGGTCAACACTTCAACCGTGACGAAGAACTGAAAGAAAATGTTTCCAACTGGTTGAAGACACAGGCTACAAACTTCTATGAGGAAGGTATACAAAAACGTGTGCCTTGCTATGACAAATGCCTGCAAAACTTCAGCAGTTATGTGGAAAAGTAGTTTAAGAGTTGTAGAATTTTGTGCAATAAATAATTTTTCTGTATCTGTACACAAGTTAATTTCATTACCAAACAGAACTTACTTTCTGGATGTACCTCGTATAATAAGAGCATTCACAATTAACACGAAGGTTTCCTGAATCAGTGGAACAGAGTGAAGGCTTTGACAAATTTCAACTTTTTCATTCTTGTATTATAGACAGTATATCAGAGCTGTATTGTGCATATTACAATCTTTACTGTAGAAATTACTTAAGGCAGTGATGATGTGATAAGAGCTATCTCTAGTTGCAAGCTGAGAAAATGAAACCTGAAGAAATATGCATCATTGAGCACTAGACTATTCTCGTGAAAACATTAATTACTAAAATTAGGCAAATGAGTCAACCTTGTATATACTTTTCTCCACTTACAAGTTTTTTAATGAAGACTAGTTTCTGGGAACTTCTTCCCTATCCTCAGTTCTGTGGTTGACTGATGATGCATCCGATGTCTGCATTTAGCTTGGTGTCGTGTTGCCATCTGATACTCTGGTAAGTTTGATGACATCATCTACCTCTTCATCAAGAGGTCCTGTTTCTTCGTAATAAATATGTTTCCCCAAATCTGTAGTTCCAGAGGTTTCTTTGCCTGTTTGATCAGTTCCATTTCTTGTTTTATGCTACGGCCGACTTGTCCATGTGTTTGAATTCAACATTTCTGAAGTGTAATTCATCCTTGTTCCTAGATTCCTTTTGGTCCTACCAATGTACATCTTGTCGCAATCCTGGCAGCTCATTTGGTAAATGCCTGATAATTGAATATTGGGTGTGCTAGTTTTAGAGGGTTGTTTAGTAAGTTGCAAATATTGTGTTTGTTCTGAAGGACTAATTCTATGTTGAAGCTCTTAAATATATTTTCAAATTTTTTTAAGTATTTTGGATGAAATGTTAATTTCCATATCTGATGTTTGGGTTTTCTAGCCTTTTTAACATAGTAATTTCCTTTAAGTTTTGTTTCTTCTATGTCTGTAGATCAATTTTTTGATGAAATTTGTGTTGTAGTTGTTCAATTCGGCAACCTGGTGTATGTGAGTGTACTCCTGTTCATATTCTGTTTTTATTAGCGGGATGTTGATTAGTCTGTAAATTAAACTATGGAATACTGCATATCGATGTTGTAATGGGTTCAATGGGTTGCATTTAATGTAATTGTCAACATGTGTTGCTTTTCTGTATATTCCAAATTGTAATCCTGTTGGTGTTCTTATGATTTTCAAATCTAGTAAAGGTAGCCATCCATCCTGTTTTACTTCAATGGTGAAAACTATGGATTTTTCATGTAGGTTTAACAACTTCATAGCGTCCTTGGTTAGATTTCTAGGAACTAAGTTTTCTGTACATTGTTTTTCCCCAACCTCTGTATAGTTAAGAATGGGATAAAACTGTGGAATAGAGAAGGTTCATGTAATACTTACAGAATACACCTTGGGATGGGAGTTGGTCTGTTGAAGATGTTCAAGATACTGTGTCTTCTTCATGAGCAAGGTAATAAGTTTGTTGTACTCAGACTCAATGGCAGCCAAGGTACTTGATCCATCTGCAGTCTGGTTGAAGAAAACACATACAAAACATAAGTCAAAACTTAAATTGCTTTTATCAAATTAAAATCTGATCTCAAAAATACAGAGTGTAGCCATTAACCAATAAGGATAAGTTTAAATAGGATCCATTTTGAATTAAAATAAAAGTTATTTATTAAAATTAATTATTCTTGCACACTTTTCATTATTATTGTTACTATAATACATATCATTTCTTCAACATTTTAAAAACTTCAGTTCCTAAGTGATGGCTTTCAAATTTCATGCTCTTCGCAGTTCCATGAGAAAAAACGAATGGCAACTTACAACTTCAAAAAAGCATGTATATTTGAAAACCAAACCATTAACAAAGAGTATCTTTGAAATAGTTAATGTCACTAAGAACTTGTCCACCTCGGTAGTGTAGATGGTTTTATGTCTGCCTTATATTCAAGAGGTCCAGAGTTCAAATCTCGGTCAGGTGATTTATCTGATAAGGTTTTCTCTGTGGTTTTCATTCTGAAAGATGAATGTCTGGTAACTCTAAGCCCTATGGACCCTGGGCTCATTTAAGCATCATTTCACCCATTTCATTCATCATCCAATATGACTTAAAAGTTGGACAATGTGAATTAAACAAAAGTGAAGAACTTGATATTCCAATGAATAAGGACTATGATACAATGAAGCACAAATTAATATAAGTTTGAGTTGAACTAGTACTCAATGATCCATTTATTGCTAGTGTTTACCTAAAAGGTGTTTCGTTAGGACCTTCCTAACATCCTCAGCTCTCCAAAGATCAAACAGTTAAGAAGTCTTACTCACATATTATGGTAAAGAATGGTATGACCACACCCTTCTTGCAGAGCATCTTCATGCGATAATCGTGGAGTCATCCAGCAACACCAGAGCAGTATCTGCAGCATCTTCTCTTAATGCCCTTTTTATACGAGAAAAGTAATGTTGACTATTGAATGTTGCTCACTTTCTTCTTGGGCAACAAGCCAGGTGAAAAGACGATTAGATATTGACGTTTCAGGAGTGTGCATCTCTCCCATCATCAGGATATTTATTAACTGTTATAACCACAAATGAAACATTGGATATAACACCAATATAAACATATATTGGTGTTATATCCAGTGTTTCATTTGTGGTTATAACATTTTATAAATACCCTGATGATCGGAGCAATGCACACTCCCGAAACGTTGATAACCAATCATCTTTTCATCTGGCTTGTTGCCCGAGAAGAAAGTGAACATATTCTTCACCAGGAAAGCTTCAGGTCTTATATTGAATGTTGGTTTGGTGAACTCCTTTGGAGTTCGCCCCTATAGCCTCCAGGGTTTCACCAAACCAAAATCCAGTAGTCGACAACAGCTGATGATGTTAGGAAGGTCATAACGAAATGCTTTCTGGGAAAACACTAGCAATAAATGGAGCATTTGAGTACTAGTTCGACTCAAAATTATATTAACTTGATTTTGTTTAATTGTGCGCTTTAACATCTGAATTTTCTTTGTATGTTTTATATCTCTTGCGATTTACCGATCATACAGAAGTCACTGAGGATGAACACGACTTCAAATGGAATTTACAGAAGATTCAAGGTACAGTGGAACCTTTTTTAATAGAACTAAAGAGCAAGCGAGGTACTTTTGGATAATGACAATCTTGGATAAAAATAAAAATACAACTTTTAGTGGCTGAGAAACACTGTTTTTGAGATTTTAGACAAAAGTAAATAAACACAGTACATAAATATTAGCCTATATATGGCTATTACAAAAAAATGATTAATTCCCATCAATTAACTAAAATAATAAGAGCTAAATGATGAGGCCTGGGATTCAAGTACTTATGATAGTAAGTCGCCACAAACCGTGTATCTCGAATACGAGAGCCCCTAGTGGTTTACCGGGAAAATATAAGTCAAATGGAGAATTTAATGTCAGGACAGCACATTGACCATGGTAGCTAAATGGGTTAGAGCGACTGTACAGAAACCAGGAGATCCGTGGTTCAAATCCCGGCCTTGGCACTGAATTTTTCATGTTGACTCTATCTAACAGTACAAAAATATTTACAGTTTAACAAAGTATTTAATGAATGCAAGCTACTGTATTTACAAACAACAAAAACATATAATGCCTTTAAGTGTGCAATGCTAATATTGGGTTAATTGATGGAAATTAATCGTTGTTCCATACTAGCCGTGTATAGACTAAGGTTTGGATAGGTAGAGTCAGACTGAAAAATTTAATGCCATAGCAGGGATTTGAACAGATCTCCTGGTCCCCATCCAGTTGCTCTTAACCATTGAGTTACTATGACCAACATGCCAATATGACCTTAAATTCTCCAACTGACTCGTATTTTTTCTGGTACACCAATAGGGTCCTGTAGCGGAGGGAATCCGCCACCTTCAACTGCCATGGTGCAGGCGCTGTGGACCCCTAGCACTCGTGGTACCTCTGACATTACTAGAGGAACCTCGGGCCGAACATTCGAGCCCCTCCCTGATTGGGAGTTGTTCGGATTGGGTTGGACTCGAGGGGGCAGTGGTTCCCGATACCCATGGGAGATTGGGTACGTCTCTGGACGGGGCTGAGGGAAGCCATTAATATTCCGGCGTACTAGCCAGCATAGCTAGTAGAAGGTGTGCTAGATCACCAGGCGGCCCCACCGAGGTCATATCGGTAGCATTCCCATTTTGGAGTTGGCACGCGTAAGTGGCATATCCACTTCCATTCCGTCTTTGACTCCATAGGACCAGATGGGGGAGCTTGTTAGTCTCTAAGTCTTGGCCTATGGATAGCCTCACAGAGGCGCCGGGTGCCCTTTTGGGACAGCTCGGTAACTCCCTGGTTGAAGGAGGCCAGGGTCCTTGGACCTACGGGTCCTGGACTAATTGGAGCAGAACCTCTGCAGTTAACAGACATTCACATTCTCTTATACGAAATATGCACCATTTGTCGCAACGTACTATTATAAATATTCAAGTCCCAGACTTTAATAGACTATCTCAACCTAGTTTAATCCTGCTGTAAACATCGGGGTGGGAAGAGAGAAAGACAGAACGGTTAAGCTGTTGATTGGTTTAGCAAAGTGATTGGGCGTTTTCTTTCATTTGTATACGTATGATAAACTCCTCCTTTAAGTACAGTACTGTAAGTAGTTTTCTGATCACTGCTCTGTGTGAGCTAATTTTGGAGAGAGAAAAGTATGCAAATGTTTCAATTTTTATAAACGTAATAGCCCCACATTTTATCTGTTTGCTTCACATACCACAAAGATGTGTTCTGTATACTATATACAAATTAGACAAAAGACAGGTGAAATTATACACACTATTAACCTATGTTAAATTAAGCTGTATTTTATTTAACAATTACTAAAGGACACTGCTATTATGTAATTTTTTTTTGCATTCCTCTACCAAGCAGCTCTCTCGCAATGAGGTCCGTATGGATTTGAATGCTGATTAAGATGTTATTGTTTATAGTGTGGAGTTGCTTCTGATATTTAACACTGTATTTCCTGTACATCTCGCGTACCTCACAAGCTCAAGAACACTTATGTATATGCAATTTAAAATCAGTAAGCTTTTCATCATGGAGCAGGCCAATGCTTCAGCCGAAATAAAACACAATCTAGGCAAACCTTTAAAAAGTGGCGAGAGGCAAATGATCACACATTCTTTTGTGGTGCTTAAAGAAGAAAACTCATATTTTTCTATAAAAACATTGAGAAAGAAACTGGTGATCTTCTTGGTGTTTCCACAAGTAGTGTACATAGTGTTAGAATGGAACAGCAAGCATCCAGAACTCTAAGAACACCGGGAAAGTCACGTAAATTTAAGCAGCACGTGGAAAAATACAACGATTTTACAAAAAGTGCTATATGCAGTAAAGTTCATGATTATTTTTTCATAAATGGACCAACTTATAGATTTAATAAGTTAATGTGTAACCCAACTCTATTTATTTATTGTCTAGTAGTTAGCGCTGCTATATATACTGCTAGTGTTGCAAAATTTATGTGCGTACATGTAACGTCTAACACGTGGCGAGTTGAGATAGCTCTGCCTTGTAGTTTACAGAAGGATTAAACTAGCCTGAGATAGAGTATAGTTAAACCACTATTATTATGTTAATTGATGGAAATTGTTCTTCCCCACTAGCAGTGTATAGGCAAATCCTGGCTATGGTATTGAATTTTTCAATCTATCTATTCAAATCTGTGCAGTGCTAATTCTGAACTCAATGGCAACTGGGAAATTCCTTTCATGAATCAGTGGTGGAGAGCTCCACAAGACTATCTTCTTCACCGAGAATGCTTCTGCTGTGGTAAGACAAGTCTGCCACTGTGACTGGGACCGTAAATGATTGACAGCTATTAAAAGGAAGGACCAGCCTGCCAATATTGAAACATTTTAAAGATTTGTCAAGAGAAAAGGACCGAATCAATTCATCCCCCTTGTCATTCCTAACCTAAGTTAACAATTTTTCTTTGAGTTTTTTAACCAAAAAATTAATTTTGGTTAACCATTAGTTTAATTAAAAGGGTTCTGGACAACACAGCTTTTTCCTTGTAGTTTACGTCCTCCAACGTTAAGTCATATCGACGATGAAAGGATGGGTGAAATGATGCTCAAATGAGCATAGGGTCCATAGAGCTTAGAGTTACCCAAAATTCATCTTTCAGAATAAGGGAAAATCCTGGAAAAAACCTTATCCAGGTAACTCACACTGGCCAAGATTTGAACTCGGGACCTCTTGAACGTGAGGCAGCAATGCTACCACCACGCTACCGAGGTGGGCACAACACAGGTTCTACTATATATTTTATTTGTAATGTAAACACCTCAAATATGGCACATTTCAATCAGAATCACTAGAACTATTTATGACAGATAAAAAATTTCAAAAAAATTTACTACACGAAAGATCATTTGGGATGTGGGGATTTCTATAAAAATGTTAATTTTTCTTTTTTGCAAAATCTGTACTTAAATATCCATTTTGCTTATAAGTTTTTGATTATGCTGTTCATAGACAAACACCTATCCTTTCGGGTTTCGTGAGAGCAGTGCAGTGGTTGAGTGATTAGATTGGTTGTCTTTCACCAAGGTGGCCTAGGTTCGATCCCATGGGACCATATGTGGTATTTGTGATGGACAAAGCAGAATCTGGGCAGGTTTCCTCTGAGTTCTCCAGTTTACCCAACCATTCATTTCACTGACTGCTCCATAATTGCCTTTTCTTTCATCCATTTTTCTCTCATTTCATTTCATCTGCTTCCTCACTCTCAAACCAAGTTTTGGATTAATTGCCCAATTTGGATGTTCTCTCTGATTCAGAGTCCATCTGCTCCTCAGTGCTCATTTCTAAGTCCTCCATGCAAGGAGGTAATCAGAGAAAGAAGAACTTAGATTATTAAAACAATTAAATGGTCTGATAGATTTAATAGTTTGGGAAAAGGTATTTATTTTAAAAAATAAACATCGCGTAATGAATTTTGAAATACTGACAGTCGATTCTGTTTTTAAATTTGTTTCATTTTCAGATGTTGGTAGGACTAAAATAAACATAGTGACATCTAACGATGGTAACATTAACTACAAGTTTGTTGATGGTTCAAGCTGATGATGTGAATGAGATAATCACAATATCGCGATCCTAGTCAATTTGTAAGAAAACGGTCATCATTTCTTATAAGTGAAGTTTTTTAAGTTACAAATTATTATACGAGGGCTGTTCAATAAAGAATGATCACTATTTTTTTTTATAACGTACCTTTACTCATCCTTATAAGTTTGATGGTCCTTCTCAAAATATTCTCCCCTGAATGTGATGCACTTGTCCCAGCGTTTCTGTCAGTCTTCAAAGACATGCTGGAAACCATTTTCCGAGAGATCCTTTAAAATCGCCTCTGCAGCCTTCACCACTGCATATGATGATGGATAATGCCTCCCACGAAGGCGTTTCTTCAAGTTAGGGAATAAGAAAAAGTCACATGGGACTAAATCCGGACTATAGGGAGGGTGAGGGATGCAGTTCATGTTGATTTTTGCAAGTTATTCAGCAACAACATTGGCAATATGCGGCCGCACATTATCATGATGCAGCATCTAGCCTGCTTCATGGAAATGTGGTGTTTTGCACCTGATATGGACTTAAATGTTTTCAGGACATCCCTGTAGTATTGTCCAGTTACTGATGTGTGTGCAGGTACAACATGCTGATAAAGCGTTACATGAATATCAAAGAATGAGATGACCATAACTTTTCCAGCAGAAGCAACAACTTTTTCTATTTTGGGGGTTGGTGATAAAGGAGATTTCCACACAGAGCTTTTGTTTGCTCTCAGGATCAAAATGATGTAGCCAAGTTTCATCAGCAGTGATTACGTTTGATAGAAACTCCGCATCTTCCTCTAACATCAACTTTAACTGCATGTTACCTCCATTGCAGTGGTATGCGATACTGAAAATGTCTGAACTTGCCTGGTTCTCACAGGCAGGAACCAGGAGTACCAACAATGAAACTACTACAGCGTGTTTGTTTCACGTTAAGTTAACAGAGTATAATAAGACTGAATTTTAGTGCGAAAAATTATGTCGGTAAAAAAATGATGATCATTCTTTATTGAACAGCCCTCATATTTGAATATATTTGTTTGCTTCACTGTTAATAGCTTCATATTTTATGTATTCAAAGCTTGCATTTCTTGTGAAATCTCAACAGACAAATTTTGGGTGAAATACAATACTTCCTCTGCCTAATATGTATGCTATTTCGAAAGTAAAGACAAGAAGTACAAGTGCTAAAGGCTTACATAAAGGACAAACATACCCTTTGTTTGGGATACTTGTGCAGGAACTGAGCGACGTAAGTCATGATTGACTTCTCATCTGGCTGAGGAACATCAACATAAGTCAAGCTATTCCCAGTTGGTTCTCGGCCACATTGAATGCTGTCTCTAGACGACTTCTGTTGGTGGCCTGACGCATGGCAGTCAGATTGATAAGGTTTGACTTTATGGCATCAGTGATAGCGAGGAATGCAATGCCATCACGCCAGCTGCTGCCAAAGTCTTTAATCTCCAATCCCAAATCCCTGAAACAAGCACATGATTAGCAATTTTAAAGCCAAGATAAACAATATGTTGCATGAGAAATTATTGAACGACTACTTGGCCTTCAGTATGAAGTATTTGATGACTTAAACCAATAACATAAATACATAGGAATTGTCAATTATACATAAAAATTATTTCATATAAAGTGTTCCTTAACGTAGTATACACTTTTCATGCAGCAAGTGCAAATAATAGTGGTTTCTTCTTTCTGCGTATTGTCGATAGATGGCATGATGTACTTGTCAAAGATGTCCAGTGGTGGAGTTTCAAAATTCATGACTCTATGACGATGTTTGTTAATGAAGATTTTTTCCCATATGGAAAGGGCTATGGAAATGAAATGAAATGTAGAGTTTAACGCCCGCTTTTACTACATACAGCAGCGCAGGCGATGACACTGATGATACTTGAGATGAAGATGGAGCACCGGTGGAATGAAATGGCGGGGGAAACCGGAGGTCCCGGAGAAAACCCGCCCCAGCGGGTCCACCACAAATCTCACTTTGCGGTCGCCTGGGATCGAACCCGGGCCGCCTTGGTGAGAGCCAAGCTGTCTAACCACTGAGCCATGGCGTGGCCAAAGGGCTATGGGGTGATTAACATATTTTATTAAAGATGTTTCCAAGTTTATGTATGTCTGGTGGTGGAGTTTCAAAATTCATGACTCTATGACGATTTTTGTTAATGAAGATTTTTTCCATACGGAAAGGTCTATGGGGAAACCACTACAATTTGCACCAGTTGAGTTCCAGCTGATAATAAGAGCAAAAGCTGTTGAAACATGCCTGTAAAAAAAACTGTGAGTGAAGCAGTGTGTCAATATCTTCTCGAATCACTTTTGTGCTAAGTTGTGCTTCACTGTCTCTACGCTTCTTTCAATTTTATACTTTGAAGATTTTGTCTGTTTCTTATAATCTATTAGTTATGCAGAATTATAAAAAAATTAATTTAGAATAAACAGTGTTATAAAATCTATTAATAAAAATTCAACATATACCTTTTATCTGAAATGTAAATAACTTAAAAATAAGATAATTTAGTCAAAATTATTTTGGATACTTTTGAGAAAATAAAACATTTTAAAACATTTGTCATGTAAAGAGTAACCTGGGATGGGGAACTGTTTTTGAAAATCTTCATGTCGCATATTTGTATGACACAAAACTTAAACACCAAGTTAAATTACAACTGAGTAGAAGTATTGGAAACAGTGATATATTATTAATTTATAATTATAACTGTTGCAATTACAGTTTACTATTACATGTAATATTTACCAAAATTGTTACAACCAACAATTAAGTTATCTGTCATTGGAGGAATTTAAACAGTGACATCAAAATTAACTGAAAACAGCTATTTGTATGCTCACTTTCTTCTCGGGCAGCCAGTCAGGTGAAAAGATGATTAGCCATCAACAATTTGGGAGTGTGCATCTCTCCCATCATCAGGTTATTTATAAAATGTTCAAACCACAAATGAAACACTGGATATAAGACAAATATAAACAAAGAGAAAACACTATCAAAATTTACATTACGGAACAAATGACTGTTTTCAATAAACCAAATGCCAGGTCAGGAAATGGCGCGACTATAGAAAATTGTGTCAAAGAAACGCAACTACTTAACTTGATTATCAAGCTGTATTGATCTTTGCTTCTTAAATCGATGGATTTCCACTTTTAAGGCCGGTTTCCAAGAGGAGCTGAACTGAAATCCAGCATCACGACTAAGCATGCTCCTTTCAGAGGAAATCGCCAAAGCCCCCTTAACTATCCGCACCCAGTAACTGTTGCATTTTGTCAAAATGGTCGTCTCCCAAAAATTGGCTCTATGGTCGTTATCAAAACAATGCTCTGCCAGCCCAGACTTCTCAGATTGTATTAAACGAATGCTCCGTTCATATTCGATTATTCTAGTAGCGATGGTCCTTCCTGTTTATTCTATATACAGTGTTCCATATTCACAGGGAATGTGGTACACTCCCGGAACTCGGAAGTCCAGTTTGTCTTTCACTGGTCTCAACAGATGCTTAATCTTCAGAGGTATATAGGTATATAGGAGGTATATTACTGGGAGCGGAGAATTAAGGAGGCTTTGGCAATTTCCTATGAAAGGAGCATGCTTAGTCGTGATGCTGGATTTCAGTTCAGCTCCTCTTGGAAACCGGCCTTAAAGATGGAAATCTGTCGAATTAAGAAGCAAATATCAATACAACTTGATAATCAAGTTAAGTAGTTACGTTTCTTTAACACAATTTTCTATACTCATGCCATCTCCTGACCTGGCATTTAATTTACTGAAAACAGTCTTTTGCTCAGTAATGCGAATTTTGATAGTGTTTTGTCTATGTTTATAGTTCTGTTATATCCAGTATTTCATTTGTGGTTATAACATTTTATAAATATCATAATGATGGGAGAGATGCACACCCACGAAACGTTGATATCTAATCATCCATTCACCAATAAACTGACTACAGAGGTTGAAAATGTCGGCAGAGGCCACTTAAACTTAGTCCCTCGATAATATAAAAACGTAAGTGATGAGTGTCAATAAACCGACTAGAGAGGTTAAAATGGAGGCAAAGGCCTTTGAAACTAGTCCCTTGATAATATAAAAAGGTAAGTGACAAGTGTCAATTAACCGACTAGAGAGGTTAAAATGGAGGCAAAGGCCTTTGAAACTAGTCCCTTGATAATATAAAAACATAAGTGACGAGTGTCAATAAACCGACTAGAGAGGTTAAAATGGAGGCAAAGGCCTCTGAAACTAGTCCCTTGATAATATAAAAAGGTAAGTGACAAGTGTCAATAAACTGACTAGAGAGGTTTTAAAATGGAGGCAATGGCCTTTGAACTAGTCCCTCGATAATATAATAAATTAAGTGACGAGTGTCAGTAAACCAATCAGAGAGGTTGAAAATGGAGGCAATGGCTTTTGAAACAAGTCCCTCAATAATATAAAAAAGTAAGTGATGAGTGTCAATAAGCCGACTACAAACAGTTTTTATGATTAATTTTGACGTCACTGTTACTCATTTCATCCAAACACATTATATATCAAACTTCATTAAATAAATGTGCATCCCACAGATATGCACAAATTGTAAAATCCACTTCAAATTTCACATTAAGTAACATACAAACAGTATGTCGCCACAAACGGTGTAGCTCGAATGCATGAGCCCCTAGTAGTCTACCGGGGAAATATATGAGTCAAATGGAGAATTTAGTGTCAGGACAGCACGTTGGCCATGGTAGCCCAATGGTTTAGAGTGACTGGACGGAAACCATGAAATCCGTGATTCAAATCCTGGCCATTGCATTGAATTTTTCATGTTGACTCTATCTATCAAAGATCTTAGCCTGTATATGGCTAGTGTGAAGAAATGATTAATTTTCGTCAATTATCTAAAATAATAAGAGCTAAATGATGAAGTCTGGGACTCAAGTACTTACAATAGTAGGTCGCCACAAACGGTGTATCTCGAAAGCAAGAAGGCTGCGCCATGGCTCAGTAGTTAGACCGTTTGGCTCTCACCAAGGCGTCCCGGGTTCGATCCCAGGCAAACGCAAAGTGAGATTTATGGTGGACAACACAGAACTGGGGCAGGTTTTCTCCGGGACCTCCGGTTTCCCCCGCCATCTCATTCCACAGGTGCTCCATCTTCATCTCATGTATCATCAGTGTCACCGCCTGCGGTGCCGTATGTAGTAAAAGCGGGCGTTAAACACTACACATTTTTTCGAATGCAAGAGACCCTAGTGGTTTACCGCGGAAATATACAAGTCAAATGGAGAATTTAGTGTCAGGACGGCACATTGGCCATGGTAGCTCAATTGTTTAGAGCGACTGGACAGAAACCAGGAGACCCATGGTTCAGATCCCGGCCATGGCACTGAATTTTTCATGTTGACTATCTATCAAAGACCTTAGCCTGTATATGGCTAGAGTTAGGAAATGATTAATTTCCATCAATTAACTAAATTACAAATAGTGCCTCACTTTGCTAAGAGAGCAGCTTACTTTGGAATAGGATTTGTAACCCATTGTAGCAGTGCCCTTCTGGCACCAGTTCTCCTTTTGTCATCCTTCTTCTTGCCATCAGCAACATCAGCTGAGCGTGCCCCCAGGCTCTCCAAACTGCTGGCACTCCCACCAAATGTATGACCCAGGGACTCCAAGGCACGTGTGTTTTCCTCAATCTACAAACACAATGACACTTACATTAAAATCTTGTGTTGCTTCTTTGGAAGATACTAAACTAAAATATAAAGTGCAGTTTTATGTCGTGAATACACACTCACACACACACGCACCCACACCCACCCACCCACACACACACACACACACACACACACACACACACACACACACACACACACACACACACACACACAGATACAGCTCTCTAAAAGTGCTTCCTTTTTATTCTGGAAATCTGAAAATATTTATTTGCAACAGTATTAAACTTTGGCTGAAGTATCTATCTACTATAAGAAATAAAAGTTGTGGGTTGAAGGGGCCTGATAGTGTTTCAAAGTTGGCCACACCAAAAGTTCTGCATTACATATATTCATAATACTGAATATACTTGGTTCGCTGGCAATGATGTGCATTTTGTCATGTTAAAGAAATATTTTATATCAGAATTGCTCACTTTCACGATGTATCATTTCAGATAGTGCTTTTAGGTGTATCTTTGATCAAACCATTTCATGGTAGCTGTTTATACACACATGGTGCCACTTCTGTGATCACAAACTTCAAATATTAAGTGATTGCTAACTGAACCTTTCACCACTAACTGTAAGACTAGTGGTAGTTCATCATAGATTGTAAGATAATCTCTGCACAGTGGACCAGAAGTTAAAACAAAACTGTAAATAGAATGTAATACTTCATACATCTGTAGTACCTACTGCATTTATACAGCATGCATTGTACTGTGGTATTTACTAGACATTTTAGGAAAGAATCCAAAAAGTTGTGTATATATAACAGTTTTCTGATGTAAAATATTCTTAAATTTGTATCAGTTTCATATATTAGTTATTATTTCACTGACATAATATCAACAAAACTGACATAACATTATTTTCTAATGTGTAAGGATTATGATACAATGAAGCATAAATTTAATATAATTTTGAGTCGAACTAATGCTCAATGCTTCAATTATTGCTAGTATAAGTGTGGAGTTTGCAACCACACCCCCTAGTGAGGTTTTATTACTACATTACTGTTTACTATTGCATTATTTGATAGGATGTTATGTACAAGGGACATTTGGAAATGATTTACAATTTGTTTTTTAAGTAGATAAAGCCACAGTTTAACTTGAACCAATACCCTGAACCCTAAAAGGAAGAGGAAGAGGAAGAAGAAGAAGAACTCGTGGTTTTGTGGGAGGGAGTCAAAACATCAGATATTCCTGATGTATGTGGTCAAGAAAACATTGTTTACAACTGGATCACTGGGTTTGCTAAAGGAAGGGAATATACATGCAAGAATTGAAACTGAAATTGAGTTTTTTATTTATGGACGGTCTTTAACTGTTGTGATTCTCAACATCCCATACTAAACTGGGTGTGAAAGGCCACCTGATTTTAGTCAGAGGCCTCTTTATCAGGTTTGGCGTTCTTTTATGTGCCGTAAATCTACGACACGGGATCATAGGCTCTTTTCTCCCCCACCCTTCCAAAGAAAAGGAATTTAACGCCCTATAGCATCCATCAGCTTACAATGAGTTTTCTTGTTACCCCTAAACCACGGAGGATGACATACAGAGCACTGTCATCCGTCAAAATGGATGACTCCGTAGAAAATTGAGGTTATGTCATAATTGTTTACACTTGATACATCACAATTTGTGACTACGAAGAAGAATTATGTCGCTATTACACACCTGAGAGGAATGTCCAATCCATGCAACGGGAGCATCCTGGGAGAACACGTACTGTTCCATCAGCAGGTAAACAGATGATCTCAATTTTAGGAACACTTGTGGCATACAGCTTCCGCAAGGAACAACTCAAAAGCGGTGGGGAAAGTGATTCACGCCAGCAGGACAATGTGCGACTGTTAAGTTTTATTCGCCGTAGAAATATACAACATTCATGGCTTCGTCAAAGTTGTTGTTAGGTTATTTTTAAGACGCTACTGCCAGCCTATTTCGACGGCTACTGCGTCTTAATATAACGTTGAATCCAGGAAGCTCTGATTTCCGTGGTGTAAATACATAACGGCATGTACCCACAAGAATAATACGATTCTTATGGGTAATATAATAATGAATAATAGTAATTAAAATCATACAAAATAATTAAAATAATACAGTAGTAATAAATGTACAAGTATGTAAAGAAAAATCAGGTCAAATAATTTTTAATGTGTTACACTTTTTAAAAACTAGTTTCTAAAAGATATTATAACTTTTGCAAAAAAAAAAAAAAAAAAAAAAAAAAAAAAAAAAAAAAAAAAAAAATCATTAGCTACTTTATTAATTAGTATTACTTCTTAAAAACTCGTCGGTTCGCCTGAGACATTGCATTTACTAGGATATTTTTACCGCGTTTTTGAAATTCTTCTTATTTAGATTTTTTTAGCCTAGCTGGGAGTTTATTATATAGAATAATTCCTTTGTGAGAGATTAAATCTAAACTCAGGGTGAGGCGGTGATGATCTAAGTGTATAGTTTTACTGTTCATAGTATTCAACTGTTTGTGAAAGACTGGATGGGATCATACAGTTATTTTTTTGACTGAAATTGATAATTAATAATGTCATGTATGACTGGGTTTGTTATTATGTCATACCCATTATATCTCGCTCCACATAATTATGTTCTATTCCATAACATCAGAAGCCTGTTCTAAAATAGTAACAATAAAGGTATGTAGGCAGCACTTCACCACAGGGTGCGTTCTACTCCCAAACAATGGCTCCGTGTCGCAATAATGAAGGTGGGATGGTGTATTGAAGTTTGATGGGGAGTACATTGAAAGATCCCATGTATATTGAATCATATTCATTAATAAAGTACAAAAAACCTACTATTGTAAATCATTTCGGAATTTGTATCTGATAAATTCTATGTTCCTTAGTCTTTGTGACATTTACACACACTTACAGAACGCTCCTATAACTCAACGGAATTCTCTTTTGCTGACACAGCATTGGAACTAAATTTGTAATTACCTAGTACACACATTATTTATAAACATTTGCTTATACTGAGAATGAGGTACTTATTATTTCTTGATGTAATTTTGGAGTTTCTGGTCCACTGTGCTTTGCCAGGAGAAAACAGCATCATGCATCATGCCAACAACAGCGAAGTCCTACATGATGCAGCACACAATTTATATATTTTAAGACGTTTCTTAAAGAAAAGAAAACTACCATATTCCTTAACTATATCTTTGGTTATAATTAGGGATATACTGAAAATTGTGAGCAAAATTGAAATACCAACAATGTAGCAAAGACGACCGAAGCTTCGTAATCTACAGACTTTGCAGTGGTCGACCTCGAACTGCTTCAACGGAACCACGAAGGAAATCGTTGGTGAGCTCAATACAAAAGAAGGCCCGTTAGTGCGGATGAAATTCCTACAAAATTTGTAGTAGGACATAAGTGCAGTGCAATAAATTATTGAAAGGTAAGCTACCGAAAAGCTTGTACCCTTTGTATCCCACGTTTATTGACCGAAAACCACAAACTTCAGACGCTATATCTTCTTCACAGATTTGAAAATGAAGGTGATGACTTTTTGGCGGGATATAAAAGCTGGTCCAATCATTAGGAGCCTTAAACAAAACGCCGGAATACAGAATAGCACCACTTGGGTTGGACATAAAAGAATAAGGCGAGATGAGTTCTATCTGCTGGGCAGTGTCTTCTGGGATGCTTTCTGGTTGATCTTCTTGAACCTAGCAAACCAGGTCACACACATTTAAAGTTCGTCTTGCACTCTTCATGTCAAACAGTAGAGGGAGGATAAAGTAAAATGATAAAGCGACTCCTTAGACTGCGAAGAAGATCAAGAAATACCTCCACATTCCCCGTAGAGTCCCGAATTGGCACAATTTTTACACCACTGTTAGGCCAGCACTATGATAAGCTCATTCTCACACTGCGAAGAAGATCAAGAAATGCCTCCACATCCTCCATACAGTCCCGAATTTGCACCATTTTTATACCACTGTTAGGCCAGCGCTATGATAATGCTCATCCTCACACTGCGAAGTAGATCAAGAAATGTCTCCACATCCTCCGTAGATCCCGAATTTGCACCATTTTTATAGCACTGTTACGCCAGCGCTATGATAAAGCTCATCTTCACACTGCGAAGAAGATCAAGAAATGCCTCCACATCCTCCATACTGACCCGAATTGGCACTATCTTTACAGCACCGTTTGGCCAGCGCTATGATAAAGCTCATCTTCACACTGCGAAGAAGATCAAGAAAAACCTCCACATGCTCCATGGACACCCAAATTGGCACTATCTTTACAGCACCGTTAGGCCAGCGCTATGATAAAGCTCATCCTCACACTGCGAAGAAGATCAAGAAATGTCTCCACATCCTCCATGCAGATCCGAATTGGCACTACCTTTTCAGCACCGTTAGGCTAGCGCTATGATAAAGCTCATCCTCACACTGCGAAGAAGATCCAGAAATGACTACATATGCTCCATGCAGACCCGAACTGGCACTATTTTTACAGCACCGTTAGGCCAGCGCTATGATAAAGCTGATCCCCACACTGCGAAGAAGATCCAGAAATGCCTCCACATCTTCCATATAGTCCCAAATCGACACCATCTTTACAGCTTTGTTAGGCCAGCCCTATGATAAAGCTCATCCTCACACTGCGAAGAAGATAAAGAAATGCCTCCACATCCCCATACAGACCCGAATTGGCACTGTTAGGCCAGCGCTATAATAAAGCTCATCCTCACACTGCGAAGATCCAGAAATGCCTCCACATCCTCCATACAGTCCCGAATTGGCACTATTTTTACAGCTTTGTTAGGCCAGCGCTATGATAAAGCTCATCCTCACACTGCGAAAAAGATAAAGAAATGCCTCCACATCCCCATACTGTCCCATATCGACACCATCTTTACAACACCGTTAGGCCAGCGCTTTGATAAAGCTCATCCTCACACTGCGAAAAAGATCAAGAAATGCCTCCTCATCCCAATACTGTCCCATATCGACACCATCTTTACAGCACCGTTAGGCCAGCGCTATGATAAAGCTCATCCTCACATTGCGAAGAAGATCCAGAAATGCCTCCACATCCTCCATACAGTCCCGAATTGGCACTATCTTTACATCTTTGTTAGGCCAGCGCTATGATAAAGCTCATCCTCACACTGCGAAAAAGATCAAGAAAGACCTCCAAATCTTCCATGCAGTCCGAAATCGACGCCATCTTTACAGCACTGTTAGGCCAGCGTTATGAAAAGGCTCATCCTCACACTGCGAAAAAGATCAAGAAATGCTTCCACATCCTCCATATAGTCCCAAATCGACACCATCTTTACAGCACCGCTAGGCCAGCGCTTTGATAAAGCTCATCCTCACACTGCGAAAAAGATCAAGAAATGCCTCCACATCCTCAATGCTGTCCCAAATCGACACCATCTTTACAGCACCGTTAGGCCAGCTATGATAAAGCTCATCCTCACACTGCGATGAAGATCAAGAAATGCCTCCACATGCTCCATGCAGACCCGAATTGGCACTATCTTTACAGCACCGTGAGGCAAGCGCTATGATAAAATTCATCCTCAAACTGCGAAGAAGATCAAGAAATGCCTCCACATGCTCCATACAGAACGGAATTGGCACTATCTTTACAGCACCATTAGGCCAGCGCTATGATAAAGCTCATCCTCACACTGCGAAGAAGATCCAGAAATGCCTCCAAATCCTCCATACAGTCCCGAATTGGCACTGTTAGGCCAGCACTATAATAAAGCTCATCCTCACACTGCGAAAAAGATCAAGAAATGCCTCCACATCCCCATACTGTCCCAAATCGACACCATCTGTACAGCACCGTTAGGCCAGCGCTATGATAAAGCTCATCCTCACACTGCGATGAAGATCAAGAAATGCCTCCACATCCAGCATACAGAACAGAATTGGCGCTATCTTTACACCTTTGTTAGGCAAGCGCTATGGTAGAGCTCATCATCACACTGCGAAAAAGATCAAGAAATGCCTCCACATCCTCCATATAGTCCCAAATCGACACCATGTTTACAGCACCGTTAGGCCAGCGCTATGATAAAGCTCATCCTCACACTGCGAAGAAGATACAGAAATGCCTACACATCCTCCATACAGTCCCGAATTGGCACTATCTTTACAGCTTTGTTAGGCCAGCGTTATGATAAAGCTCACCCTCACACTGCGAAAAAATCAAGAAAGACCTCCTTATCCTCCATACAGTCCCAAATCAACGCCATCTTTACAGTACTGTTGGGCCAGCGCTATGATAAAGCTCATCCTCACACTGCGAAATAGATCAAGAAATGGCTCCACATCCTTCATACAGTCCCAAATAGACACCATCTTTACAGCACCGTTAGGCCAGCGCTATGATAAAGCTCATCCTCACACTGCGATGCAGATCAAGAAATGCCTCCACATGCTGCATGCAGACCCGAATTGGCACTATCTTTACAGCACCGTGAGGCCAGCGCTATGATAAAGCTCATCCACACATTGCGAAGAAGATCAAGAAGTGCCTCCATATGCTCCATACAGACCCGAATTGGCACTATCTTTACAGCACCATTATGCCAGCGCTATGATGAACCTCATCCTCACACTGCGAAGAAGATCAAGAAATGCCTCCACATCCTCCATACATTCCCGAATTGGCACTATCTTTACAGCTTTGTTAGGCTAGCGCTATGATAAAGCTCATCCTCACACTGCGAAAAAGATCAAGAAATGCCTCCACATCCTCCATACAGTCCCAAATCGACACCATCTTTACAGCACCGTTAGGCCAGCGCTATGATAAAGCTCATCCTCACACTGCGAACAAGATCCAGTTATGCCTCCACATCCGCCATACAGTCCCGCATTGGCACTATCTTTACAGCTTTGTTAGGCCAGCGCTATGATAAAGCTCATCCTCTCAATGCGAAAAGGATCAAGAAAGACCTCCAAATCTTCCATGCAGTCCGAAATCGACACCATCTTTACAGAACTATTAGGCCAGTGCTATGATAAGGCTCATCCTCACACTGCTAAAAAGATCAAGAAATTCCTCCACATCCTCCATACAGTCCCAAATCGACACCATCTTAACAGCACCGTTAGGCCAGCGCTATGATAAAGCTCATCCTCACACTGCGAAAAAGATCAAGAAATGCCTCCACATACCCATAAAGTCCCAAATCGACACCATCTTTACAGCACCGTTAGGCCAGCGCTATGATAAAGCTCATCCTCACACTGCGATGAAGATCAAGAAATGCCTCCACATGCTCCATGGAGACCCGATTTGGCACTATCTTTACAGCACCATTAGGCGAGCGCTATGATAAAATTCATCCTCACACTGCGAAGAAGATCCAGAAATGCCTCCACATCCTCCATACAGTCCAGAATTGGCACTGTTAGGCCAGCGCTATGATAAAGCTCATCCTCACACTGCTATGCACATCAAGAAATGCCTCCACATGCTCCATGCAGACCCGAATTGGCACTATCTTTACAGCACTGTTAGGCCAGCGCTATGATAAAGCTCATCCTGACACTGCGAAAAAGATAAAGAAATGCCTCCACATCCTCCATGCAGTCCGAAATCGACACCATCTTTACAGCACTATTAGGCCAGCGCTATGATAAGGCTCATCCTCACACTGCTAAAAAGATCAAGAAATGCCTCCACATCCTCCATTCAGTCCCAAATCGACACCATCTTTACAGCAGCGTTAGGCCAGCGCTATGATAAAGCTCATCCTCACACTGCGATGAAGATCAAGAAATGCCTCCACATGCTCCATGCAGACCCGAATTGGCACTATCTTTACAGGACCGTGACGCCAGCGCTATGATAAAACTCATCCTCACACTGCGAAGAAGATCCAGAAATGCCTCCACATCCTCCATACAGTCCCGAATTGGTACTGTTAGGCCAGCGCTATGATAAAGCTCATCCTCACACTGCGAAGAAGATCCAAATATGCCTCCACATCCTCCATACAGTACCGAATTGGCACTATCTTTACAGCTCTGTTAGGCCAGCGCTATGATAAAGCTCATCCTCTCAGTGCGAAAAAGATCATGAAAGACCTCCAAATCTTCCATCAGTCCGAAATCGACACCATCTTTACAGCACTATTAGGCCAGCGCTATGACAAGGCTCATCCTCACACTGCTAAAAAGATCAAGAAATTCCTCCACATCCTCCATACAGTCCCAAATCGACACCATCTTTACAGCACCGTTAGGCCAGCGCTATGATAAAGCTCATCCTCACACTGCGAAAAAGATCAAGAAATGCCTCCACATACCCATACAGTCCCAAATCGACACCATCTTTACAGGACCGTGACGCCAGCGCTATGATACAATTCATCATCACACTGCGAAGAAGATCCAGAAATGCCTCCACATCCTCCATACAGTCCCGAATTGGCACTGTTAGGCCAGCGCTGTGATAAGGCTCATCCTCACACTGCTAAAAAGATCAAGAAATTCCTCCACATCCTCCATACAGTCCCAAATCGACACCATCTTTACAGCAGCGTTAGGCCAGCGCTATGATAAAGCTCATCCTCACACTGCGATGAAGATCAAGAAATGCCTCCACATGCTCCATGCAGACCCGAATTGGCACTATCTTTACAGGACCGTGACGCCAGCGCTATGATAAAATCCATCATCACACTGCGAAGAAGATCCAGAAATGCCTCCACATCCTCCATACAGTCCCGAATTGGCACTGTTAGGCCAGCGCTATGATAAAACTCATCCTCACACTGCGAAGAAGATCCAGAAACTCCTTCACATCCTCCATACAGTCCCGAATTGGCACTATCTTTACAGCACTGTTAGGCCAGCGCTATGATAAAGCTCATCCTGACACTGCGAAAAAGATAAAGAAATGCCTCCACATCCCCCATACAGTCCCAAATCGACTCCATCTTTACAGCACCGTTAGGCCAGCGCTATGATAAAGCTCATCCTCACACTGCGAAGAAGATCCGGATATGCCTCCACATCCTCCATACAGTCTCGAATGGGCACTATCTTTACAGCACCGTTAGGCCAGCGCTATGATAAAGCTCATCCTCTCAATGCGATGAAGATCACGAAATGCCTCCACATGCTCCATGCAGTCCCAAAATGGCACTATTTTTACAGCACTGTTAGGCCAGCGCTATGGTAAAGCTGATCCCCACACTGCGAGGAAGATCTAGAAATGCCTCCACATCTTTCATACAGTCCCGAATTGCCACCATCTTTACAGCTTTGTTAGGCCAGCGCATTGACAAAGCTCATCCTGACACTGCGAAAAAGATAAAGGAATGCCTCCACATCCTCCATACAGTCCCAAAAAGACACCATCTTTACAGCACCGTTAGGCCAGCGCTGTGATAAAGCTCATCGTCACACTGCGAAGATGATTCAGAAAAGCCTCCACATCCTCCATACAGTCCCCAATTGGCACTATCTTTACAGCTTTGTTAGGCCAGCGCTATGATAAAGCTCATCCTCACACTGCGAAAAAGATCAAGAAAGACCTCCAAATCTTCCATGCAGTCCGAAATCAACGCCATCTTTACAGCACTGTTAGGCCAGCGCTATGATAAGGCTGATCCTCACACTGCGAAAAAGATCAAGAAATGCCTCCACATCCTCCATATAGTCCCAAATCGACACCATCTTTACAGCACCGTTAGGCCAGCGCTTTGATAAAGCTCATCCTCACACTGCGAAAAAGATCATGAAATGCCTGCACATCCTTCATACAGTCCCATATCGACACCATCTTTACAGGACCGTTAGGCCAGCGCTATGATAAAGCTCATCCTGACACTGCTATGCACATCAAGAAATGCCTCCACAAGCTCCATGCAGACCCGAGTTGGCACAATCTTTACAGCTTTGTTAGGCCAGCGCTATGGTAAAGCTCATCCTCACACTGCGAAAAAGATCAAGAAATGCCTTCACATCCTCCATACAGTCCCAAATCGACACCATGTTTACAGCACCGTTAAGCCAGCGCTATGATAAAGCTCATCCTCACACTGCGAAGAAGATCCAGAAACTCCTCCACATCCTCCATACAGTCCCGAATTGGCACTATCTTTACAGCACTGTTAGGCCAGCGCTATGATAAAGCTCATCCTGACACTGCCAAAAAGATAAAGAAATGCCTCCACATCCTGCATACAGTCCCAAATCGACACCATCTTTACAGCACCGTTAGGCCAGCGCTATGATAAAGCTCATCCTCACACTGCGAAGAAGATCCAGAAATGCCTCCACTTCCTCCATGCAGTCCCGAATTGGCACTATCTTTACAGCACTGTTAGGCCAGCTCTATGATAAAGCTCATCCTCACACTGCGAAAAAGATCCAGAAATGCCTCCACATCCTCCATACAGTCCTAAATCGACACCATCTTTACAGCACCGTTAGGCCAGTGCTATGATAAAGCTCATCCTCAAACTGCGAAGAAGATCCAGATATGCCTCCACATCCTCCATACAGTCCCGAATTGGCACTATCTTTACAGCTTTGTTAAGCAAGCGCTATGAGAAAGCTCATCCTCACACTGCGAAAAAGATCAAGAAAGACCTCCAAATCTTCCATGCAGTCCGAAATCGACACCATCTTTACAGCACTATTAGGCCAGCTCTGTGATAAGGCTCATCCTCACACTGCTAAAAAGATCAAGAAATGCCTCCACATCCTGCATACAGTCCCAAATCGACACCATCTTTACAGCACCCATAGGCCAGCGCTATGATAAAGCTCATCCTCACACTGCGTAAAATATCAAGAAATGCCTCCACATGCCCATACAGTCCCAAATCGACACCATCTTTACAGCACCGTTAGGCCAGCGCTATGATAAAGCTCATCCTCACACTGCGATGAAGATCAAGAAATGCCTCCACATGCTCCATGCAGACCCGAATTGGCAAAATCTTTACGGCACTGTTAGGCCAGCGCTATGATAAAGCTCATCCGAACACTGCGAAGAAGATCCAGATATGCCTCCACATCTTCCAGACAGTCCCGAATTGGCACTATCTTTACAGCTTTGTTAAGCAAGCGCTATGAGAAAGCTCATCCTCACACAGCGAAAAAGATCAAGAAAGACCACCAAATCTTCCATGCAGTCCGAAATCGACACCATCTTTACAGCACTATTAGGCCAGCGCTATGACAAGGCTCATCCTCACACTGCTAAAAAGATCAAGAAATGCCTCCACATCCTCCATACAGTCCCAAATCGACACCATCTTTACAGCACCCATAGGCCAGCGCTATGATCAAGCTCATCCGCAAGCTGCGAAAAAGATCAAGAAATGCCTCCACATACCCATACAGTCCCAAATCGAAACCATCTTTACAGCACCGTTAGGCCAGCGCTATAATAAAGCTCATCCTCACACTGCGATGAAGATCAAGAAATGCCTCCACATGCTCCATGCAGACCCTTATTGGCACTATCTTTACAGCACCGTGAGGCAAGCGCTATGATAAAATTCATCCTCACACTGCGAAGAAGATCAAGAAATGCCTCCACATGCTCCATACAGAATGGAATTGGCACTATCTTTACAGCACCATTAGGCGAGCGCTATGATAAAGCTCATCCTCACACTGCGAAGAAGATCCAGAAATGCCTCCACATCCTCCATACAGTCCCGAATTGGCACTGTTAGGCCAGCACTATAATAAAGCTCATAATCACACTGCGATGAAGATCAAGAAATGCCTCCACATGCTCCATGCAGACCCTTATTGGCACTATCTTTACAGCACCGTGAGGCAAGCGCTATGATAAAATTCATCCTCACTATGCTAAAAAGATCAAGAAATGCCTTCACATCCTCCATACAGTCCCAAATCGACACCATGTTTACAGCACCGTTAAGCCAGCGCTATGATAAAGCTCATCCTAACACTGCGAATAAGATACAGAAATGCCTCCAAACCCTCCACACAGTCCTGAATTGGCACTATCTTTACAGCTTTTGTTGGGCCAGCGTTATGATAAAGCTCATCCTCACACTGCGAAGAAATCAAGAAAGACCTCCACATCCTCCATACAGTCCCAAATCAACGCCATCTTTACAGCACTGTTGGGCCAGCGCTGTGATAAAGCTCATCCTCACACTGCGAAACAGATCAAGAAATGCCTCCATATCCTTCATACAGTCCCGAATTGGCACTATCTTTACAGCTTTGTTAGGCCAGCGCTATGATAAAGCTCATCCTCACACTGCGAAAAAGATCAGGAAAGACCTCCAAATCTTCCATGCAGTCCGAAATCGACACCATCTTTCCAGCACTATTTGGCCAGCGCTATGATAAGGCTCATCCTCACACTGCTAAAAAAACAAGAAATGCCTCCACATCCTCCATGCAGTCCCAAATCGACACCATCTTTACAGCACCCATAGGCCAGCGCTATGATAAAGCTCATCCTGACACTGCCATGCAGATCAAGAAATGCCTAAACATGCTCCATGCACACCCGAATTGGCACTATCTTTACAGCACCGTGAGGCCAGCGCTATTATAAAGCTCATCCTCACACTGCGAAGAAGATAAAGAAATGCCTCCACATGCTCCATACAGACCCGAATTGGCACTATCCTTACAGCACTGTTAGGTTAGCGCTATGATAAAGCTCATTCTCACACTGCGAAGAAGATCCAGAAATGCCTCCACATACTCCATACAGTCCCGAATTGGAACTATCTTTACAGCTTTGTAAGGCCAGCGCTATGATAAAGCTCATTCTCACACTGCGAAAAAGATCAAGAAATGCCTCCACATCTTCCATGCAGACCCGAATTAGCACTATCTTTACAGCTCCGTTAGGCCAGCGCTATGATAAAGCTGATCATCACACTGCGAAGAAGATCCAGAAATGCCTCCACATCTTCCATACAGACCCAAACTGGCACTTTCTTTACAGATTTTTTAGGCCAGCGCTATGGTAAAGCTCATCCTCACACTGCGAAAAAGATCAAGATGTGCCTCCACAACCACCATACAGTCCCAAATCGACACCATCTTTACAGCAGCGTTAGGCCAGCGCTATGATAAACCTCATCCTTACACTGCGAAGGAGATCCAGAAATGCCTCCACATCTTCCATACAGTCTCGAATGGGCACTATCTTTACAGCACCGTTAGGCCAGCGCTATGATAAAGCTCATCCTCTCAATGCGAAAAAGATCAAGAAAGACCTCCAAATCTTCCATGCAGTCCGAAATCGACACCATCTTTACAGCACTATTAGGCCAGCGCGATGATAAGGCTCATCCTCACACTGCCAAAAAGATCAAGAAATGCCTCCACATCCTCCATACAGTCCCAAATCGACACCATCTTTACAGCACCGTTAGGCCAGCGCTATCATAAAGCTCATCCTCACACTGCGAAAAAGATCAAGAAATGCCTCCACATACCCATAAAGTCCCAAATCGACACAATCTTTACAGCACCGTTAGGCCAGCGCTATGATAAAGCGCATCCTCACACTGCGATGAAGATCAAGAAATGCCTCCACATGCTCCATGCAGACCCCAATTGGCACTATCTTTACAGGACCGTGAGGCCAGCGTTATGATAAAATTCATCCTCACACTGCGAAGAAGATCCAGAAATGCCTCCACATCCTCCATACAGTACCGAATTGGCACTGTTAGGCCAGCGCTATGTTAAAGCTCATCCTCACACTGCGAAGAAGATACAGAAACTCCTCCACATCCTCCATACAGTCCTGAATTGGCATTATCTTTACAGGACTGTTAGGCCAGCGCTATGATAAAGCTCATCCTCACACTGCGAAGAAGATCCAGATATGCCTCCACATCCTCCATACAGTCCCGAATTGGCACTATCATTACAGCTTTGTTAAGCAAGCGCTATGAGAAAGCTCATCCTCAAACTGCGAAAAAGATCAAGAAAGACCTCCAAATCTTCCATGCAGTCCGAAATCGACACCATCTTTACAGCACTATTAGGCCAGCGCTATGATAAGGCTCATCCTCACACTGCTAAAAAGATCAAGAAATGCCTCCACATCCTCCATACAGTCCCAAATCGACACCATCTTTACAGCACCCATAGGCCAGCGCTATGATAAAGCTCATCCTCACACTGCGAAAAATATCAAGAATTGCCTCCACATACCCATACAGTCCCAAATCGACACCATCTTTACAGCACCGTTAGGCCAGCGCTATGATAAAGCTCATCCTCACACTGCGATGAAGATCACGAAATGCCTCCACATGCTCCATGCAGTCCCAAAATGGCACTATCTTTACAGCACTGTTAGGCCAGCGCTATGGTAAAGCTGATCCCCACACTGCGAGGAAGATCTAAAAATGCCTCCACATCTTCCATACAGTCCCGAATTGCCACCATCTTTACAGATTTGTTAGGCCAGCGCATTGATAAAGCTCATCCTGACACTGTGAAAAAGATAAAGAAATGCCTCCACATCCTCCATACAGTCCCAAAACGACACCATCTTTACAGCACCGTTAGGCCAGCGCTATGATAAAGCTCATCCTCACACTGCGAAGAAGATCCAGAAATGCCTCCACATCCTCCATACAGTCCCGAATTGGCACTATCTTTACAGCTTTGTTAGGCCAGCGCTATGATAAAGCTCATCCTCACACTGCGAAAAAGATCAAGAAAGACCTCCAAATCTTCCATGCAGTCCGAAACCGACGCCATCTTTACAGCACTGTTAGGCCAGCGCTATGATAAGGCGGATCCTCAAACTGCGAAAAAGATCAAGAAATGCCTCCACATCCTCCATATAGTCCCAAATCGACACCATTTTTAAGCACCGTTAGGCCAGCGCTTTGATAAAGCTCATCCTCACACTGCGAAAAAGATCATGAAATGCCTGCACATACTTCATACAGTCCCATATCGACACCATCTTTACAGGACCGTTAGGCCAGCGCTATGATAAAGCTCATCCTGACACTGCTATGCACATCTAGAAATGCCTCCACAAGCTCCATGCAGACCCGAATTGGCACTATCTTTACAGCTTTGTTAGGCCAGCGCTATGGTAAAGCTCATCCTCACACTGCGAAAAAGATCAAGAAATGCCTTCACATCCTCCATACAGTCCCAAATCGACACCATGTTTACAGCACCGTTAAGCCAGCGCTATGATAAAGCTCATCCTCACACTGCGAAGAAGATCCAGAAACTCCTCCACATCCTCCATACAGTCCCGAATTGGCACCATCTTTACAGCACTGTTAGGCCAGCGCTATGATAAAGCTCATCCTGACACTGCCAAAAAGATAAAGAAATGCCTCCACATCCTGCATACAGTCCCAAATCGACACCATCTTTACAGCACCGTTAGGCCAGCGCTATGATAAAGCTCATCCTCACACTGCGAAGAAGATCCAGAAATGCCTCCACTTCCTCCATGCAGTCCCGAATTGGCACTATCTTTACAGCACTGTTAGGCCAGCTCTATGATAAAGCTCATCCTCACACTGCGAAAAAGATTCAGAAATGCCTCCACATCCTCCATACAGTCCTAAATCGACACCATCTTTACAGCACCGTTAGGCCAGTGCTATGATAAAGCTCATCCTCAAACTGCGAAGAAGATCCAGATATGCCTCCACATCCTCCATACAGTCCCGAATTGGCACTATCTTTACAGCTTTGTTAAGCAAGCGCTATGAGAAACCTCATCCGCACACTGCGAAAAAGATCAAGAAAGACCTCCAAATATTCCATGCAGTCCGAAATCGACACCATCTTTACAGCACCGTTAGGCCAGTGCTATGATAAAGCTCATCCTCAAACTGCGAAGAAGATCCATATATGCCTCCACATCCTCCATACAGTCCCCAATTGGCACTATCTTTACAGCTTTGTTAAGCAAGCGCTATGAGAAAGCTCATCCTCACACTGCGAAAAAGATCAAGAAAGACCTCCAAATCTTCCATGCAGTCCGAAATTGATTCCATTTTTACAGCACTATTAGGTCAGCTCTGTGATAAGGCTCATCCTCACACTGCGATGAAGATCAAGAAATGCCTCCACATGCTCCATGCAGACCCGAATTGGCACTATCTTTACGGCACTGTTAGGCCAGCGCTATGATAAAGCTCATCCGAACACTGCGAAGAAGATCCAGATATGCCTCCACACCCTCCAGACAGTCCCGAATTGGCACTATCTTTACAGCTTTGTTAAGCAAGCGCTATGAGAAAGCTCATCCTCACACTGCGAAAAAGATCAAGAAAGACCACCAAATCTTCCATGCAGTCCGAAATCGACACCATCTTTACAGCACTATTAGGCCAGCGCTATGACAAGGCTCATCCTCACACTGCTAAAAAGATCAAGAAATGCCTCCACAACCTCCATACAGTCCCAAATCGACACCATCTTTACAGCACCCATAGGCCAGCGCTATGATCAAGCTCATCCGCAAGCTGCGAAAAAGATCAAGAAATGCCTCCACATATCCATACAGTCCCAAATCGAAACCATCTTTACAGCACCGTTAGGCCAGCGCTATAATAAAGCTCATCCTCACACTGCGATGAAGATCAAGAAATGCCTCCACATGCTCCATGCAGACCCTTATTGGCACTATCTTTACAGCACCGTGAGGCAAGCGCTATGATAAAATTCATCCTCACACTGCGAAGAAGATCAAGAAATGCCTCCACATGCTCCATACAGAATGGAATTGGCACTATCTTTACAGCACCATTAGGCGAGCGCTATGATAAAGCTCATCCTCACACTGCGAAGAAGATCCAGAAATGCCTCCACATCCTCCATACAGTCCCGAATTGGCACTGTTAGGCCAGCACTATAATAAAAATCATAATCACACTGCGAAGAAGATCAAGTAATGCCTCCACATCCAGCATACAGACCAGAATTGGCACTATATTTACAGAGTTGTTATGCCAGCGTTATGGTTAAGCTCATCCTCACTATGCTAAAAAGATCAAGAAATGCCTTCACATACTCCATACAGTCCCAAATCTACACCATGTTTACAGCACCGTTAAGCCAGCGCTATGATAAAGCTCATCCTCACACTGCGAATAAGATACAGAAATGCCTCCAAACCCTCCATACAGTCCTGAATTGGCACTATCTTTACAGCTTTTGTTGGGCCAGCGTTATGATAAAGCTCATCCTCACACTGCGAAGAAATCAAGAAAGACCTCCACATCCTCCATACAGTCCCAAGTCAACGCCATCTTTACAGCACTGTTGGGCCAGCGCTGTGATAAAGCTCATCCTCACACTGCGAAACAGATCAAGAAATGCCTCCACATCCTTCATACAGTCCCGAATTGGCACTATCTTTACAGCTTTGTTAGGCCAGCGCTATGATAAAGCTCATCCTCACACTGCGAAAAAGATCAGGAAAGACCTCCAAATCTTCCATGCAGTCCGAAATCGACACCATCTTTCAAGCACTATTTGGCCAGCGCTATGATAAGGCTCATCCTCACACTGCTAAAAAAAACAAGAAATGCCTCCACATCCTCCATACAGTCCCAAATCGACACCATCTTTACAGCACCCATAGGCCAGCGCTATGATAAAGCTCATCCTGACACTGCCATGCAGATCAAGAAATGCCTAAACATGCTCCATGCACACCCGAATTGGCACTATCTTTACAGCACCGTGAGGCCAGCGCTATTATAAAGCTCATCCTCACACTGCGAAGAAGATAAAGAAATGCCTCCACATGCTCCATACAGACCCGAATTGGCACTATCCTTACAGCACTGTTAGGTTAGCGCTATGATAAAGCTCATTCTCACACTGCGAAGAAGATCCAGAAATGCATCCACATACTCCATACAGTCCCGAATTGGCACTATCTTTACAGCTTTGTAAGGCCAGCGCTATGATAAAGCTCATTCTCACACTGCGAAACAGATCAAGAAATGCCTCCACATCTTCCATGCAGACCCGAATTAGCACTATCTTTACAGCTCCGTTAGGCCAGCGCTATGATAAAGCTGATCATCACACTGCGAAGAAGATCCAGAAATGCCTCCACATCTTCCATACAGACCCAAACTGGCACTTTCTTTACAGATTTTTTAGGCCAGCGCTATGGTAAAGCTCATCCTCACACTGCGAAAAAGATCAAGATGTGCCTCCTCAACCACCATACAGTCCCAAATCGACACCATCTTTACAGCAGCGTTAGGCCAGCGCTATGATAAACCTCATCCTTACACTGCGAAGGCGATCCAGAAATGCCTCCACATCTTCCATACAGTCTCGAATGGGCACTATCTTTACAGCACCGTTAGGCCAGCGCTATGATAAAGCTCATCCTCTCAATGCGAAAAAGATCAAGAAAGACCTCCAAATCTTCCATGCAGTCCGAAATCGACACCATCTTTACAGCACTATTAGGCCAGCGCGATGATAAGGCTCGTCCTCACACTGCTAAAAAGATCAAGAAATGCCTCCACATCCTCCAAACAGTCCCAAATCGACACCATCTTTACAGCACCGTTAGGCCAGCGCTATCATAAAGCTCATCCTCACACTGCGAAAAAGATCAAGAAATGCCTCCACATACCCATAAAGTCCCAAATCGACACCATCTTTACAGCACCGTTAGGCCAGCGCTATGATAAAGCGCATCCTCACACTGCGATGAAGATCAAGAAATGCCTCCACATGCTCCATGCAGACCCGAATTGGCACTATCTTTACAGGACCGTGAGGCCAGCGCTATGATAAAATTCATCCTCACACTGCGAAGAAGATCCAGAAATGCCTCCACATCCTCCATACAGTACCGAATTGCACTGTTAGGCCAGCGCTATGATAAAGCTCATCCTCACACTGCGAAGAAGATCCAGAAACTCCTCCACATCCTCCATACAGTCCTGAATTGGCATTATCTTTACAGGACTGTTAGGCCAGCGCTATGATAAAGCTCATCCTCACACTGCGAAGAAGATCCAGATATGCCTCCACATACTCCATACAGTCCCGAATTGGCACTATCTTTACAGCTTTGTTAAGCAAGCGCTATGAGAAAGCTCATCCTCACACTGCGAAAAAGATCAAGAAAGACCTCCAAATCTTCCATGCAGTCCGAAATCGACACCATCTTTACAGCACTATTAGGCCAGCGCTATGATAAGGCTCATCCTCACACTGCTAAAAAGATCAAGAAATGCCTCCACATCCTCCATACAGGCCCAAATCGACACCATCTTTACAGCACCCATAGGCCAGCGCTATGATAAAGCTCATCCTCACACTGCGAAAAATATCAAGAAATGCCTCCACATACCCATACAGTCCCAAATCGACACCATCTTTACAGCACCGTTAGGCCAGCGCTATGATAAAGCTCATCCACACACTGCGATGAAGATCACGAAATGCCTCCACATGCTCCATGCAGTCCCAAAATGGCACTATCTTTACAGCACTGTTAGGCCAGCGCTATGGTAAAGCTGATCCCCACACTGCGAGGAAGATCTAAAAATGCCTCCACATCTTCCATACAGTCCCGAATTGCCACCATCTTTACAGATTTGTTAGGCCAGCGCATTGATAAAGCTCATCCTGACACTGCGAAAAAGATAAAGAAATGCCTCCACATCCTCCATACAGTCCCAAAACGACACCATCTTTACAGCACCGTTAGGCCAGCGCTATGATAAAGCTCATCCTCACACTGCGAAGAAGATCCAGAAATGCCCCCACATCCTCCATACAGTCCCGAATTGGCACTATCTTTACAGCTTTGTTAGGCCAGCGCTATGATAAAGCTCATCCTCACACTGCGAAAAAGATCAAGAAAGACCTCCAAATCTTCCATGCAGTCCGAAATCGACGCCATCTTTACTGCACTGTTAGGCCAGCGCTATGATAAGGCTGATCCTCAAACTGCGAAAAAGATCAAGAAACGCCTCCACATCCTCCATATAGTCCCAAACCGACACAATCTTTACAGCACCGTTAGGCCATCGCTTTGATAAAGCTCATCCTCACACTGCGAAAAAGATCAAGAAATGCCTGCACATCCCCATACTGTGCCAAATCGACACCATCTTTACAGCACCGTTAGGCCAGCGCTATGATAAAGCTCATCCTCACACTGCGATGAAGATCAGGAAATACCTCCACATCCTTCATACAGTCCCATATCGACACCATCTTTACAGGACCGTTAGGCCAGCGCTATGATAAAGCTCATCCTGACACTGCTATGCACATCAAGAAATGCCTCCACAAGCTCCATGCAGACCCGAATTGGCACTATCTTTACAGCTTTGTTAGGCCAGCGCTATGGTAAAGCTCATCCTCACACTGCGAAAAAGATCAAGAAATGCCTTCACATCCTCCATACAGTTCCAAATCGACACTGTGTTTACAGCACCGTTAAGCCAGCGCTATGATAAAGCTCATCCTCACACTGCGAAGAAGATCCAGAAACTCCTCCACATGCTCCATGCAGTCCCAAAATGGCACTATCTTTACAGCACTGTTAGGCCAGCGCTATGGTAAAGCTGATCCCCACACTGCGAGGAAGATCTAAAAATGCCTCCACATCTTCCATACAGTCCCGAATTGCCACCATCTTTACAGATTTGTTAGGCCAGCGCATTGATAAAGCTCATCCTGACACTGCGAAAAAGATAAAGAAATGCCTCCACATCCTCCATACAGTCCCAAAACGACACCATCTTTACAGCACCGTTAGGCCAGCGCTATGATAAAGCTCATCCTCACACTGCGAAGAAGATCCAGAAATGCCTCCACATCCTCCATACAGTCCCGAATTGGCACTATCTTTACAGCTTTGTTAGGCCAGCGCTATGATAAAGCTCATCCTCACACTGCGAAAAAGATCAAGAAAGACCTCCAAATCTTCCATGCAGTCCGAAATCGACGCCATCTTTACAGCACTGTTAGGCCAGCGCTATGATAAGGCTGATCCTCAAACTGCGAAAAAGATCAAGAAATGCCTCCACATCCTCCATATAGTCCCAAATCGACACAATCTTTACAGCACCGTTAGGCCATCGCTTTGATAAAGCTCATCCTCACACTGCGAAAAAGATCAAGAAATGCCTGCACATCCCCATACTGTGCCAAATCGACACCATCTTTACAGCACCGTTAGGCCAGCGCTATGATAAAGCTCATCCTCACACTGCGATGAAGATCAGGAAATACCTCCACATCCTTCATACAGTCCCATATCGACACCATCTTTACAGGACCGTTAGGCCAGCGCTATGATAAAGCTCATCCTGACACTGCTATGCACATCAAGAAATGCCTCCACAAGCTCCATGCAGACCCGAATTGGCACTATCTTTACAGCTTTGTTAGGCCAGCGCTATGGTAAAGCTCATCCTCACACTGCGAAAAAGATCAAGAAATGCCTTCACATCCTCCATACAGTTGCAAATCGACACTATGTTTACAGCACCGTTAAGCCAGCGCTATGATAAAGCTCATCCTCACACTGCGAAGAAGATCCAGAAACTCCTCCACATCCTCCATACAGTCCCGAATTGGCACTATTTTTACAGCACTGTTAGGCCAGCGCTATGATAAAGCTCATCCTGACACTGCCAAAAAGATAAAGAAATGCCTCCACATCCTGCATACAGTCCCAAATCGACACCATCTTTACAGCACCGTTAGGCCAGCGCTATGATAAAGCTCATCCTCACACTGCGAAGAAGATCCAGAAATGCCTCCACTTCCTCCATGCAGTCCCGAATTGGCACTATCTTTACAGCACTGTTAGGCCAGCTCTATGATAAAGCTCATCCTCACACTGCGAAAAAGATCCAGAAATGCCTCCAGATCCTCCATACAGTCCTAAATCGACACCATCTTTACAGCACCGTTAGGCCAGTGCTATGATAAAGCTCATCCTCACACTGCGAAGAAGATCCAGATATGCCTCCACATCCTCCATACAGTCCGAATTGGCACTATCTTTACAGCTTTGTTAAGCAAGCGCTATGAGAAAGCTCATCCTCACACTGCGAAAAAGATCAAGAAAGACCTCCAAATCTTCCATTCAGTCCGAAATCGACACCATCTTTACAGCACTATTAGGCCAGCGCTATGATAAGGCTCATCCTCACACTGCTAAAAAGATCAAGAAATGCCTCCACATCCTCCATACAGTCCCAAATCGACACCATCTTTACAGCACCCATAGGCCAGCGCTATGATAAAGCTCATCCTCACACTGCGAAAAATATCAAGAAATGCCTCCACATACCCATGCAGTCCCAAATCGACACCATCTTTACAGCACCGTTAGGCCAGCGCTATGATAAAGCTCATCCTCACACTGCGATGAAGATCAAGAAATGCCTCCACATGCTCCATGCAGACCCAAATTGGCACTTTCTTTACAGCGCTGTTAGGCCAGCGCTATGATAAAGCTAATCCGAACACTGCGAAGAAGATCCAGATATGCCTCCACATCCCCCATACAGTCCCGAATTGCCACTATCTTTACAGCTTTTTTAAGCAAGCGCTATGAGAAAGCTCATCCTCACACTGCGAAAAAGATCAAGAAAGACCACCAAATCTTCCATGCAGTCCGAAATCGACACCATCTTTACAGCACTATTAGGCCAGCGCTATGATAAGGCTCATCCTCACACTGCTAAAAAGATCAAGAAATGCCTCTTCATCCTCCATACAGTCCCAAATCGACACCATCTTTACAGCACCCATAGGCCAGCGCTATGATCAAGCTCATCCGCAAACTGCGAAAAAGATCAAGAAATGCCACCACATACCCATAGAGTCCCAAATCGACACCATCTTTACAGCACCGTTAGGCAGCGCTATAATAAAGCTCATCCTCACACTGCGATGAAGATCAAGAAATGCCTCCACATGCTCCATGCAGACCCGAATTGGCACTATCTTTACAGGACCGTGAGGCCAGCGCTATGATAAAATTCATCCTCACACTGCGAAGAAAATCCAGAAATGCCTCCACATCCTCCATACAGTCCCTAATTGGCACTGTTAGGCCAGCGCTAAGATAAAGCTCATCCTCACACTGCGAGGAAGATCCAGAAACTCCTCCACATCCTCCATACAGTCCCAAATTGGCACTATCTTTACAGCACTGTTAGGCCAGCGCTATAAAAAAGATAATCCTCACACTGCGAAGAAGATCAAGAAACGCCTGCACATCCACCTAACAGACCAGAATTGGCACTATCTTTACAGCTTATTTAGGCCAGCGCTATGGCAAAGCTCATCCTCACACTGCGAAAAAGATCCACAAATGGCTCCACATCCTCCATACAGTCCCAAATGAACAACATCTTTACAGCACCGTTAGGGCAGTGCTATGATAGAGCTCATCCTCACACTGCGAAGAAGATCCAGATATGCCTCCACATCCTCCATACAGTCCCAAATCGACACCATCTTTACAGCAACGTTAGGCCAGCGCTATGATAATGCTCATCCTCACAATGCGAAGAAGATCCAGATATGCCTCCACATCCTCCATACAGTCTCGAATGGGCACTATCTTTGCAGCACCGTTAGGCCAGCGCTATGATAAAGCCCATCCTCTCAATGCGATGAAGATCACGAAATGCCTCCACATGCTCCCTGCAGTCCCAAAATGGCACTATCTTTACAGCACTGTTAGGCCAGCGCTATGGTAAAGCTGATCCCCGCACTGCGTGGAAGATCTAGAAATGCCTCCACATCTTCCATACAGTCCCGAATTGCCACCATCTTTACAGCTTTGTTAGGCCAGCGCATTGTTAAAGCTCATCCTGACACTGCGAAAAAGATAAAGAAATGCCTCCACATCCTCCATACAGTCCCAAAACGACACCATCTTTACAGCACCGTTAGGCCAGCGCTATGATAAAGCTCATCCTCACACTGCGAAGAAGATCCAGAAATGCCTCCACATCCTCCATACAGTCCCCAATTGGCACTATCTTTACAGCTTTGTTAGGCCAGCGCTATGATAAAGCTCATTCTCACACTGCGAAAAAGATCAGGAAAGACCTCTAAATCTTCCATGCAGTCCGAAATCGACACCATCTTTCCAGCATTATTTGGCAAGCGCTATGATAAGGCTCTACCTCACACTGCTAAAAAAAACAAGAAATGCCTCCACATCCTCCATACAGTCCCAAATAAACACCATCTTTACAGCACCCATAGGCCAGCGCTATGATAAAGCTCATCCTGACACTGCGATGCAGATCAAGAAATGCCTCCACATGCTCCATGCACACCCGAATTGGCACAATCTTTACAGCACCGTGAGGTCAGCGCTATTATAAAGCTCATCCTCACACTGCGAAGAAGATAAAGAAATGCTTCCACATGCTCCATACAGACCCGAATTGGCACTATCCTTACAGCACTGTTAGGTTAGCGCTATGATAAAGCTCATTCTCACACTCCGAAGAAGATCCAGAAATGCCTCCACATACTCCATACAGTCCCGAATTGGCACTATCTTTACAGCTTTGTAAGGCCAGCGCTATGATAAAGCTCATTCTCACACTGCGAAAAAGATCAAGAAATGCCTCCACATCTTCCATGCAGACCCGAATTGGCACTATCTTTACAGCTCCGTTAGGCCAGCGCTATGATAAAGCTGATCATCACACTGCGAAGAAGATCCAGAAATGCCTCCACATCTTCCATACAGACCCAAACTGGCACTTTCTTTACAGATTTTTTAGGCCAGCGCTATGGTAAAGCTCATCCTCACACTGCGAAAAATATCAAGAAATGCCTCCACATACCCATACAGTCCCAAATCGACACCATCTTTACAGCACCGTTAGGCCAGCGCTATGATAAAGCTCATCCACACACTGCGATGAAGATCACGAAATGCCTCCACATGCTCCATGCAGTCCCAAAATGGCACTATCTTTACAGCACTGTTAGGCCAGCGCTATGGTAAAGCTGATCCCCACACTGCGAGGAAGATCTAAAAATGCCTCCACATCTTCCATACAGTCCCGAATTGCCACCATCTTTACAGATTTGTTAGGCCAGCGCATTGATAAAGCTCATCCTGACACTGCGAAAAAGATAAAGAAATGCCTCCACATCCTCCATACAGTCCCAAAACGACACCATCTTTACAGCACCGTTAGGCCAGCGCTATGATAAAGCTCATCCTCACACTGCGAAGAAGATCCAGAAATGCCCCCACATCCTCCATACAGTCCCGAATTGGCACTATCTTTACAGCTTTGTTAGGCCAGCGCTATGATAAAGCTCATCCTCACACTGCGAAAAAGATCAAGAAAGACCTCCAAATCTTCCATGCAGTCCGAAATCGACGCCATCTTTACTGCACTGTTAGGCCAGCGCTATGATAAGGCTGATCCTCAAACTGCGAAAAAGATCAAGAAACGCCTCCACATCCTCCATATAGTCCCAAACCGACACAATCTTTACAGCACCGTTAGGCCATCGCTTTGATAAAGCTCATCCTCACACTGCGAAAAAGATCAAGAAATGCCTGCACATCCCCATACTGTGCCAAATCGACACCATCTTTACAGCACCGTTAGGCCAGCGCTATGATAAAGCTCATCCTCACACTGCGATGAAGATCAGGAAATACCTCCACATCCTTCATACAGTCCCATATCGACACCATCTTTACAGGACCGTTAGGCCAGCGCTATGATAAAGCTCATCCTGACACTGCTATGCACATCAAGAAATGCCTCCACAAGCTCCATGCAGACCCGAATTGGCACTATCTTTACAGCTTTGTTAGGCCAGCGCTATGGTAAAGCTCATCCTCACACTGCGAAAAAGATCAAGAAATGCCTTCACATCCTCCATACAGTTCCAAATCGACACTGTGTTTACAGCACCGTTAAGCCAGCGCTATGATAAAGCTCATCCTCACACTGCGAAGAAGATCCAGAAACTCCTCCACATGCTCCATGCAGTCCCAAAATGGCACTATCTTTACAGCACTGTTAGGCCAGCGCTATGGTAAAGCTGATCCCCACACTGCGAGGAAGATCTAAAAATGCCTCCACATCTTCCATACAGTCCCGAATTGCCACCATCTTTACAGATTTGTTAGGCCAGCGCATTGATAAAGCTCATCCTGACACTGCGAAAAAGATAAAGAAATGCCTCCACATCCTCCATACAGTCCCAAAACGACACCATCTTTACAGCACCGTTAGGCCAGCGCTATGATAAAGCTCATCCTCACACTGCGAAGAAGATCCAGAAATGCCTCCACATCCTCCATACAGTCCCGAATTGGCACTATCTTTACAGCTTTGTTAGGCCAGCGCTATGATAAAGCTCATCCTCACACTGCGAAAAAGATCAAGAAAGACCTCCAAATCTTCCATGCAGTCCGAAATCGACGCCATCTTTACAGCACTGTTAGGCCAGCGCTATGATAAGGCTGATCCTCAAACTGCGAAAAAGATCAAGAAATGCCTCCACATCCTCCATATAGTCCCAAATCGACACAATCTTTACAGCACCGTTAGGCCATCGCTTTGATAAAGCTCATCCTCACACTGCGAAAAAGATCAAGAAATGCCTGCACATCCCCATACTGTGCCAAATCGACACCATCTTTACAGCACCGTTAGGCCAGCGCTATGATAAAGCTCATCCTCACACTGCGATGAAGATCAGGAAATACCTCCACATCCTTCATACAGTCCCATATCGACACCATCTTTACAGGACCGTTAGGCCAGCGCTATGATAAAGCTCATCCTGACACTGCTATGCACATCAAGAAATGCCTCCACAAGCTCCATGCAGACCCGAATTGGCACTATCTTTACAGCTTTGTTAGGCCAGCGCTATGGTAAAGCTCATCCTCACACTGCGAAAAAGATCAAGAAATGCCTTCACATCCTCCATACAGTTGCAAATCGACACTATGTTTACAGCACCGTTAAGCCAGCGCTATGATAAAGCTCATCCTCACACTGCGAAGAAGATCCAGAAACTCCTCCACATCCTCCATACAGTCCCGAATTGGCACTATTTTTACAGCACTGTTAGGCCAGCGCTATGATAAAGCTCATCCTGACACTGCCAAAAAGATAAAGAAATGCCTCCACATCCTGCATACAGTCCCAAATCGACACCATCTTTACAGCACCGTTAGGCCAGCGCTATGATAAAGCTCATCCTCACACTGCGAAGAAGATCCAGAAATGCCTCCACTTCCTCCATGCAGTCCCGAATTGGCACTATCTTTACAGCACTGTTAGGCCAGCTCTATGATAAAGCTCATCCTCACACTGCGAAAAAGATCCAGAAATGCCTCCAGATCCTCCATACAGTCCTAAATCGACACCATCTTTACAGCACCGTTAGGCCAGTGCTATGATAAAGCTCATCCTCACACTGCGAAGAAGATCCAGATATGCCTCCACATCCTCAATACAGTCCGAATTGGCACTATCTTTACAGCTTTGTTAAGCAAGCGCTATGAGAAAGCTCATCCTCACACTGCGAAAAAGATCAAGAAAGACCTCCAAATCTTCCATTCAGTCCGAAATCGACACCATCTTTACAGCACTATTAGGCCAGCGCTATGATAAGGCTCATCCTCACACTGCTAAAAAGATCAAGAAATGCCTCCACATCCTCCATACAGTCCCAAATCGACACCATCTTTACAGCACCCATAGGCCAGCGCTATGATAAAGCTCATCCTCACACTGCGAAAAATATCAAGAAATGCCTCCACATACCCATGCAGTCCCAAATCGACACCATCTTTACAGCACCGTTAGGCCAGCGCTATGATAAAGCTCATCCTCACACTGCGATGAAGATCAAGAAATGCCTCCACATGCTCCATGCAGACCCAAATTGGCACTTTCTTTACAGCGCTGTTAGGCCAGCGCTATGATAAAGCTAATCCGAACACTGCGAAGAAGATCCAGATATGCCTCCACATCCCCCATACAGTCCCGAATTGCCACTATCTTTACAGCTTTTTTAAGCAAGCGCTATGAGAAAGCTCATCCTCACACTGCGAAAAAGATCAAGAAAGACCACCAAATCTTCCATGCAGTCCGAAATCGACACCATCTTTACAGCACTATTAGGCCAGCGCTATGATAAGGCTCATCCTCACACTGCTAAAAAGATCAAGAAATGCCTCTTCATCCTCCATACAGTCCCAAATCGACACCATCTTTACAGCACCCATAGGCCAGCGCTATGATCAAGCTCATCCGCAAACTGCGAAAAAGATCAAGAAATGCCACCACATACCCATAGAGTCCCAAATCGACACCATCTTTACAGCACCGTTAGGCAGCGCTATAATAAAGCTCATCCTCACACTGCGATGAAGATCAAGAAATGCCTCCACATGCTCCATGCAGACCCGAATTGGCACTATCTTTACAGGACCGTGAGGCCAGCGCTATGATAAAATTCATCCTCACACTGCGAAGAAAATCCAGAAATGCCTCCACATCCTCCATACAGTCCCTAATTGGCACTGTTAGGCCAGCGCTAAGATAAAGCTCATCCTCACACTGCGAGGAAGATCCAGAAACTCCTCCACATCCTCCATACAGTCCCAAATTGGCACTATCTTTACAGCACTGTTAGGCCAGCGCTATAAAAAAGATAATCCTCACACTGCGAAGAAGATCAAGAAACGCCTGCACATCCACCTAACAGACCAGAATTGGCACTATCTTTACAGCTTATTTAGGCCAGCGCTATGGCAAAGCTCATCCTCACACTGCGAAAAAGATCCACAAATGGCTCCACATCCTCCATACAGTCCCAAATAAACAACATCTTTACAGCACCGTTAGGGCAGTGCTATGATAGAGCTCATCCTCACACTGCGAAGAAGATCCAGATATGCCTCCACATCCTCCATACAGTCCCAAATCGACACCATCTTTACAGCAACGTTAGGCCAGCGCTATGATAATGCTCATCCTCACAATGCGAAGAAGATCCAGATATGCCTCCACATCCTCCATACAGTCTCGAATGGGCACTATCTTTGCAGCACCGTTAGGCCAGCGCTATGATAAAGCCCATCCTCTCAATGCGATGAAGATCACGAAATGCCTCCACATGCTCCCTGCAGTCCCAAAATGGCACTATCTTTACAGCACTGTTAGGCCAGCGCTATGGTAAAGCTGATCCCCGCACTGCGTGGAAGATCTAGAAATGCCTCCACATCTTCCATACAGTCCCGAATTGCCACCATCTTTACAGCTTTGTTAGGCCAGCGCATTGTTAAAGCTCATCCTGACACTGCGAAAAAGATAAAGAAATGCCTCCACATCCTCCATACAGTCCCAAAACGACACCATCTTTACAGCACCGTTAGGCCAGCGCTATGATAAAGCTCATCCTCACACTGCGAAGAAGATCCAGAAATGCCTCCACATCCTCCATACAGTCCCCAATTGGCACTATCTTTACAGCTTTGTTAGGCCAGCGCTATGATAAAGCTCATTCTCACACTGCGAAAAAGATCAGGAAAGACCTCTAAATCTTCCATGCAGTCCGAAATCGACACCATCTTTCCAGCATTATTTGGCAAGCGCTATGATAAGGCTCTACCTCACACTGCTAAAAAAAACAAGAAATGCCTCCACATCCTCCATACAGTCCCAAATAAACACCATCTTTACAGCACCCATAGGCCAGCGCTATGATAAAGCTCATCCTGACACTGCGATGCAGATCAAGAAATGCCTCCACATGCTCCATGCACACCCGAATTGGCACAATCTTTACAGCACCGTGAGGTCAGCGCTATTATAAAGCTCATCCTCACACTGCGAAGAAGATAAAGAAATGCTTCCACATGCTCCATACAGACCCGAATTGGCACTATCCTTACAGCACTGTTAGGTTAGCGCTATGATAAAGCTCATTCTCACACTCCGAAGAAGATCCAGAAATGCCTCCACATACTCCATACAGTCCCGAATTGGCACTATCTTTACAGCTTTGTAAGGCCAGCGCTATGATAAAGCTCATTCTCACACTGCGAAAAAGATCAAGAAATGCCTCCACATCTTCCATGCAGACCCGAATTGGCACTATCTTTACAGCTCCGTTAGGCCAGCGCTATGATAAAGCTGATCATCACACTGCGAAGAAGATCCAGAAATGCCTCCACATCTTCCATACAGACCCAAACTGGCACTTTCTTTACAGATTTTTTAGGCCAGCGCTATGGTAAAGCTCATCCTCACACTGCGAAAAAGATCAAGATGTGCCTCCACAACCACCATACAGTCCCAAATCGACACCATCTTTACAGCAGCGTTAGGCCAGCGCTATGATAAAGCTCATCCTTACACTGCGAAGGAGATCAAGAAATGCCTCCACATCTTCCATACAGTCTCGAAAGGGCACTATCTTTACAGCACCGTTAGGCCAGCGCTATGATAAAGCTCATCCTCACACTGCGAAAAAGATCAAGAAATGCCTCCACATACCCATACAGTCCCAAATCGACACCATCTTTACAGCACCGTTAGGCCAGCGCTATGATAAAGCTCATCCTCACACTGCGATAAAGATCAAGAAATGCCTCCACATACCCATACAGTCCCAAATCGACACAATCTTTACAGCACCGTTAGGCCAGCGCTATGATAAAGCGCATCCTCACACTGCGATGAAGATCAAGAAATGCCTCCACATGCTCCATGCAGACCCGAATTGGCACTATCTTTACAGGACCGTTATGCCAGCTTTATGATAAAATTCATCCTCACACTGCGAAGAAGATCCAGAAATGCCTCCACATCCTCCATACAGTGCCGAATTGGCACTGTTAGGCCAGCGCTATGATAAAGCTCATCCTCACACTGCGAAGAAGATCCAGAAACTCCTCCACATCCTCCATACAGTCCCGAATTGGCACTATCTTTACAGGACTGTTAGGCCAGCGCTATGATAAAGCTCATCCTCACACTGCGAAGAAGATCCAGATATGCCTCCACATCCTCCATACAGTCCCGTATTGGCACTATCTTTACAGCTTTGTTAAGCAAGCGCTATGAGAAAGCTCATCCTCACACTGCGAAAAAGATCAAGAAAGACCTCCAAATCTTCCATGCAGTCCGAAATCGACACCATCTTTACAGCACTATTAGGCCAGCGCTATGATAATGCTCATCCTCACACTGCTAAAAAGATCAAGAAATGCCTCCACATCCTCCATACAGTCCCAAATCGACACCATCTTTACAGCACTGTTAGGCCAGCGCTATGATAAAGCTCATCCTCACACTGCGAAAAAGATCAAGAAATGCCTCCACATCCTCCATACAGTGCCAAATCGACACCATCTTTACAGCACTATTAGGCCAGCGCTATGATAATGCTCATCCTCACACTGCTAAAAAGATCAAGAAATGCCTCCACATCCTCCATAGAGTCCCAAATCGACACCATCTTTACAGCACTATTAGGTCAGCGCTATGATAATGCTCATCCTCACACTGCTAAAAAGATCAAGAAATGCCTCCACATCCTCCATACAGTCCCAAATCGATACCATCTTTACAGCACCGTTAGGCCATCGCTTTGATAAAGCTCATCCTCAAACTGCGAAAAAGATCAAGAAATGCCTGCACATCCCCATACTGTGCCAAATCGACACCATCTTTACAGCACCGTTAGGCCAGCGCTATGATAAAGCTCATCCTCACACTGCGATGAAGATCAGGAAATACCTCCACATCCTTCATACAGTCCCATATCGACACCATCTTTACAGGACCGTTAGGCCAGCGCTATGATAAGGCTCATCCTGACACTGCTATGCACATCAAGAAATGCCTCCACAAACTCCATGCAGACCCGAATTGGCACTATCTTTACAGCTTTGTTAGGCCAGCGCTATGGTAAAGCTCAGCCTCACACTGCGAAAAAGATCAAGAAATGCCTTCACATTCTCCATACAGTCCCAAATCGACACCATGTTTACAGCACCGTTAAGCCAGCGCTATGATGAACCTCATTCTCACACTGCGAAGAAGATCCAGAAATGCCTCCACTTCCTCCATGCAGTCCCGAATTGGCACTATCTTTACAGCACTGTAAGGCCAGCGCTATGATAAAGCTCATCCTCACACTGCGAAAAAGATCCAGAAATGCCTCCACATCCTCCATACAGTCCCAAATCGACACCATCTTTACAGCACCGTTAGGCCAGAGCTATGATAAAGCTCATCCTCAAACTGCGAAGAAGATCCAGATATGCCTCCACATCCTCCATACAGTCCCCAATTGGCACTATCTTTACAGATTTGTTAAGCAAGCGCTATGAGAAAGCTCATTCTCACACTGCGAAAAAGATCAAGAAAGACCTCCAAATCTTCCACGCAGTCCGAAATCGACACCATTTTTACAGCACTATTAGGCCAGCTCTGTGATAAGGCTCATCCTCACACTGCGATGAAGATCAAGAAATGCCTCCACATGCTCCATGCAGACCCGAATTGGCAAAATCTTTACGGCACTGTTAGGCCAGCGCTATGATAAAGCTCATCCGAACACTGCGAAGAAGATCCAGATATGCCTCCACATCCTCCAGACAGTCCCGATTTGGCACTATCTTTACAGCTTTGTTAAGCAAGCGCTTTGAGAAAGCTCATCCTCACACTGCGAAAAAGATCAAGAAAGACCACCAAATCTTCCATGCAGTCCGAAATAGACACCATCTTTACAGCACTATTAGGCCAGCGCTATGATAAGGCTCATCCTCACACTGCTAAAAAGATCAAGAAATGCCTCCACATCCTCCATACAGTCCCAAATCGACACCATTTTTACAGCACCCATAGGCCAGCGCTATGATCAAGCTCATCCGCAAGCTGCGAAAAAGATCAAGAAATGCCTCCACATACCCATACAGTCCCAAATCGACACCATCTTTACAGCACCGTTAGGCCAGCGCTATAATAAAGCTCATCCTCACACTGCGATGAAGATCAAGAAATGCCTCCACATGCTCCATGCAGACCCGTATTGGCACTATCTTTACAGCACCGTGAGGCAAGCGCTATGATAAAATTCTTCCTCACACTGCGAAGAAGATCAAGAAATGCCTCCACATGCTCCATACAGAACGGAATTGGCACTATCTTTACAGCACCATTAGGCGAGCGCTCTGATAAAGCTCATCCTCACACTGCGAAGAAGATCCAGAAATGCCTCCACATCCTCCATACAGTCCCGAATTGGCACTGTTAGGCCAGCACTATAATAAAGCTCATAATCACACTGCGAAGAAGATCAAGAAATGCCTCCACATCCAGCATACAGACCAGAATTGGCACTATCTTTACAGAGTTGTTAGGCCACCGTTATGGTTAAGCTCATCCTCACTATGCTAAAAAGATCAAGAAATGCCTTCACATCCTCCATACAGTCCCAAATCAACACTATGTTTACAGCACCGTTAAGCCAGCGCTATGATAAAGCTCATCCTCACACTGCGAATAAGATACAGAAATGCCTCCAAACCCTCCATACAGTCCTGAATTGGCACTATCTTTACAGCTTTTGTTGGGCCAGCGTTATGATAAAGCTCATCCTCACACTGCGAAGAAATCAAGAAAGACCTCCACATCCTCCATACAGTCCCAAATCAACGCCATCTTTACAGCACTGTTGGGCCAGCGCTGTGATAAAGCTCATCCTCACACTGCGAAACAGATCAAGAAATGCCTCCACATCCTTCATACAGTCCCGAATTGGCACTATCTTTACAGCTTTGTTAGGCCAGCGCTATTATAAAGCTCATCCTCACACTGCGAAAAAGATCAGGAAAGACCTCCAAATCTTCCATGCAGTCCGAAATCGACACCATCTTTCCAGCATTATTTGGCAAGCGCTATGATAAGGCTCATCCTCACACTGCTAAAAAAAACAAGAAATGCCTCCACATCCTCCATACAGTCCCAAATAAACACCATCTTTACAGCACCCATAGGCCAGCGCTATGATAAAGCTCATCCTGACACTGCGATGCAGATCAAGAAATGCCTCCACATGCTCCATGCACACCCGAATTGGCACAATCTTTACAGCACCGTGAGGCCAGCGCTATTATAAAGCTCATCCTCACACTGCGAAGAAGATAAAGAAATGCTTCCACATGCTCCATACAGACCCGAATTGGCACTATCCTTACAGCACTGTTAGGTTAGCGCTATGATAAAGCTCATTCTCACGCTGCGAAGAAGATCCAGAAATGCCTCCACATACTCCATACAGTCCCTAATTGGCACTATCTTTACAGCTTTGTAAGGCCAGCGCTATGATAAAGCTCATTCTCACACTGCGAAAAAGATCAAGAAATGCCTCCACATCTTCCATGCAGACCCGAATTGCCACTATCTTTACAGCTCCGTTAGGCCAGCGCTATGATAAAGCTGATCATCACACTGCGAAGAAGATCCAGAAATGCCTCCACATCTTCCATACAGACCCAAACTGGCACTTTCTTTACAGATTTTTTAGGCCAGCGCTATGGTAAAGCTCATCCTCACACTGCGAAAAAGATCAAGATGTGCCTCCACAACCACCATACAGTCCCAAATCGACACCATCTTTACAGCAGCGTTAGGCCAGCGCTATGATAAAGCTCATCCTTACACTGCGAAGGAGATCAAGAAATGCCTCCACATCTTCCATACAGTCTCGAAAGGGCACTATCTTTACAGCACCGTTAGGCCAGCGCTATGATAAAGCTCATCCTCACACTGCGAAAAAGATCAAGAAATGCCTCCACATACCCATACAGTCCCAAATCGACACCATCTTTACAGCACCGTTAGGCCAGCGCTATGATAAAGCTCATCCTCACACTGCGATAAAGATCAAGAAATGCCTCCACATACCCATACAGTCCCAAATCGACACCATCTTTACAGCACCGTTAGGCCAGCGCTATGATAAAGCGCATCCTCACACTGCGATGAAGATCAAGAAATGCCTCCACATGCTCCATGCAGACCCGAATTGGCACTATCTTTACAGGACCGTTATGCCAGCTTTATGATAAAATTCATCCTCACACTGCGAAGAAGATCCAGAAATGCCTCCACATCCTCCATACAGTGCCGAATTGGCACTGTTAGGCCAGCGCTATGATAAAGCTCATCCTCACACTGCGAAGAAGATCCAGAAACTCCTCCACATCCTCCATACAGTCCCGAATTGGCACTATCTTTACAGGACTGTTAGGCCAGCGCTATGATAAAGCTCATCCTCACACTGCGAAGAAGATCCAGATATGCCTCCACATCCTCCATACAGTCCCGTATTGGCACTATCTTTACAGCTTTGTTAAGCAAGCGCTATGAGAAAGCTCATCCTCACACTGCGAAAAAGATCAAGAAAGACCTCCAAATCTTCCATGCAGTCCGAAATCGACACCATCTTTACAGCACTTTTAGGCCAGCGCTATGATAATGCTCATCCTCACACTGCTAAAAAGATCAAGAAATGCCTCCACATCCTCCATACAGTCCCAAATCGACACCATCTTTACAGCACTGTTAGGCCAGCGCTATGATAAAGCTCATCCTCACACTGCGAAAAAGATCAAGAAATGCCTCCACATCCTCCATACAGTGCCAAATCGACACCATCTTTACAGCACTATTAGGCCAGCGCTATGATAATGCTCATCCTCACACTGCTAAAAAGATCAAGAAATGCCTCCACATCCTCCATACAGTCCCAAATCGACACCATCTTTACAGCACTATTAGGCCAGCGCTATGATAATGCTCATCCTCACACTGCTAAAAAGATCAAGAAATGCCTCCACATCCTCCATACAGTCCCAAATCGACACCATCTTTACAGCACCGTTAGGCCATCGCTTTGATAAAGCTCATCCTCAAACTGCGAAAAAGATCAAGAAATGCCTGCACATCCCCATACTGTGCCAAATCGACACCATCTTTACAGCACCGTTAGGCCAGCGCTATGATAAAGCTCATCCTCACACTGCGATGAAGATCAGGAAATACCTCCACATCCTTCATACAGTCCCATATCGACACCATCTTTACAGGACCGTTAGGCCAGCGCTATGATAAGGCTCATTTGACACTGCTATGCACATCAAGAAATGCCTCCACAAGCTCCATGCAGACCCGAATTGGCACTATCTTTACAGCTTTGTTAGGCCAGCGCTATGGTAAAGCTCAGCCTCACACTGCGAAAAAGATCAAGAAATGCCTTCACATCCTCCATACAGTCCCAAATCGACACCATGTTTACAGCACCGTTAAGCCAGCGCTATGATGAACCTCATCCTCACACTGCGAAGAAGATCCAGAAACTCCTCCTCATCCTCCATACAGTCCCGAATTGGCACTATCTTTACAGCACTGTTAGGCCAGCGCTATGATAAAGCTCATCCTGACACTGCCAAAAAGATAAAGAAATGCCCCCACATCCTGCATACAGTCCCAAATCGACACCATCTTTACAGCACCGTTAGGCCAGCGCTATGATAAAGCTCATCATCACACTGCGAAGAAGATCCAGAAATGCCTCCACTTCCTCCATGCAGTCCCGAATTGGCACTATCTTTACAGCACTGTAAGGCCAGCGCTATGATAAAGCTCATCCTCACACTGCGAAAAAGATCCAGAAATGCCTCCACATCCTCCATACAGTCCCAAATCGACACCATCTTTACAGCACCGTTAGGCCAGAGCTATGATAAAGCTCATCCTCAAACTGCGAAGAAGATCCAGATATGCCTCCACATCCTCCATACAGTCCCCAATTGGCACTATCTTTACAGATTTGTTAAGCAAGCGCTATGAGAAAGCTCATTCTCACACTGCGAAAAAGATCAAGAAAGACCTCCAAATCTTCCACGCAGTCCGAAATCGACACCATTTTTACAGCACTATTAGGCCAGCTCTGTGATAAGGCTCATCCTCACACTGCGATGAAGATCAAGAAATGCCTCCACATGCTCCATGCAGACCCGAATTGGCACTATCTTTACAGCACTGTTAGGCCAGCGCTATGATAAAGCTCATCCGAACACTGCGAAGAAGATCCAGATATGCCTCCACATCCTCCAGACAGTCCCGAATTGGCACTATCTTTACAGCTTTGTTAAGCAAGCGCTTTGAGAAAGCTCATCCTCACACTGCGAAAAAGATCAAGAAAGACCACCAAATCTTCCATGCAGTCCGAAATAGACACCATCTTTACCGCACTATTAGGCCAGCGCTATGATAAGGCTCATCCTCACACTGCTAAAAAGATCAAGAAATGCCTCCACATCCTCCATACAGTCCCAAATCGACACCATTTTTACAGCACCCATAGGCCAGCGCTATGATCAAGCTCATCCGCAAGCTGCGAAAAAGATCAAGAAATGCCTCCACATACCCATACAGTCCCAAATCGACACCATCTTTACAGCACCGTTAGGCCAGCGCTATAATAAAGCTCATCCTCACACTGCGATGAAGATCAAGAAATGCCTCCACATGCTCCATGCAGACCCGTATTGGCACTATCTTTACAGCACCGTGAGGCAAGCGCTATGATAAAATTCATCCTCACACTGCGAAGAAGATCAAGAAATGCCTCCACATGCTCCATACAGAACGGAATTGGCACTATCTTTACAGCACCATTAGGCGAGCGCTCTGATAAAGCTCATCCTCACACTGCGAAGAAGATCCAGAAATGCCTCCACATCCTCCATACAGTCCCGAATTGGCACTGTTAGGCCAGCACTATAATAAAGCTCATAATCACACTGCGAAGAAGATCAAGAAATGCCTCCACATCCAGCATACAGACCAGAATTGGCACTATCTTTACAGAGTTGTTAGGCCACCGTTATGGTTAAGCTCATCCTCACTATGCTAAAAAGATCAAGAAATGCCTTCACATCCTCCATACAGTCCCAAATCAACACTATGTTTACAGCACCGTTAAGCCAGCGCTATGATAAAGCTCATCCTCACACTGCGAATAAGATACAGAAATGCCTCCAAACCCTCCATACAGTCCTGAATTGGCACTATCTTTACAGCTTTTGTTGGGCCAGCGTTATGATAAAGCTCATCCTCACACTGCGAAGAAATCAAGAAAGACCTCCACATCCTCCATACAGTCCCAAATCAACGCCATCTTTACAGCACTGTTGGGCCAGCGCTGTGATAAAGCTCATCCTCACACTGCGAAACAGATCAAGAAATGCCTCCACATCCTTCATACAGTCCCGAATTGGCACTATCTTTACAGCTTTTTTAGGCCAGCGCTATTATAAAGCTCATCCTCACACTGCGAAAAAGATCAGGAAAGACCTCCAAATCTTCCATGCAGTCCGAAATCGACACCATCTTTACAGCACTATTTGGCCAGCGCTATGATAAGGCTCATCCTCACACTGCTAAAAAAAAACAAGAAATGCCTCCACATCCTCCATACAGTCCCAAATCGACACCATCTTTACAGCACCCATAGGCCAGCGCTATCATAAAGCTCATCCTGACACTGCGATGCAGATCAAGAAATGCCTCCACATGCTCCATGCACACCCGAATTGGCAGTATCTTTACAGCACCGTGAGGCCAGCGCTATTATAAAGCTCATCCTCACACTGCGAAGAAGATAAAGAAATGCCTCCACATTCTCCATACAGACCTGAATTGGCACTATCCTTACAGCACTATTAGGTTAGCGCTATGATAAAGCTAATTCTCACACTGCGAAGAAGATCCAAAAATGCCTCCACATACTCCATACAGTCCCGAATTGGCACTATCTTTACAGCTTTGTAAGGCCAGCGCTATGATAAAGCTCATTCTCACACTGCGAAAAAGATCAAGAAATGCCTCCACATCTGCCATGCAGACCCGAATTGGCACTATCTTTACAGCACCGTTAGGCCAGCGCTATGATAAAGCTGATCATCACACTGCGAAGAAGATCCAGAAATGCCTCCACATCTTCCATACAGACCCAAACTGGCACTTTCTTTACAGATTTTTTAGGCCAGCGCTATGGTAAAGCTCATCCTCACACTGCGAAAAAGATCAAGATATGCCTCTACAACCACCATACAGTCCCAAATCGACACCATCTTTACAGCAGCGTTAGGCCAGCGCGATGATAAGGCTCATCCTCACACAGCTAAAAAGATCAAGAAATGCCTCCACATCCTCCATACAGTCCCAAATCGACACCATCTTTACAGCACCGTTAGGCCAGCGCTATGATAAAACGCATCCTCACACTGCGATGAAGATCAAGAAATGCCTCCACATGCTCCATGCAGACCCGAATTGGCACTATCTTTACAGGACCGTGACGCCAGCGTTATGATAAAGTTCATCCTCACACTGCGTTGAAGATCCAGAAATGCCTCCACATCCTCCATACAGTACTGAACTGGCACTGTTAGGCCAGCGCTATGATAAAGCTCATCCTCACACTGCGAAGAAGATCCAGAAACTCCTCCACATCCTCCATACAGTCCCGAATTGTCACTATCTTTACAGGACTGTTAGGCCAGCGCTATGATAAAGCTCATCCTCACACTGCGAAGAAGATCCAGATATGCCTCCACATCCTCCATACAGTCCCGAATTGGCACTATCTTTACAGCTCTGTTAAGCAAGCGCTATGAGAAAGCTCATCCTCACACTGCGAAAAAGATCAAGAAAGACCTCCAAATCTTCCATGCAGTCCGAAATCGACACCTACTTTACAGCACTATTAGGCCAGCGCTATGATAAGGCTCATCCTCACACTGCTAAAAAGATCAAGAAATGCCTCCACATCCTCCATACAGTCCCAAATCGACACCATCTTTACAGCACTTATAGGCCAGCGCTATGATAAAGCTCATCCTCACACTGCGAAAAATATCAAGAAATGCCTCCACATACCCATACAGTCCCAAATCGACACCATCTTTACAGCACCGTTAGGCCAGCGCTATGATAAAGCTCATCCTCACACTGCGATGAAGATCACGAAATGCCTCCACATGCTCCATGCAGTCCCAAAATGGCACTATCTTTACAGCACTGTTAGGCCAGCGCTATGGTAAAGCTGATCCCCACACTGCGAGGAAGATCTAGAAATGCCTCCACATCTTCCATACAGTCCCGAATTGCCACCATCTTTACAGATTTGTTAGGCTAGCGCATTGATAAAGCTCATCCTGACACTGCGAAAAAGATAAAGAAATGCCTCCACATCCTCCATACAGTCCCAAAACGACACCATCTTTACAGCACCGTTAGGCCAGCGCTATGATAAAGCTCATCCTCACACTGCGAAGAAGATCCAGAAATGCCTCCACATCCTCCATACAGTCCCCATTTGGCACTATCTTTACAGCTTTGTTAGGCCAGCGCTATGATAAAGCTCATCCTCACACTGCGAAAAAGATCAGGAAAGACCTCCAAATCTTCCATGCAGTCCGAAATCGACACCATCTTTCCAGCATTATTTGGCAAGCGCTATGATAAGGCTCATCCTCACACTGCTAAAAAAACAAGAAATGCCTCCACATCCTCCATACAGTCCCAAATCGACACCATCTTTACAGCACCCATAGGCCAGCGCTATGATAAAGCTCATCCGGACACTGCGATGCAGATCAAGAAATGCCTCCACATGCTCCATGCACACCCGAATTGGCACTATCTTTACAGCACCGTGAGGCCAGCGCTATTATAAAGCTCATCCTCACACTGCGCAGAAGATAAAGAAATGCCTCCACATGCTCCATGCAGACCCGAATTGGCACTATCCTTACAGCACTGTTAGGTTAGCGCTATGATAAAGCTCATTCTCACTATGCTAAAAAGATCCAGAAATGCCTCCACATACTCCATACAGTCCCGAATTGGCACTATCTTTACAGCTTTGTAAGGCCAGCGCTATGATAAAGCTCATTCTCACACTGCGAAAAAGATCAGGAAATGCCTCCACATCTTCCATGCAGACCCGAATTGGCACTATCTTTACAGCTCCGTTAGGCCAGCGCTATGATAAAGCTGATCATCACACTGCGAAGAAGATCCAGAAATGCCTCCACATCTTCCATACAGACCCAAACTGGCACTTTCTTTACAGATTTTTTAGGCCAGCGCTATGGTAAAGCTCATCCTCACACTGCGAAAAAGATCAAGATGTGCCTCCACAACCACCATACAGTCCCAAATCGACAGCATCTTTACAGCAGCGTTAGGCCAGCGCTATGATAAAGCTCATCCTTACACTGCGAAGTAGATCCAGAAATGCCTCCACATCTTCCATTCAGTCTCGAATGGGCACTATCTTTACAGCACTATTAGGCCAGCGCTATGATAAGGCTCATCCTCACACTGCTAAAAAGATCAAGAAATGCTTCCACATCCTCCATACAGTCCCAAATCGACACCATCTTTACAGCACCGTTAGGCCAGCACTATCATAAAGCTCATCCTCACACTGCGAAAAAGATCAAGAAATGCCTCCACATACCCATACAGTCCCAAATCGACACCATCTTTACAGCACCGTTAGGCCAGCGCTATGGTAAAGCGCATCCTCACACTGCGATGAAGATCAAGAAATGCCTCCACATGCTCCATGCAGACCCGAATTGGCAGTATCTTTACAGGACCGTTACGCCAGCTTTATGATAAAATTCATCCTCACACTGCGAAGAAGATCCAGAAATGCCTCCACATCCTCCATACAGTGCCGAATTGGCACTGTTAGGCCAGCGCTATGATAAAGCTCATCCTCACACTGCGAAGAAGATCCAGAAACTCCTCCACATCCTCCATACAGTCCCGAATTGGCACTATCTTTACAGGACTGTTAGGCCAGCGCTATGATAAAGCTCATCCTCACACTGCGAAGAAGATCCAGATATGCCTCCACATCCTCCATACAGTCCCGAATTGGCACTATCTTTACAGCTTTGTTAAGCAAGCGCTATGAGAAAGCTCATCCTCACACTGCGAAAAAGATCAAGAAAGACCTCCAAATCTTCCATGCACTCCGAAATCGACACCATCTTTACAGCACTATTAGGCCAGCGCTAGGATAATGCTCATCCTCACACTGCTAAAAAGATCAAGAAATGCCTCCACATCCTCCATACAGTCCCAAATCGACACCATCTTTACAGCACCGTTAGGCCATCGCTTTGATAAAGCTCATCCTCACACTGCGAAAAAGATCAAGAAATGCCTGCACATCCCCATACTGTGCCAAATCGACACCATCTTTACAGCACCGTTAGGCCAGCGCTATGATAAAGCTCATCCTCCCACTGCGATGAAGATCAGGAAATACCTCCACATCCTTCATACAGTCCCATATCGACACCATCTTTACAGGACCGTTAGGCCAGCGCTATGATAAAGCTCATCCTGACACTGCTATGCACATCAAGAAATGCCTCCACAAGCTCCATGCAGACCCGAATTGGCACTATCTTAACAGCTTTGTTAGGCCAGCGCTATGGTAAAGCTCATCCTCACACTGCGAAAAAGATCAAGAAATGCCTTCACATCCTCCATACAGTCCCAAATCGACACCATCTTTACAGCACCCTTAGGCCAGCGCTATGATAAAGCTCATCCTCACACTGCGAAAAATATCAAGAAATGCCTCCACATACCCATACAGTCCCAAATCGACACCATCTTTACAGCACCGTTAGGCCAGCGGTATGATAAAGCTCATCCTGACACTGCCAAAAAGATAAAGAAATGCCTCCACATCCTGCATACAGTCCCAAATCGACACCATCTTTACAGCACCGTTAGGCCAGCGCTATGATAAAGCTCATCCTCACACTGCGAAGAAGATCCAGAAATGCCTCCACTTCCTCCATGCAGTCCCGAATTGGCACTATCTTTACAGCACTGTAAGGCCAGCGCTATGATAGAGCTCATCCTCACACTGCGAAAAAGATCCAGAAATGCCTCCACATCCTCCATACAGTCCCAAATCGACACCATCTTTACAGCACCGTTAGGCCAGTGCTATGATAAAGCTCATCCTCAAACTGCGAAGAAGATCCAGATATGCCTCCACATCCTCCATACAGTCCCCAATTGGCACTATCTTTACAGCTTTGTTAAGCAAGCGCTATGAGAAAGCTCATCCTCACACTGCGAAAAAGATCAAGAAAGACCTCCAAATCTTCCATGCAGTCCGAAATCGATGCCATTTTTACAGCACTATTAGGCCAGCTCTGTGATAAGGCTCATCCTCACACTGCGATGAAGATCAAGAAATGCCTCCACATGCTCCATGCAGACCCGAATTGGCACTATCTTTACAGCACTGTTAGGCCAGCGCTATGATAAAGCTCATCCGAACACTGCGAAGAAGATCCAGATATGCCTCCACATCCTCCAGACAGTCCCGAATTGGCACTATCTTTACAGCTTTGTTAAGCAAGCGCTTTGAGAAAGCTCATCCTCACACTGCGAAAAAGATCAAGAAAGACCACCAAATCTTCCATGCAGTCCGAAATAGACACCACTTTTACAGCACTATTAGGCCAGTGCTATGATAAGGCTCATCCTCACACTGCTAAAAAGATCAAGAAATGCCTCCACATCCTCCATACAGTCCCAAATCGACACCATCTTTACAGCACCCATAGGCCAGCGCTATGATCAAGCTCATCCGCAAGCTGCGAAAAAGATCAAGAAATGCCTCCAAATACCCATACAGTCCCAAATCGACACCATCTTTACAGCACCGTTAGGCCAGCGCTATAATAAAGCTCATCCTCACACTGCGATGAAGATCAAGAAATGCCTCCACATGCTCCATGCAGACCCGTATTGGCACTATCTTTACAGCACCGTGAGGCAAGCGCTATGATAAAATTCATCCTCACACTGCGAAGAAGATCAAGAAATGCCTCCACATGCTCCATACAGAACGGAATTGGCACTATCTTTACAGCACCATTAGGCGAGCGCTCTGATAAAGCTCATCCTCACACTGCGAAGAAGATCCAGAAATGCCTCCACATCCTCCATACAGTCCCGAATTGGCACTGTTAGGCCAGCACTATAATAAAGCTCATAATCACACTGCGAAGAAGATCAAGAAAAGCCTCCACATCCAGCATACAGACCAGAATTGGCACTATCTTTACAGAGTTGTTAGGCCACCGTTATGGTTAAGCTCATCCTCACTATGCTAAAAAGATCAAGAAATGCCTTCACATCCTCCATACAGTCCCAAATCGACACTCTGTTTAGAGCACCGTTAAGCCAGCGCTATGATAAAGCTCATCCTCACACTGCGAATAAGATACGGAAATGCCTCCAAACCCTCCATACAGTCCTGAATTGGCACAATCTTTACAGCTTTTGTTGGGCCAGCGTTATGATAAAGCTCATCCTCACACTGCGAAGAAATCAAGAAAGACCTCCACATCCTCCATACAGTCCCAAATCAACGCCATCTTTACAGCACTGTTGGGCCAGCGCTGTGATAAAGCTCATCCTCACACTGCGAAACAGATCAAGAAATGCCTCCACATCCTTCATACAGTCCCGAATTGGCACTATCTTTACAGCTTTGTTAGGCCAGCGCTATTATAAAGCTCATCCTCAAACTGCGAAGAAGATAAAGAAATGCCTCCACATGCTCCATACAGACCTGAATTGGCACTATCCTTACAGCACTATTAGGTTAGCGCTATGATAAAGCTCATTCTCACACTGCGAAGAAGATCCAGAAATGCCTCCACATACTCCATACTGTCCCGAATTGGCACTATCTTTACAGCTTTTTAAGGCCAGCGCTATGATAAAGCTCATTCTCACATTGCGAAAAAGATCAAGAAATGCCTCCACATCTTCCATGCAGACCCGAATTGGCACTATCTTTACAGCTCCGTTAGGCCAGCGCTATGATAAAGCTGATCATCACACTGCGAAGAAGATCCAGAAATGCCTCCACATCTTCCATACAGACCCAAACTGGCACTTTCTTTACAGATTTTTTAGGCCAGCGCTATGGTAAAGCTCATCCTCACACTGCGAAAAAGATCAAGATGTGCCTCTACAACCACCATACAGTCCCAAATCGACACCATCTTTACAGCAGCGTTAGGCCAGCGCTATGATAAAGCTCATCCTTACACTGCGAAGGATATCCAGAAATGCCTCCACATCTTCCATACAGTCTCGAATGGGCACTATCTTTACAGCACCGTTAGGCCAGCGCTATGATAAAGCTCATCCTCTCAATGCGAAAAAGATCAAGAAAGACCTCCAAATCTTCCATGCAGTCCGAAATCGACACCATCTTTACAGCACTATTAGGCCAGCGCGATGACAAGGCTCATCCTCACACAGCTAAAAAGATCAAGAAATGCCTCCACATCCTCCATACAGTCCCAAATCGACACCATCTTTACAGCACCGTTAGGCCAGCGCTATGATAAAACGCATCCTCACACTGCGATGAAGATCAAGAAATGCCTCCACATGCTCCATGCAGACCCGAATTGGCACTATCTTTACAGGACCGTGACGCCAGCGTTATGATAAAGTTCATCCTCACACTGCGATGAAGATCCAGAAATGCCTCCACATCCTCCATACAGTACTGAATTGGCACTGTTAGGCCAGCGCTATTATAAAGCTCATCCTCACACTGCGAAGAAGATCCAGAAACTCCTCCACATCCTCCATACAGTCCCGAATTGGCACTATCTTTACAGGACTGTTAGGCCAGCGCTATGATAAAGCTCATCCTCACACTGCGAAGAAGATCCAGATATGCCTCCACATCCTCCATACAGTCCCGAATTGGCACTATCTTTACAGCTTTGTTAAGCAAGCGCTATGAGAAAGGTCATCCTCACACTGTGAAAAAGATCAAGAAAGACCTCCAAATCTTCCATGCAGTCCGAAATCGATACCATCTTTACAGCACTATTAGGCCAGCGCTATGATAAGGCTCATCCTCACACTGCTAAAAAGATCAAGAAATGCCTCCACATCCTCCATACAGTCCCAAATCGACACCATCTTTACAGCACTTATAGGCCAGCGCTATGATAAAGCTCATCCTCACGCTGCGAAAAATATCAAGAAATGCCTCCACATACCCATACAGTCCCAAATCGACACCATCTTTACAGCACCGTTAGGCCAGCGCTATGATAAAGCTCATCCTCACACTGCGATGAAGATCACGAAATGCCTCCACATGCTCCATGCAGTCCCAAAATGGCACTATCTTTACCGCACTGTTAGGCCAGCGCTATGGTAAAGCTGATCCCCACACTGCGAGGAAGATCTAGAAATGCCTCCACATCTTCCATACAGTCCCGAATTGCCACCATCTTTACAGATTTGTTAGGCCAGCGCATTGATAAAGCTCATCCTGACACTGCGAAAAAGATAAAGAAATGCCTCCACATCCTCCATACAGTCCCAAAACGACACCATCTTTACAGCACCGTTAGGCCAGCGCTATGATAAAGCTCATCCTCACACTGCGAAGAAGATCCAGAAATGCCTCCACATCCTCCATACAGTCCCGTATTGGCACTATCTTTACAGCTTTGTTAGGCCAGCGCTATGATAAAGCTCATCCTCACACTGCGAAAAAGATCAAGAAAGACCTCCAAATCTTCCAGGCAGTCCGAAATCGACGCCATCTTTACAGCACTGTTAGGCCAGCGCTATGATAAGCCTGATCCTCAAACTGCGAAAAAGACCAAGAAATGCATCCACATCCTCCATATAGTCCCAAATCGACACCATCTTTACAGCACCGTTAGGCCATCGCTTTGATAAAGCTCATCCTCACACTGCGAAAAAGATCAAGAAATGCCTGCACATCCCCATACTGTGCCAAATCGACACCATCTTTACAGCACCGTTAGGCCAGCGCTATGATAAAGCTCATTCTCACACTGCGATGAAGATCAGGAAATACCTCCACATCCTTCATACAGTCCCATATCGACACCATCTTTACAGGACCATTAGGCCAGCGCTATGATAAAGCTCATCCTGACACTGCTATGCACATCAAGAAATGCCTTCACAGGCTCCATGCAGACCCGAATTGGCACTATCTTTACAGCTTTGTTAGGCCAGCGCTATGGTAAAGCTCATCCTCACACTGCGAAAAAGATCAAGAAATGCCTTCACATCCTCCATACAGTCCCAAATCGACCCCATGTTTTCAGCACCGTTAAGCCAGCGCTATGATAAAGCTCATCCTCACACTGCGAAGAAGATCCAGAAACTCCTCCTCATCCTCCATTCAGTCCCGAATTGGCACTATCTTTACAGCACTGTTAGGCCAGCGCTATGATAAAGCTCATCCTGACACTGCGAAAAAGATCAAGAAAGACCTCCAAATCTTCCATGCAGTCCGAAATCAACACCATCTTTACAGCACTATTAGGCCAGCGCTATGATAAGGCTCATCCTCACACTGCTAAAAAGATCAAGAAATGCCTCCACGTCCTCCGTAAAGTCCCAAATCGACACCATCTTTACAGCACCCATAGGCCAGCGCTATGATAAAGCTCATCCTCACACTGCGAAAAATATCAAGAAATGCCTCCACATACCCATACAGTCCCAAATCGACACCATCTTTACAGCACCGTTAGGCCAGCGCTATGATAAAGCTCATCCTTACACTGCGATGAAGATCAAGAAATGCCTCCACATCCTCCATACAGTCCCGAATTGGCACTATCTTTACAGCTTTGTTAAGCAAGCGCTATGAGAAAGCTCATCCTCACACTGCTAAAAAGATCAAGAAATGCCTCCACATCCTCCATACAGTCCCAAATCGACACCATCTTTACAGCACCCATAGGCCAGCGCTATGATCAAGCTCATCCGCAAACTGCGAAAAAGATCAAGAAATGCCTCCACATACCCATAGAGTCCCAAAACGACACAATCTTTACAGCACCGTTAGGCAGCGCTATAATAAAGCTCATCCTCACAGTGCGATGAAGATCAAGAAATGCCTCCACATGCTCCATGCAGACCCGAATTGGCACTATCTTTACAGGACCGTGAGGCCTGCGCTATGATACAATTCATCCTCACACTGCGAAGAAGATCCAGAAATGCCTCCACATCCTCCATACAGTCCCGAATTGGCACTATCTTTACAGCACTGTTAGGCCAGCGCTATAAAAAAGATAATCCTCACACTGCGAAGAAGATCAAGAAACGCCTGCACATCCACCATTCAGACCAGAATTGGCACTATCTTTACAGCTTATTTAGGCCAGCGCTATGGCAAAGCTCATCCTCACACTGCGAAAAAGATCCACAAATGCCTCCACATCCTCCATACAGTCCCAAATAAACAACATCTTTACAGCACCGTTAGGGCAGTGCTATGATAAAGCTCATCCTCACACTGCGAAGAAGATCCAGATATGCCTCCACATCCTCCATACAGTCCCGAATTGGAACTATCTTTACAGCTTTGTTAAGCAAGCGCTATGAGAAAGCTCATCCTCACACTGCTAAAAAGATCAAGAAATGCCTCCACATCCTCCATACAGTCCCAAATCGACACCATCTTTACAGCACCCATAGGCCAGCGCTATGATCAAGCTCATCCGCAAACTGCGAAAAAGATCAAGAAATGCCTCCACATACCCATAGAGTCCCAAAACGACACAATCTTTACAGCACCGTTAGGCAGCGCTATAATAAAGCTCATCCTCACAGTGCGATGAAGATCAAGAAATGCCTCCACATGCTCCATGCAGACCCGAATTGGCACTATCTTTACAGGACCGTGAGGCCAGCGCTATGATACAATTCATCCTCACACTGCGAAGAAGATCCAGAAATGCCTCCACATCCTCCATACAGTCCCGAATTGGCACTATCTTTACAGCACTGTTAGGCCAGCGCTATAAAAAAGATAATCCTCACACTGCGAAGAAGATCAAGAAACGCCTGCACATCCACCATTCAGACCAGAATTGGCACTATCTTTACAGCTTATTTAGGCCAGCGCTATGGCAAAGCTCATCCTCACACTGCGAAAAAGATCCACAAATGCCTCCACATCCTCCATACAGTCCCAAATAAACAACATCTTTACAGCACCGTTAGGGCAGTGCTATGATAAAGCTCATCCTCACACTGCGAAGAAGATCCAGAAATGCCTCCACATCCTCCATACAGTCCCGAATTGTAACTATCTTTACAGCTTTGTTAAGCAAGCGCTATGAGAAAGCTCATCCTCACACTGCGAAAAAGATCAAGAAAGACCTCCAAATCTTCCATACAGTCCCAAATCGACGCCATCTTTACAGCACTGTTATCCCAGCGCTATGATAAAGCTCATCCTCACACTGCGAAACAGATCAAGAAATGCCTCCACATCCTCCATTCAGTCCCAAATCGACACCATCTTTACAGCACCGTTAGGCCATCGCTATGATAAAGCTCATCCTGACTCTGCGATGAACATCAAGAAATGCCTCCACATGCTCCATGCAGACCCGAATTGGCACTATCCTTACAGCAGCGTTAGGCCAGCGCTATGATAAAGCTCATCCTGACACTGCGATGCAGATCAAGAAATGCCTCCACATGCTCCACGCACACCCGAATTGGCACTATCTTTACAGCACCGTGAGGCCAGCGCTATTATAAAGCTCATCCTCACACTGCGAAGAAGATAAAGAAATGCCTCCACATGCTCCATACAGACCCGAATTGGCACTATCCTTACAGCACTGTTAGGCCAGCGCTATGATAAAGCTCATTCTCACACTGCGAAGAAGATCCAGAAATGCTTCCATATACTCCATACAGTCCCGAATTGGCACTATCTGTACAGCTTTGTAAGGCCAGCGCTATGATAAAGCTCATTCTCACATGCGAAAAAGATCAAGAAATGCCTCCACATCTTCCATGCAGACCCGAATTGGCACTATCTTTACAGCTCCGTTAGGCCAGCGCTATGATAAAGCTGATCATCACACTGCGAAGAAGATACAGAAATGCCTCCACATCTTCCATACAGACCCAAACTGGCACTATCTTTACAGATTTGTTAGGCCAGCGCTATGGTAGAGCTCATCCTCACACTGCGAAAAAGATCAAGAAGTTCCTCCACAACCACCATACAGTCCCAAATCGACACCATCTTTACAGCAGCGTTAGGCCAGCGCTATTATAAAGCTCATCCTTACACTGCGAAGGAGATCCAGAAATGCCTCCAAATCATCCATACAGTCCCGAATTGGCACTATCTTTACAGCTTTGTTAGGCCAGCGCTATGATAAAGCTCATCATCACACTGCGAAAAAGCTCAAGAAATGCCTCCACATCCCCCATACAGTCCCAAATCGACACCATTTTTACAGCACCGTTAGGCCAGCGCTATGATAAAGCTCATTCTCACACTTCGAAAAATATCAAGAAATGACTCCACATACACATACAGTCCCAAATCGACACCATCTTTACAGCACCGTTAGGCCAGCGCTGTGATAAAGCTCATCCTCACACTGCGATGAAGATCAAGAAATGCCTCCACATGCTCCATGCAGACCCGAATTGGCACTATCTTTACAGGACCGTGAGGCCAGCGCTATGATAAAATTCATCCTCACACTGCGAAGAAGATCCAGAAATGCCTCCACATCCTCCATAGAGTCCCGAATTGGCGCTGTTAGGCCAGCGCTATGATAAAGCTCATCCTCACACTGCGAAGAAGATCCAGAAATGCCTCCACATCCTCCATACAGTCCCGAATTGGCACTATCATTACAGCACTGTTAGGCCAGCGCTATGGTAAAGCTGATCCCCACACTGCGAAGAAGATCCAGAAATGCCTCCACATCTCCCATACAGTCCCGAATTGGCACCATCTTTACAGCTTTGTTAGGCCAGCGCTTTAATAAAGCTCATCCTGACACTGCGAAAAAGATAAAGAAATGCCTCCACATCCTCCATACAGTCCCAAAACGACACCATCTTTACAGCACCGTTAGGCCAGCGCTATGATAAAGCTCATCCTCACACTGCGAAGAAGATCCAGAAATGCCTCCTCATCCTCCATACAGTCCCGTATTGGCACTATCTTTACAGCTTTGTTAGGCCAGCGCTATGATAAAGCTCATCCTCACACTGCGAAAAAGATCAAGAAAGACCTCCAAATCTTCCAGGCAGTCCGAAATCGACGCCATCTTTACAGCACTGTTAGGCCAGCGCTATGATAAGCCTGATCCTCAAACTGCGAAAAAGACCAAGAAATGCATCCACATCCTCCATATAGTCCCAAATCGACACCATCTTTACAGCACCGTTAGGCCATCGCTTTGATAAAGCTCATCCTCACACTGCGAAAAAGATCAAGAAATGCCTGCACATCCCCATACTGTGCCAAATCGACACCATCTTTACAGCACCGTTAGGCCAGCGCTATGATAAAGCTCATCCTCACACTGCGATGAAGATCAGGAAATACCTCCACATCCTTCATACAGTCCCATATCGACACCATCTTTACAGGACCGTTAGGCCAGCGCTATGATAAAGCTCATCCTGACACTGCTATGCACATCAAGAAATGCCTTCACAGGCTCCATGCAGACCCGAATTGGCACTATCTTTACAGCTTTGTTAGGCCAGCGCTATGGTAAAGCTCATCCTCACACTGCGAAAAAGATCAAGAAATGCCTTCACATCCTCCATACAGTCCCAAATCGACCCCATGTTTTCAGCACCGTTAAGCCAGCGCTATGATAAAGCTCATCCTCACACTGCGAAGAAGATCCAGAAACTCCTCCTCATCCTCCATACAGTCCCGAATTGGCACTATCTTTACAGCACTGTTAGGCCAGCGCTATGATAAAGCTCATCCTGACACTGCGAAAAAGATCAAGAAAGACCTCCAAATCTTCCATGCAGTCCGAAAGCAACACCATCTTTACAGCACTATTAGGCCAGCGCTATGATAAGGCTCATCCTCACACTGCTAAAAAGATCAAGAAATGCCTCCACATCCTCCGTAAAGTCCCAAATCGACACCATCTTTACAGCACCCATAGGCCAGCGCTATGATAAAGCTCATCCTCACACTGCGAAAAATATCAAGAAATGCCTCCACATACCCATACAGTCCCAAATCGACACCATCTTTACAGCACCGTTAGGCCAGCGCTATGATAAAGCTCATCCTTACACTGCGATGAAGATCAAGAAATGCCTCAACATGCTCCATGCAGACCCGAATTGGCACTATCTTTACAGGACCGTGAGGCCAGCGCTATGATACAATTCATCCTCACACTGCGAAGAAGATCCAGAAATGCCTCCACATCCTCCATACAGTCCCGAATTGGCACTATCTTTACAGCACTGTTAGGCCAGCGCTATAAAAAAGATAATCCTCACACTGCGAAGAAGATCAAGAAACGCCTGCACATCCACCATTCAGACCAGAATTGGCACTATCTTTACAGCTTATTTAGGCCAGCGCTATGGCAAAGCTCATCCTCACACTGCGAAAAAGATCCACAAATGCCTCCACATCCTCCATACAGTCCCAAATAAACAACATCTTTACAGCACCGTTAGGGCAGTGCTATGATAAAGCTCATCCTCACACTGCGAAGAAGATCCAGATATGCCTCCACATCCTCCATACAGTCCCGAATTGGAACTATCTTTACAGCTTTGTTAAGCAAGCGCTATGAGAAAGCTCATCCTCACACTGCTAAAAAGATCAAGAAATGCCTCCACATCCTCCATACAGTCCCAAATCGACACCATCTTTACAGCACCCATAGGCCAGCGCTATGATCAAGCTCATCCGCAAACTGCGAAAAAGATCAAGAAATGCCTCCACATACCCATAGAGTCCCAAAACGACACAATCTTTACAGCACCGTTAGGCAGCGCTATAATAAAGCTCATCCTCACAGTGCGATGAAGATCAAGAAATGCCTCCACATGCTCCATGCAGACCCGAATTGGCACTATCTTTACAGGACCGTGAGGCCAGCGCTATGATACAATTCATCCTCACACTGCGAAGAAGATCCAGAAATGCCTCCACATCCTCCATACAGTCCCGAATTGGAACTATCTTTACAGCTTTGTTAAGCAAGCGCTATGAGAAAGCTCATCCTCACACTGCGAAAAAGATCAAGAAAGACCTCCAAATCTTCCATACAGTCCCAAATCGACGCCATCTTTACAGCACTGTTATCCCAGCGCTATGATAAAGCTCATCCTCACACTGCGAAACAGATCAAGAAATGCCTCCACATCCTCCATTCAGTCCCAAATCGACACCATCTTTACAGCACCGTTAGGCCATCGCTATGATAAAGCTCATCCTGACTCTGCGATGAACATCAAGAAATGCCTCCACATGCTCCATGCAGACCCGAATTGGCACTATCCTTACAGCAGCGTTAGGCCAGCGCTATGATAAAGCTCATCCTGACACTGCGATGCAGATCAAGAAATGCCTCCACATGCTCCACGCACACCCGAATTGGCACTATCTTTACAGCACCGTGAGGCCAGCGCTATTATAAAGCTCATCCTCACACTGCGAAGAAGATAAAGAAATGCCTCCACATGCTCCATACAGACCCGAATTGGCACTATCCTTACAGCACTGTTAGGCCAGCGCTATGATAAAGCTCATTCTCACACTGCGAAGAAGATCCAGAAATGCATCCACATCTCCCATACAGTCCCGAATTGGCACCATCTTTACAGCTTTGTTAGGCCAGCGCTTTAATAAAGCTCATCCTGACACTGCGAAAAATATAAGGAAATGCCTCCACATCCTCCAAACAGTCCCAAATCGACACCATCTTTACAGCACCGTTAGGCCAGCGCTATGATAAAGCTCATCCTCACACTGCGAAGGAGGTCCAGAAATGCCTCCACATCCTCCATACAGTCCCGAATTGGCACTATTTTTACAGATTTGTTAGGCCAGCGCTATGATAAAGCTCAACCTCACACTGCGAAAAAGATAAAGAAAGACCTCGAAATCTTCCATGCAGTTCGAAATCGACGCCATTTTTACAGCACTGTAAGGCCAGCGCTATGATAAGGCTGATCCTCACACTGCGAAAAAGATCAAGAAATGTCTCCAAATCCTCCATATAGTCCCAAATCGACACCATCTTTACAGAACCGTTAGGTCAGCGCTTTGATAAAGCTCATCCTCACACTGCGAAAAAGATCAAGAAATGCCTCCACATCCCCATACTGTCCCAAATCGACACCATCTTTACAGCACCGTTTAGCCAGTGCTATGATAAAGCTCATCCTCACACTGCAATGAAGATCAAGAAATGCCTCCACATGTTTCATGCAGACCCGTATTGGCACTATCTCTATAGCACCGTGAGGCAAGCGCTATGATATAATTCATCCCCACACTGCGAAGAAGATCAAGAAATGCCTCCACATGCTCCATACAGAACGGAATTGGCACTATCTTTACAGCACCATTAGGCGAGCGCTTTGATAAAGCTCATCCTCACACCGCGAAGAAGATCCAGAAATGCATCCACATCCTCCATACAGTCCCGAATTGGCACTGTTAGGCCAGTACTATAATAAAGCTCATAATCACACTGCGAAGAAGATCAAGAAATGCCTCCACATCCAGCATACAGACCAGAATTGGCACTATCTTTACAGAGTTGTTAGGCCAGCGTTATGGTTAAGCTCATCCTCACTATGCTAAAAAGATCAAGAAATACCTTCACATCCTCCATACAGTCCCAAATCGACACCATCTTTACAGCACCGTTAAGCCAGCGCTATGATAAAGCTCATCCTCACACTGCGAATAAGATACACAAATGCCTCCAAACCCTCCATACAGTCCTGAATTGGCACTATCTTTACAGCTTTTGTTGGGCCAGCGTTATGATAAAGCTCATCCTCACACTGCGAAGAAATCAAGAAAGACCTCCACATCCTCCATACAGTCCCAAATCGACGCCATCTTTACAGCGCTGTTGGGCCAGCGCTGTGATAAAGCTCATCCTCACACTGCGAAACAGATCAAGAAATGCCTCCACATCCTTCATACAGTCCCGAATTGGCACTATCTTTACAGCTTTGTTAGGCCAGCGCTATGACAAAGCTCATCCTCACACTGCGAAAAGGATCAAGAAAGACCTCCGAATCTTCCACGCAGTCCGAAATCGACACCATCTTTCCAGCACTATTTGGCCAGCGCTATTATAAGGCTCATCCTCACACTGCTAAAAAAAATAAGAAATGCCTCCACATGCTCCATGCAGACCCGAATTGGCACTATCTTTACAGGACCGTGAGGCCAGCGCTATGATACAATTCATCCTCACACTGCGAAGAAGATCCAGAAATGCCTCCACATCCTCCATACAGTCCCGAATTGGAACTATCTTTACAGCTTTGTTAAGCAAGCGCTATGAGAAAGCTCATCCTCACACTGCGAAAAAGATCAAGAAAGACCTCCAAATCTTCCATACAGTCCCAAATCGACGCCATCTTTACAGCACTGTTATCCCAGCGCTATGATAAAGCTCATCCTCACACTGCGAAACAGATCAAGAAATGCCTCCACATCCTCCATTCAGTCCCAAATCGACACCATCTTTACAGCACCGTTAGGCCATCGCTATGATAAAGCTCATCCTGACTCTGCGATGAACATCAAGAAATGCCTCCACATGCTCCATGCAGACCCGAATTGGCACTATCCTTACAGCAGCGTTAGGCCAGCGCTATGATAAAGCTCATCCTGACACTGCGATGCAGATCAAGAAATGCCTCCACATGCTCCACGCACACCCGAATTGGCACTATCTTTACAGCACCGTGAGGCCAGCGCTATTATAAAGCTCATCCTCACACTGCGATGAAGATAAAGAAATGCCTCCACATGCTCCATACAGACCCGAATTGGCACTATCCTTACAGCACTGTTAGGCCAGCGCTATGATAAAGCTCATTCTCACACTGCGAAGAAGATCCAGAAATGCATCCACATCTCCCATACAGTCCCGAATTGGCACCATCTTTACAGCTTTGTTAGGCCAGCGCTTTAATAAAGCTCATCCTGACACTGCGAAAAATATAAGGAAATGCCTCCACATCCTCCAAACAGTCCCAAATCGACACCATCTTTACAGCACCGTTAGGCCAGCGCTATGATAAAGCTCATCCTCACACTGCGAAGGAGGTCCAGAAATGCCTCCACATCCTCCATACAGTCCCGAATTGGCACTATTTTTACAGATTTGTTAGGCCAGCGCTATGATAAAGCTCAACCTCACACTGCGAAAAAGATAAAGAAAGACCTCGAAATCTTCCATGCAGTTCGAAATCGACGCCATTTTTACAGCACTGTAAGGCCAGCGCTATGATAAGGCTGATCCTCACACTGCGAAAAAGATCAAGAAATGTCTCCAAATCCTCCATATAGTCCCAAATCGACACCATCTTTACAGAACCGTTAGGTCAGCGCTTTGATAAAGCTCATCCTCACACTGCGAAAAAGATCAAGAAATGCCTCCACATCCCCATACTGTCCCAAATCGACACCATCTTTACAGCACCGTTTAGCCAGTGCTATGATAAAGCTCATCCTCACACTGCGATGAAGATCAAGAAATGCCTCCACATGTTTCATGCAGACCCGTATTGGCACTATCTCTATAGCACCGTGAGGCAAGCGCTATGATATAATTCATCCCCACACTGCGAAGAAGATCAAGAAATGCCTCCACATGCTCCATACAGAACGGAATTGGCACTATCTTTACAGCACCATTAGGCGAGCGCTTTGATAAAGCTCATCCTCACACCGCGAAGAAGATCCAGAAATGCATCCACATCCTCCATACAGTCCCGAATTGGCACTGTTAGGCCAGTACTATAATAAAGCTCATAATCACACTGCGAAGAAGATCAAGAAATGCCTCCACATCCAGCATACAGACCAGAATTGGCACTATCTTTACAGAGTTGTTAGGCCAGCGTTATGGTTAAGCTCATCCTCACTATGCTAAAAAGATCAAGAAATACCTTCACATCCTCCATACAGTCCCAAATCGACACCATCTTTACAGCACCGTTAAGCCAGCGCTATGATAAAGCTCATCCTCACACTGCGAATAAGATACACAAATGCCTCCAAACCCTCCATACAGTCCTGAATTGGCACTATCTTTACAGCTTTTGTTGGGCCAGCGTTATGATAAAGCTCATCCTCACACTGCGAAGAAATCAAGAAAGACCTCCACATCCTCCATACAGTCCCAAATCGACGCCATCTTTACAGCGCTGTTGGGCCAGCGCTGTGATAAAGCTCATCCTCACACTGCGAAACAGATCAAGAAATGCCTCCACATCCTTCATACAGTCCCGAATTGGCACTATCTTTACAGCTTTGTTAGGCCAGCGCTATGACAAAGCTCATCCTCACACTGCGAAAAGGATCAAGAAAGACCTCCGAATCTTCCACGCAGTCCGAAATCGACACCATCTTTCCAGCACTATTTGGCCAGCGCTATTATAAGGCTCATCCTCACACTGCTAAAAAAAATAAGAAATGCCTCCACATCCTCCATACAGTCCCAAATCGACACCATCTTTACAGCACCCATAGGCCAGCGCTATGATAAAGCTCATCCTCACACTGCGAAAAAGATCAAGAAATGCCTCCACATACCCATACAGTCCCAAATCGACACCATCTTTACAGCACCGTTAGGCCAGCGCTATGATAAAGGTCATTCTCACACTGCGATGAAGATCAAGAAATGCCTCCACATGCTCCATGCAGACCCGAATTGGCACTATCTTTACAGGACCGTGAGGCCAGCGCTATGATAAAATTCATTCTCACACTGCGAAGAAGAACCAGAAATGCCTCCACATCCTCCATACAGTCCCGAATTGGTACTAACTTTACAGCACTGTTAGGCCAGCGCTATAATAAAGCTCATCCTCACACTGCTCAGAAGATCAAGAAACGCCTGCACATCCACCATACAGACCAGAATTGGCACTATCTTTACAGCTTTGTTAGGCCAGCGCTATGATAAAGCTCTTTCTCACACTGCGAAGAAGATCCAGAAATGCCTCCACATACTCCATACAGTCCCGAATTGCATCTATCTTTACAGCTTTGTTAGGCCAGCGCTATGATAAAGCTCATTCTCACACTGCGAAAAAGATCAAGAAATGCCTCGACATCTTCCATGCAGACCCGAATTGGCACTATCTTTACAGCACCGTTAGGCCAGCGCTATGATAAAGCTGATCAACACACTGCGAAGAAGATCCAGAAATGACTCCAAGTTCTCCATATAGACCCGATTTGGCACTATCTATACAGCACCATTACGCCAGCCCTATGATAAAGCTCATCCTCACACTGCGAAGAAGATCCAGAAATGCCTGCACATCCTCCATACCGACCCGAATTGGCACTGTTAGGCCAGCGCTATAATAAAGCTCATCCTCACACTGCGAAGAAGATCCAGAAATAACTCCACATCCTCCACACAGTCCCGAATTGGAACTATCTTTACAGCACTGTTAGGCCAGCGCTATAATAAAGCTCATCCTCACACTGCGAAGAAGATCAAGATATGCCTGCACATCCATCATACAGACCAGAATTGGCACTATTTTTACAGGTTTTCTAGGCCAGTGCTATGGTAAAGCTCATCCTCACACTGCGAAAAAGATCAAGAAAAGCCTCCACATCCTCCATACAGTCCCAAATTCACACCATCTTTGCAGCACCGTTAAGCGAGCGCTATGATAAGGCTCATCCTCACACTGCGAAGAAGATCCAGAAATGCCTCGGCATCCTCCAAACAGTCCCGAATTGGCACTATCTTTACAGCTTTGTTAGGCCAGCGCTATGATAAAGCTCATCCTCACACTGCGAAAAAATCAAGAAAGACCTCCACATCCACCATACAGTCCCAAATCGACACCTTCTTTACAGCACCGTTAGGCCAGCGCTATGATAAAGCTCATCCTGACACTGCGATGCAGATCAAGAAATGCCTCTACATGCTCCATGCAGACCCGAATTGGCACTATCTTTACAGCACCGTGAGGCCAGCGCTGTGATAAAGCTCATCCTCACTCTGCGAAGAAGATAAAGAAATGCCTCCACATGCTCCATACAGACCCGAATTGGCACTATCTTTACAGCACTGTTAGGCCAGCGCTATGATAAAGCTCATTCTCACACTGCGAAGAAGATCCAGAAATGCCTCCACATCCTCCATACAGTCCCGAATTGGCACTATCTTAACAACTTTGTTAGGCTAGCGCTATGATAAAGCTCATTCTCATACTGCGAAAGAGATCAAGAAAGACCTCCACATCCTCCATTCAGTCCCAAATCGACACCATGTTTACAGCACTGTTAGGCCAGCGCTATGATAAGGCTCATCCTCACACTGCGATAAAGATCAAGACATCCTCCATACAGTCCCAAATCGACACCATATTTACAGCACCGTTAGGCCAGTGCTATGATAAAGCTCATCCTTACACTGCGAAAAAGATCAAGAAATGCCTCCTCATGCTCCATGCAGACCCGATTTGGCACTATCTTTACAGCACCATTAGGCCAGCGCTATGATAAGGCTCATCCTCACACTGCGAAGAAGATCAAGAAATGCCTCCACATCCTCCATACATTTCCGTATTGGCACTATCTTTACAGCTTTGTTAGGCTAGCGCTATGATAAAGCTCATCCTCACACTGCGAAAAAGATCAAGAAAGACCTCCAATTCCTCCATGCAGTCCCAAATCGACACCATCTTTACAGCACTGTTAGGCCAGCGCTATGATAAAGCTCATCCTCACACTGCGAAAAAGATCAAGAAAGACCTCCACATCCTCCATACAGTCCCAGATCGACACCATCTTTACTGCACCCATAGGCCAGCGCTATGATAAAGCTCATCCTCACACTGCGAAGAAGATCAAGAAATGCCTCCACATCCTCCATACAGTCCCAAATCGACACAATCTTTACAGCACCGTTAGGCCAGCGCTATGATAAAGCTCATCATGACAGTGCGATGCAGATCAAGAAATGCCTCCACATGCTCCATGCAGACCGGAATTGGCACTCTCTTTACAGCACCGTGAGGCCAGCGCTATGATAAAGCTCATCCTCACACTGCGAGGAAGATCAAAAGATGCCTCCACATGCTCCATACAGTCCCGAATTGGCACTATCTTTACAGCACTGTTAGGCCAGCCCTATGATAAAGCTCATTCTCACACTGCGAAGAAGATCCAGAAATGCCTCCACATGCTCCATGCAGACCCGAATTGGCACTATGTTTACAGCACCATTAGGCCAGCGCTATGATAAAGCTCATTCTCATACTGCGAAGAATATCCAGAAATGCCTCCACATCCTCCATACAGTCCCGAATTGGCACTATCTTTACAGCTTTGTTAGGCCAGCGCTATGATAAAGCTCATTCTCACACTGCCAAAGAGATCAAGAAGGACCTCCACATCCTCCATTCAGTCCCAAATCGACACCATCTTTACAGCACTGTTAGGCCAGCGCTATGATAAAGCTCATTCTCACACTGCGAAAAAGATCAAGAAATGCCTCGACATCTTCCATGCAGACCCGAATTGGCACTATCTTTACAGCACCGTTAGGCCAGCGCTATGATAAAGCTGATCAACACACTGCGAAGAAGATCCAGAAATGACTCCAAGTTCTCCATATAGACCCGATTTGGCACTATCTATACAGCACCATTACGCCAGCCCTATGATAAAGCTCATCCTCACACTGCGAAGAAGATCCAGAAATGCCTGCACATCCTCCATACCGACCCGAATTGGCACTGTTAGGCCAGCGCTATAATAAAGCTCATCCTCACACTGCGAAGAAGATCCAGAAATAACTCCACATCCTCCACACAGTCCCGAATTGGAACTATCTTTACAGCACTGTTAGGCCAGCGCTATAATAAAGCTCATCCTCACACTGCGAAGAAGATCAAGATATGCCTGCACATCCATCATACAGACCAGAATTGGCACTATTTTTACAGGTTTTCTAGGCCAGTGCTATGGTAAAGCTCATCCTCACACTGCGAAAAAGATCAAGAAAAGCCTCCACATCCTCCATACAGTCCCAAATTCACACCATCTTTGCAGCACCGTTAAGCGAGCGCTATGATAAGGCTCATCCTCACACTGCGAAGAAGATCCAGAAATGCCTCGGCATCCTCCAAACAGTCCCGAATTGGCACTATCTTTACAGCTTTGTTAGGCCAGCGCTATGATAAAGCTCATCCTCACACTGCGAAAAAATCAAGAAAGACCTCCACATCCACCATACAGTCCCAAATCGACACCTTCTTTACAGCACCGTTAGGCCAGCGCTATGATAAAGCTCATCCTGACACTGCGATGCAGATCAAGAAATGCCTCTACATGCTCCATGCAGACCCGAATTGGCACTATCTTTACAGCACCGTGAGGCCAGCGCTGTGATAAAGCTCATCCTCACTCTGCGAAGAAGATAAAGAAATGCCTCCACATGCTCCATACAGACCCGAATTGGCACTATCTTTACAGCACTGTTAGGCCAGCGCTATGATAAAGCTCATTCTCACACTGCGAAGAAGATCCAGAAATGCCTCCACATCCTCCATACAGTCCCGAATTGGCACTATCTTAACAACTTTGTTAGGCTAGCGCTATGATAAAGCTCATTCTCATACTGCGAAAGAGATCAAGAAAGACCTCCACATCCTCCATTCAGTCCCAAATCGACACCATGTTTACAGCACTGTTAGGCCTGCGCTATGATAAGGCTCATCCTCACACTGCGATAAAGATCAAGACATCCTCCATACAGTCCCAAATCGACACCATATTTACAGCACCGTTAGGCCAGTGCTATGATAAAGCTCATCCTTACACTGCGAAAAAGATCAAGAAATGCCTTCTCATGCTCCATGCAGACCCGATTTGGCACTATCTTTACAGCACCATTAGGCCAGCGCTATGATAAGGCTCATCCTCACACTGCGAAGAAGATCAAGAAATGCCTCCACATCCTCCATACATTTCCGTATTGGCACTATCTTTACAGCTTTGTTAGGCTAGCGCTATGATAAAGCTCATCCTCACACTGCGAAAAAGATCAAGAAAGACCTCCAATTCCTCCATGCAGTCCCAAATCGACACCATCTTTACAGCACTGTTAGGCCAGCGCTATGATAAAGCTCATCCTCACACTGCGAAAAAGATCAAGAAAGACCTCCACATCCTCCATACAGTCCCAGATCGACACCATCTTTACTGCACCCATAGGCCAGCGCTATGATAAAGCTCATCCTCACACTGCGAAGAAGATCAAGAAATGCCTCCACATCCTCCATACAGTCCCAAATCGACACAATCTTTACAGCACCGTTAGGCCAGCGCTATGATAAAGCTCATCATGACAGTGCGATGCAGATCAAGAAATGCCTCCACATGCTCCATGCAGACCGGAATTGGCACTCTCTTTACAGCACCGTGAGGCCAGCGCTATGATAAAGCTCATCCTCACACTGCGAGGAAGATCAAAAGATGCCTCCACATGCTCCATACAGTCCCGAATTGGCACTATCTTTACAGCACTGTTAGGCCAGCCCTATGATAAAGCTCATTCTCACACTGCGAAGAAGATCCAGAAATGCCTCCACATGCTCCATGCAGACCCGAATTGGCACTATGTTTACAGCACCATTAGGCCAGCGCTATGATAAAGCTCATTCTCATACTGCGAAGAATATCCAGAAATGCCTCCACATCCTCCATACAGTCCCGAATTGGCACTATCTTTACAGCTTTGTTAGGCCAGCGCTATGATAAAGCTCATTCTCACACTGCCAAAGAGATCAAGAAGGACCTCCACATCCTCCATTCAGTCCCAAATCGACACCATCTTTACAGCACTGTTAGGCCAGCGCTATGATAAAGCTCATTCTCACAATGCGAAAAAGATCAAGAAATGCCTCCACATCCCCATACAGTCCCAAATCGACACCATCTTTACAGCACTGTTAGTCCAGCGCTATGATAAAGCTCATCCTGACACTGCGATGAAGATCAAGAAATGCCTCATCATGCTCCATGCAGACCCGAATTGGCACTTTCTTTACAGCACCGTGAGGCCAGCGCTATGATAAAGCTCATCCTCACACTGCGAAGAAGATCAAGAAATGCCTCCACATGCTCCATACAGACCCGATTGGGCACTATCTTTACAGCACCATTAGGCCAGCGCTATGATAAAGCTCATCTTCACACTGCGAAGAAGATCAAGAAATGCCTCCACATCCTCCATACTTTCCCGAATTGGCACTATCTTTACAGCTTTGTTAGGCTAGCGCTATGATAAAGCTCATCCTCACACTGCTAAAAAGATCAAGAAAGACCTCCACATCCTCTATGCAGTTGTAGCCGCAGTATCAGACAGCGATTAGGAGGTGGCGAATTAATCGAAATCACGAGAATTAAAAAAAGAAGATAAATTAATAGAAATACTTTGCTAAACTAATATAAAATATTGTTATATTAATATGAAATTAGAATGAAATTAGAGTAATGTTTAAAATAGTGGTTTAATTAAGAATAAGATGGGAATAATATAATTTAAGACAACTAACATGCTAGAATCCATGTAAGGGAGAGAAAATATTTCTGTAAAATCTGAACACAAGTCGGAGCGACGGGAAGAGGTGACCGTTAGTCTCTTTGTTTAAGGAAAGGTTCAATGTCTGAGAACTATAGCCAGGAATGTGTAAGAACAATAAGGTTTTCAAGATGCGGTCAAGCATAAGGCCTAAAAGGATTTACTTTGCTGAGGTGATAACGATGTATACCGTTACAAAGAGCCCAGGGTAGGCGTGACCCAACTCACGGTGGGATGTAACGTCAATGAGTTCGATGAGCTTTGCTAACCAATAAAGAAAAATCGAAATAAAATGAGAAACCAATAATAATGTAAGATTTGAGAAATGGGGAGAAGGGTGAGTTATTTTGGTCATGTGATAAGAGTTAGGGTGGGGATCAGAATAAAGTACGAACTGAATCGCAGAGTAGACGAAAAATCACTTCAACAGTTATACTACGAGGGGAAAGATGTGTTAGTGCGCGTGAAGAAGAAGTAGTAAAGATTTCTAAGTCCGAAATGTAGGGAAGTCAAGAATAACGCAACCAGCGTAAGAGAAGCAGCAGAACAAGTTTATAATAGCAAAGTATTCGCCGTATCAAGAAGTAAGAGAATTCTGTTAGGAAGTTTAGTAACAGGTGGTCACCGCTACAAATCAATCTGAATCAACGAACTTAGTGAGAATTAAATTAAATCATTTTTGCAACGAACCAGTGTATTATTGAGACAACTGAGCAGCCAACAAACAACAAATCCATTTCCTACAACCATTCACCTGAGGATAAGAGATCTCATAGCTCCAATTAGAACCCAAATCAAAAGTAAACACCAACCAATTGAAACCTGACATGCGGGTATGCCGCATAATGGCGCCGACACGTTGGGGCTTCCAATTGTAGGAAATGGGTGAAATGTAACGACGACAACGACGAGGAGAAGTGAGAAGAACGACGACGAAGGACGACTACGAGGAGAAGTGAGAAGACCGACGACGACAACTACGATGAGGACAGCAGAGACTACGAAGAAGACGGCAAAAACAACTAACAAGTAAAATTTTCCCCCAACCAAGAGAGAAGTTCAAGTTCTTTCGACATCAACTGAGCCTACAAGACGACGAGCAGCACGACAAAAATTGGTAAAGATATCACATAAACACCACAGCCGTACAACAGAACTGTGAGTTACACATACCCAATTTATATTTCTTGTAAATGTAATATCATTCATTGAGATCAATATCTATGTAATGTCTTAGTAATAAGTATTTTGGAAGGGAAATTAGAAAATTTAGAGGGGAAGTTCAATGCTTTTGAGAAATAAGAAGATCGTACAGAATAAATTTAAAATGGAAAATTCTGGGGAACAAATAATTATGGAGACAGAGAAAGAGTTAGATGTTGTTAATGAAGAGATGATGGAAAGCAGTGTTATAGGATCAGTAGATGAGGGTGTAAATGGTGTAAGTAGCTTAAATGTAAATAGGAGAAGTGACAGTCCTGGGGTAATGGAAAATCTACAAGAGATGTTCCAGAAACTCATGGCGCAAATGACTATTCAGAGTCAATCACTAGAGGCTAAATTAGTAGAACAGAATCAATCACTAGAGGCTAAATTAGTAGAACAGAACCAATCACTAGAGGCTAAATTAGTAGAACAGAACCAATCACTAGAGGCTAAATTACTAGATCAGAGCAAAGCTATGGACAAAAAATTAAGTCAAATTACAAGCCAAGGGAAAGAAACAGAAGCTAGAATCACTGTCAAAATTCAAGGAATAACAGGGGAAATCCAGACTGTAAGAGAGGCCCTGCAGCGAGAAGTAGGCACTATAAGAAGTGACCTAGAAGCTACCAAATCTCTCGTTGCAGGAGTAGAAAATAGAATAGGGGAGGAAATTAATAAGGAGAGAATAAGATTAGATGAACTGACCACGACACAGGTAACTTTTGTACAAGAGATAAATGACCGGTTTGACACTGTAAACAATAGTATAGCAGCTGACATGGAGAAGTTAAAAGAAAAGGTAGCACGTGTAACAAATATTCAATCAGAAAATACACAAATGTTGAGGGAGAGAGTAAGCGAGATATCTCAAATCAGAGATACTGTAACTGGCTTACAGCTGGGACAGCAAGGGCAGGTACCTGAGAGTTCCAATTGTTCTATACATACACACAATGGAGAGAGGCAGAACGAACAGGTTAGCGCCCCTTCTGTCTCTCCTCAAAACAGCAATAATAGCGAAGTAAATATGTAAAACGTAAATATGTATCCACCAGTGCACATGAATTTTCTAAGCGAATTGCCCCTCCCGAAATTTAATTGTCGCAATGACAACGCAGTACAATTTTTGGCCGACTTAGAAAAGTATTTTGCCATCAGAGGTGTACCCGAGCAATATAAGATGATAATAGTTCAAAGGGCGTTACAATCTGCCGAACTTAATTGGCTACGAGTAACTGTGGGAGAAGGATGCAGCTTTCCTAGAAAAGTATTGGAACGCCAATGTCCAATACCAAGTAAGGAATCAGATAACAAATGGCCGATACCAAGGTAATAATGGAGAGTCTATTACTGATTATTTCCTGAGATATTCGCAAATGAGTAAATATCTACAACCTCCATTACAGGAAGCCGAACTGATTTCTCTTCTCACGCCCCACCTTCCTGAGAACATTAGAAATCACATGGTGGTAGCAAGACCTCAGACATTGAGAGAGGCAATTACATTATTAACAGCTTTACAAAGCGTTGGGACGCAAAATTCGCAAAATAGATATGAGGATCGAATGCCAGTGAGCAATCCACACAGACCGTGGAATAATAATAAGCATGACGGGGAAAGGGCACACAATCCCCGAAATTTTAACACAAACCATATGGCTACTCGTCAAAGATACGATGCCCACGTCCCGAGGGAATTCCCTAACAACAATAGAGGGAGACAGGGACCACCAAATTCAAATTCATATAATTTCCCTATAAGATATGTACATGTAACTAGGAATGGAAATAGGGGTCACCCCCCATTTCTTCGAAGAGGGAATGCAAGACCGACGTTCCGACTACCAGAAGCTAATAGACAGTATCAACCACGTGACGCTGGTAGAGAGAACAATACAGACAGACCTGAAGTAAGACAGATGAATCAACTTCTCTCAAGAGAATGGGTGCGTTCTCCTCCACCCACACCGAGGGGCGCGGCGCCCGAGGTAGATGAAAGGCCAGATACGACACAGCAGACGGGAAACGACTCCAGGGTGCGATAGAAGACGTCCCGCATCGGACCCGGATGAACACGCTAGTTCTTAATTTGAACAGGGACACAGCTCTGAGTAGGGTGGTACAGAATAAAACACAAACAGAAATAGTAAACGGTACTCAAATAAACAATCACTTAACAGAATTGCAAGAAGTGAGAGATGCTCCACGTATTGCTGCAATAATAAACAAAGAAAAATGGCACATTACCATAGATTCAGGATCCTCAGTTTCAGCTATAAGTCAATCATTCTTTTATCGCTTAAAAAAAACAATGGAATGAAATTGCAAACATTGCCCGTGAAAAGTGCATATTGTACTCTGGCTATAGGTCGCGCCAAACAAAAGATTAATACACAAATGCTTTTGAAAGTCACCATTGGGGAGGATACAATAGAATTTGTATGTTTTGTTATTAATAGGCTATCTGTAGACATTATTATGGGTAATGACGTGTTGTATGCGCTTCAAGCTAAGTTGAATTATCAAATGGAAGCCTTGGAAATCAAAATTAAAGACGTCATAGTTAAAGTTCCGTTTAGCTCAAGGGAAGCAGAAAATGAGATAAGATTGACAGATGAAGAAAAAGAAATAGATGGAGAAACATTTTTTGTAGAATTTATACGAATAGGAGGGATGGAGCTAGTTAAGATGAATCCATTAGAAGCAGAAGAGATGAGAAACTATGATAAGGATGAGTATATAGCTGGAGAAGAAGGGCTTTTAGAGATGACGTCATACGGACTTGGGCAAGAAGAAGCAAGTGGGAGAGAAGTGATTACCCAAACAAATGATTTCCAGGTAGCTGAACATAACATAAACATGAGCTACAAAATAAGAGAAACAGTAGCAAACTCAAACCTTCTCAACGACCACCAAAAAGAGATTTTTTATAACATTTTATGTAAACATAGAAATGTATTTTCAGAACACACTGGGACCTATAGTGATTTTGAGTATGAATTCGAGATACATGATGTTCCCCCATTCAAATATAAGTGCACACCATTCAGGATGCCGGAATTCGCATCTATAATACAACGTCGTACCATCCGTGCTCTAATCCAAGCGAGCGCGTACTGAAAGACCTAGGTGTTCATCTCCGAGTCCTTTGTTCATTGAAACAGACTACCTGGCCAGACCACATCAACTATATTGAGTTTATATTCAATAATTCAGTCAATTTAACCACAGGATATGCTCCTATCCAATTGCATAGGACTTTAACACCGGAACCACTAATAGAGGGTGTTCCGGAAAGTATACAAGTGACGACCGAGACAGATCGAGAACGGATCCAGAATGCTGTTAAAAGAATAATGGAAAAAGTAGAGAAAAGAAACGCAAAGAAACTGCGGTATAAGAAGAATTGGGAACCAAAGGTCGGCGACTTAGTTCTAGTGAAATCATTCGACAAGTCAGATTTGTTAGGAAAGAAGACTAAAAAGCTATATATGCTATGGAAAGGCCCATACCGGATTGAGAAAATATTTGGTGACAGAGCGTATGCTCTAGTACACCCAAGAAATGGTAAACCGATAGGCAGATATAACCTCTCCCTAATAAGGCCATATCGTCAAAAAAACGTTGTAAACAGTACAGAGCAGACCCAAGAATCACCGGTGTGAATGTGATTGAAATTATATATACGAAGATGTAAAGAATACCAAGTAAAAGTTATATAATTAGTACAGGTAACGTTTTCGTTTGAAATTCAAACAGTGCGTGGGAGTTGCAAGTTCCAAAATTCCTGTGCACAAACGAAATTATATTATTAATAACTACAGCTAAATAAAATGTTTTAGATAACTGTAAAGTAGTTTGTGAAATGTAAATATCCCATAAACTCCAGGTGTATTAATGTGTCGAAAGGTAAATACCTATAGTCATTGTTATTGTAAAGGTCACAGACTTTCGCCGTGACATTGTGGAGGAAAATTGAGTGAAGTTTTAAGTGCGGAAAGACAAGACAATAGACTGCAAATGTTTACCAACAGGCAGGTAAACGACACACCTCGTTCCAGGTAGACAAGAGAGGTAACCGTATTTGTGCTTCATAACACAAACATGAATAGCGTCCGGACGTATGTTCTTGCAGTGAAAAATGCAAAAAAAAAAGAAAAAAAGAAAAAAAGAAACGTCCCAATAAGGAAATGTAAATATATATGAATCATTGAATGTAAACGTAACATTGTAAGTAGTAATGTACTAGTATTTAAGGAGTGCGATAGAATATAATCAGGTTGATCTCAAGTGAGACAAAAGTAATTCAGTCAAGTACACATAGCTCATTTGAGCTAGTGAATTGTAAATATTGGGAATAACATGAATGTGATTTTGTTTCTAGAGTATTAACCATGTATAACAGTGTATTTTTCTATGTATGTAATGTACCATGTAGATAAAGATGAGGGAACGGTGACCACCGAAAAATGTTTCGAGTAGGGAATGAGAAATTATAAGATATATAAAGAGGAAATGTCATGACGGGGGTTTGACAAAATTTAAATAATGGGTATTTCATTTTTGTCAAACGGGCATTATGTAACCGCAGTATCAGACAGCGATTAGGAGGTGGCGAATTAATCGAAATCACGAGAATTAAAAAAAGAAGATAAATTAATAGAAATGCTTTGCTAAACTAATATAAAATGTTGTTATATTAATAGGAAATTAGAATGAAATTAGAGTAATGATTAAAATAGCGGTTTAATTAAGAATAAGATGGGAAGAATATAATTTAAGACAACTAACATGCTAGAATCCATGTAAGGGAGAGAAAATATTTCTGTAAAATCTGAGCACAAGTCGGAGAGACGGGAAGAGGTGACCGCTAGCCTCTTTGTTTAAGGAAAGGTTCAATGTCTGAGAACTATAGCCAGGAATGTGTAAGAACAATAAGGTTTTCAAGATGCGGTCAAGCATAAGACCTAAAAGGATTTACTTTGCTGAGGTGATAACGATGTATACCGTTACAAAGAGCCCAGGGTAGGCGTGACCCCACTCACGGTGGGATGTAACGTCAATGAGTTCGATGAGCTTTGCTAACCAATAAAGAAAAATCGAAATAAAATGAGAAACCAATAATAATGTAAGATTTGAGAAATGGGGAGAAGGGTGAGTTATTTTGGTCATGTGATAAGAGTTAGGGTGGGGATCAGAATAAAGTACGAACTGAATCGCAGAGTAGACGAAAAATCACTTCAACAGTCATACTACGAGGGGAAAGATGTGTTAGTGCGCGTGAAGAAGAAGTAGTAAAGATTTCTAAGTCCGAAATGTAGGGAAGTCAAGAATAACGCAACCAGCGTAAGAGAAGCAGCAGAAGAAGTTTATAATAGCAAAGTATTCCCGTATCAAGAAGTAAGAGAATTCTGTTAGGAAGTTTAGTAACAGGTGGTCACCGCTACAAATCAATCTGAATCAACGAACTTAGTGAGAATTAAATTAAATCATTTTTGCAACGAACCGGTGTATTATTGAGACAACTGAGCAGCCAACAAACAACAAATCCATTTCCTACAACCACTCACCTGAGGATAACAGATCTCATAGCTCCAATTAGAACCCAAATCAAAGGTAAACACCAACCAATTGAAACCTGACATGCGGGTATGCCGCACAGTCCCAAATCGACAACATATTTACAACACTGTTAGGCCAGCGCTATGATAAAGCTCATCCTGACACTGCGAAAAAGACCAAGAAATGCCTGCACATCCCCCATACAGTCCCAAATCGACACCATCTTTACAGCACCGTTAGGCCAGCGCTATGATAAAGCTCATCCTCACACTGTGAAAAAGATCAAAAAATGCCTCCACATACCCATAAAGTCCCAAATCGACACCATTTTACAGCACCGTTAGGCCAGCGCTAGGATATAGCTCATCCTCACACTGCGATGAAGATCAAGAAATGCCTCCACATGCTCCATGCAGACCCGAATTGGCACTATCTTTACAGGACCGTGAGGCCAGCGCTATGATAAAATTCATCCTCACACTGCGACGAAGATCAAGAAATGCCTCCACATTCTCCATACAGAGCCGAATTGGCACTATCTATACAGAACCATTAGGCCAGCCCTATGATAAAGCTCATCCCCACACTGCGAAGAAGATCCAGAAATGCCTCCACATCCTCCATACAGACCCTAATTGGCACTGTTAGGCCAGCGCTATAACAAAGCTCATCCTCACACTGCGAAGAAGATCCAGAAATGCCTCCACATCCTCCATACAGTCCCGAATTGGCACTATCATTACAGCACTGTTAGGCCAGCGCTATAATAAAGCTCATCCTCACACTGCGAAGAAGTTCAAGAAATGCCTGCACATCCACCATACAGACCAGAATTGGCACTATCTTTACAGGCTTGTTAGGCCAGTGCTATGGTAAAGCTCATTCTCACAATGCGAAAAAGATCAAGAAATGCCTCCACATCCTCCATACAGTCCCGAATTGGCACTGTTAGGCTAGCGCTATGATAAAGCTCATTCTCACACTGCGATGAAGATCCAGAAATGACTCCACATCCTCCAAACAGTGCCGATTTGGCACTATCTTAACAGTTTTGTTAGGCCAGCGCTATGATAAAGCTCATTCTCTCACTGCGATGAAGTTCCAGAAATGACTCCACATGCTGCATACAGTTCCGAATTGGCACTATCTTTACAGCTTTGTTAGGCTGGCGCTATGATAAAGCTCATCCCCACACTGCTAAAAAGATCAAGAAAGACCTCCACATCCTCTATGCAGTCCCAAATCGACACCATATTTACAGCACTGTTAGGCCAGCGCTATGATAAAGCTCATCCTGACACTGCGAAAAAGATCAAGAAATGCGTGCACATCCCCCATACAGTCCCAAATCGACACCATCTTTACAGCACCGTTAGGCCAGCGCTATGATAAAACTCATCCTCACACTGTGAAAAAGGTAAAGAAATGCCTCCACATACCCATTGAGTCCCAAATCGACACCATTTAACAGCACGGTTAGGCCAGCGCTAGGTTATAGCTCATCATCACACTGTGATGAAGATCAAAAAATGCCTCCACATGCTGCATGCAGACCCGAATTGGCACTATCTTTACAGGAACGCGAGGCCAGCGCTATGATAAAATTCATCCTCGCACTGCGAAGAAGATGAAGAAATGCCTCCACATTCTCCATACAGAGCCGAATTGGCACTATCTATACAGCACCATTAGGCCAGCCCTATGATAAAGCTCATCCTCACACTGCGAAGAAGATCCAGAAATGCCTCCACATCCTCCATACAGACCCGAATTGGCACTATGTTTACAGCACTGTTAGGCCAGCGCAATAATAAAGCTCATCCTCACACTGCGAATAAGATCAAGAAATGCCTGCACATCCACCTTACAGACCAGAATTGGCACTATCTTTACAGGTTTGTTAGGCCAGTGCTATGGTAAAGCTCATCCTCACACTGCGAAAAAGATCAAGAAATGCCTCCACATCCTCCATACAGTCCCAAATCGACACCATCTTTGCAGCACCGTTAAGCCAGCGCTATGATTTGGCTCATCCTCACACTGCGAAGAAGATCCAGAAATGCCTCCACATCCTCCAAACAGTCCCGATTTGGCACTATCTTTACAGTTTTGTTAGGCCAGCGCTATGATAAAGCTCATCCTCACACTGCGAAAAAATCAAGAAAGACCTCCACATCCTCCATACAGTCCCAAATCGACGCCATCTTTACAGCACTGTTATCCAAGCGCTATGATAAAGCTCATCCTCACACTGCGAAACAGATCAAGAAATGCCTCCACATTCTCCATATAGTCCCAAATCGACACCATCTTTACAGCACCGTTAGGCCATCGCTATGATAAAGCTCATCCTGACACTGCGATGCAGATCAAGATAGGCCTCCACATGCTCCATGCAGACCCGAATTGGCACTATCCTTACAGCACCGTTAGGCCAGCGCTATGATAAACTCATCCTGACACTGCGATGCAGATCAAGATAGGCCTCCACATGCTCCATGCAGACCCGAATTGGCACTATCCTTACAGCACCGTTAGGCCAGCGCTATGATAAAGCTCATCCTGACACTGAGATGCAGATCAAGAAATGCCTCCACATGCTCAATGCAGACCCGAATTGGCACTATCTTTACAGCACCGTGAGGCCAGCGCTATGATAAAGCTCATCCTGACACTGCGATGCCGATCAAGAAATGCCTCCACATGCTCCATACAGACCCGAATTGGCACTATCCTTACAGCACTGTTAGGCCAGCGCTATGATAAAGCTCATTCTCACACTGCGAAGAAGATCCAGAAATGCCTCCACATACTCCATACAGTCCCGAATTGGTTCTATCTTTACAGCTTTGTTAGGCCAGCGCTATGATAAAGCTCATTCTCACACTGCGAAAAAGATCAAGAAATGCCTCCACATCTTCCATACACACCCGAATTGGCACTATCTTTACAGCTTTATTAGGCCAACGCTATGATAAAGCTCATTCTCATACTGCGAAGAATATCCAGAAATGCCTCCACATCCTCCATACAGTCCCGAATTGGCACTGTTAGGCTAGCGCTATGATAAAGCTCATTCTCACACTGCGATGAAGATCCAGAAATGACTCCACATGCTCCATACAGACCCGAATTGGCACTATCTTTGCAGCAATGTTAGGCCAGCGCTATGATAAAGCTCATTCTCATACTGCGAAGAATATCCAGAAATGACTCCACATGCTCCATACAGTCCCGAATTGGCACTATCTTTACAGCTTTGTTAAGCCAGCGCTATGATAAAGCTCATTCTCATACTGCGAACAATATCCAGAAATGCCTCCACATCCTCCATACAGTCCCGAATTGGCACTATCTTTACAGCTTTGTTAGGCCAGCGCTATGATAAAGCTCATTCTCATACTGCGAAGAATATCCAGAAATGCCTCCACATCCTCCATACAGTCCCGTATTGGCACTATCTTTACTGCTTTGTTAGGCCAGCGCTATGATAAAGCTCATTCTCATACTGCGAAGAATACCAGAAATGCCTCCACATCCTCCATACAGTCCCGAATTGGCACTATCTTTACAGCTTTGTTAGGCCAGCGCTATGATAAAGCTCATTCTCATACTGCGAAGAATATCCAGAAAAGCCTCCACATCCTCCATACAGTCCCGAATTGGCACTATCTTTACAGCTTTGTTAGGCCAGCGCTATGATAAAGTTCATTCTGGCAATGCGAAAAAGATCAGGAAATGCCTCCACATCCCCATACAGTCCCAAATCGACACCATCTTTACAGCACCGTTGGGCCAGTGCTATAATAAAGCTCATCCTGACACTGCGAAGAAGAACAAGAACTGCCTCCACATGCTCCATACAGACCCGATTTGGCACTATCTTTACAGCACCATTAGGCCAGCGCTGTGATAAAGCTCATCTTCACACTGCGAAGAAGATCTAGAAATGCCTCCACATCCTCCATACTTTCCCGAATTGGCACTATCTTTACAGCTTTGTTAGGCTGGCGCTATGATAAAGCTCATCCTCACACTGCTAAAAAGATCAAGAAAGACCTCCACATCCTCTATGCAGTCCCAAATCGACACCATATTTACAGCACTGTTAGGCCAGCGCTATGATAAAGCTCATCCTGACACTGCGAAAAAGATCAAGAAATGCGTGCACATCCCCCATACAGTCCCAAATCGACACCATCTTTACAGCACCGTTAGGCCAGCGCTATGATAAAGCTCATCCTCACACTGTGAAAAAGATAAAGAAATGCCTCCACATACCCATTAAGTCCCAAATCGACACCATTTAACAGCACGGTTAGGCCAGCGCTAGGTTATAGCTCATCATCACACTGTGATGAAGATCAAAAAATGCCTCCACATGCTCCATGCAGACCCGAATTGGCACTATCTTTACAGGACCGCGAGGCCAGCGCTATGATAAAATTCATCCTCGCACTGCGAAGAAGATGAAGAAATGCCTCCACATTCTCCATAAAGAGCCGAATTGGCACTATCTATACAGCACCATTAGGCCAGCCCTATGATAAAGCTCATCCTCACACTGCGAAGAAGATCCAGAAATGCCTCCACATCCTCCATACAGACCCGAATTGGCACTATGTTTACAGCACTGTTAGGCCAGCGCAATAATAAAGCTCATCCCCACACTGCGAATAAGATCAAGAAATGCCTGCACATCCACCTTACAGACCAGAATTGGCACTATCTTTACAGGTTTGTTAGGCCAGTGCTATGGTAAAGCTCATCCTCACACTGCGAAAAAGATCAAGAAATGCCTCCACATCCTCCATACAGTCCCAAATCGACACCATCTTTGCAGCACCTTTAAGCCAGCGCTATGATTTGGCTCATCCTCACACTGCGAAGAAGATCCAGAAATGCCTCCACATCCTCCAAACAGTCCCGATTTGGCACTATCTTTACAGTTTTGTTAGGCCAGCGCTATGATAAAGCTCATCCTCACACTGCGAAAAAATCAAGAAAGACCTCCACATCCTCCATACAGTCCCAAATCGACGCCATCTTTACAGCACTGTTATCCAAGCGCTATGATAAAGCTCATCCTCACACTGCGAAACAGATCAAGAAATGCCTCCACATTCTCCATATAGTCCCAAATCGACACCATCTTTACAGCACCGTTAGGCCATCGCTATGATAAAGCTCATCCTGACACTGCGATGCAGATCAAGATAGGCCTCCACATGCTCCATGCAGACCCGAATTGGCACTACCCTTACAGCACCGTTAGGCCAGCGCTATGATAAACTCATCCTGACACTGCGATGCAGATCAAGATAGGCCTCCACATGCTCCATGCAGACCCGAATTGGCACTATCCTTACAGCACCGTTAGGCCAGCGCTATGATAAAGCTCATCCTGACACTGAGATGCAGATCAAGAAATGCCTCCACATGCTCAATGCAGACCCGAATTGGCACTATCTTTACAGCACCGTGAGGCCAGCGCTATGATAAAGCTCATCCTGACACTGCGATTGCGATCAAGAAATGCCTCCACATGCTCCATACAGACCCGAATTGGCACTATCCTTACAGCACTGTAAGGCCAGCGCTATGATAAAGCTCATTCTCACACTGCGAAGAAGATCCAGAAATGCCTCCACATACTCCATACAGTCCCGAATTGGTTCTATCTTTACAGCTTTGTTAGGCCAGCGCTATGATAAAGCTCATTCTCACACTGCAAAAAAGATCAAGAAATGCCTCCACATCTTCCATACACACCCGAATTGGCACTATCTTTACAGCTTTATTAGGCCAGCGCTATGATAAGGCTCATTCTCACACTGCGATAAAGATCAAGAAATGGCTCCACATCCTCCATACAGTCCCGAATTGGCACTATCTTTACAGTTTGTTAGGCCAGCGCTATGATAAAGCTCATCCTCACACTGCGAAAAAGATCAAGAAAGACCTCCAAATCTTCCATACAGTCCCAAATCGACACCATCTTTACAGCACCGTTAGGCCAGTGCTATAATAAAGCTCATCCTCACACTGCGAAGAAGATCAAGAAATGCCTCCACATTCTCCATACAGACCCGAATTGGCACTGTTAGGCCAGCGCTATAACAAAGCTCATCCTCACACTGCGAAGAAGATCCACAAATGCCTCCACATCCTCCATACAGTCCCGAATTGGCACTATCTTTACAGCACTGTTAGGCCAGCGCTATTATAAAGCTCATCCTCACACTGCGAAGAAAATCAAGAAATGCCTGCACATCCACCATACAGACCAGAATTGGCACTATCTCTACAGGTTTGTTAGGCCAGTGCTATGGTAAAGCTCATCCTCACACTGCGAAAAAGATCAAGAAATGCCTCCATATCCTCCCTACAGTCTCAAATCGACACCATCTTTGCAGCACAGTTTAGCCAGCGCTATGATAAGGCTCATCCTCACACTACGAAGAGGATCCAGAAATGCCTCCACATCCTCCAAACAGTCCCGAAATGGCACTATCTTTGCAGCTTTGTTAGGACAGCGGTATGATAAAGCTCATCCTCACACTGCGAAAAAATCAAGAAAGACCTCCACATGCTCCATACAGTCCCAAATCGACGCCATCTTTACAGCACTGTTCGGCCAGCGCTATGACAAAGCTCATCCTCACACTGCGAAACAGATCAAGAGAAGCCTCAACATCCTCCATACAGTCCCAAATCGACACCTTCTATACAGCACCGTTAGGCCAGCGCTATGATAGAGCACATCCTGACACTGTGATGCAGATCAAGAAATGCCTCCACATGCTCCATGCAGACCCGAATTGGCACTATCTTTACAGCACCGTGAGGCCAGCGCTATGATAAGGCTCATCCTCACTCTGCGAAGAAGATCAAGAAATGCCTCCACATGCTCCATACAGACCCGAATTGGCACTATCTTTACTGCACCATTAGGCCAGCGCTATGATAAGGCTCATTCTCACACTGCGAAAGAGATGAAGAAAGACCTCCACATCCTCCATTCAGTCCCAAATCGACACCATCTTTACAGCACTGTTAGGCCAGCGCTATGATAAGGCTCATCCTCACACTGCGATAAAGATCAAGAAATGCCTCCACATCCTCCATACAGTCCCAAATCGACACCAAATTTACAGCACAGTTAGGCCAGCGCTATGATAAAGCTCATCCTCACACTGCGAAAAAGATCAAGACATGCCTACACATCCCCATACAGTCCCAAATCGACACCATCTTTACAGCATCGTTAGGCCAGCGCTATGTAATGCTCATCCTGACACTGCGATGAAGATCAAGAAATGCCTCCACATGCTGCATGCAGACCCGAATTGGCACTATATTTACAGCACTGTTAGGCCAGCGCTATGACAAAGTTCATCCTCACACTGCGAAACAGATCAAGAAAAGCCTCCACATCCTCCATTCAGTCCCAAATCGACACCATCTTTACAGCACCGTTAGGCCAGCGCTATGATAAAGCTCATCCTGACACTGCGATACAGATCAAGAAATACCTCCACATCCTCCATTCAGTCCCAAATCGACACAATCTTTACAGCACCGTTAGGCCAGCGCTATGATAAAGCTCATCCTGACACTGCGATGCAGATCAAGAAAAGCCTCCACATCCTCCATTCAGTCCCAAATCGACACCATCTTTACAGCACCGTTAGGCCAGCGCTATGACAAAGCTCATCCTCACACTGCGAAACAGATTAAGAAAAGCCTCCACATCCTCCATTCAGTCCCTAATCGACACTATCTTTACAGCACCGTTAGGCCAGCGCTATGATAAAGCTCATCCTGACACTGCGATGCAGATCAAGAAATGCCTCCACATGCTCCATGCAGACCCGAATTAGCACTATCTCTACAGCACCGTGAGGCCAGCGCTATTATAAAGCTCATCCTCACTCTGCGAAGAAGACCAAGAAATGCTTCCACATGCTCCATAGAGACCCGAATTGGCACTATCTTTACAGCACTGTTAGGCCAGCGCTATGATAAAGCTCATTGTCACACTGCGAAGAAGATCCAGAAATGCCTCCACATCCTCCATACAGTCCCGAATTAGCACTATCTTTACAGCTTTGTTAGGCTAGCGCTATGATAAAGCACATTCTCACACTGCGAAAGAGATAAAGAAAGACCTCCGCATCCTCCATTCAGTCCCAAATCGACAACATCTTTACAGCACTGTTAGGCCAGCGCTATGATAAGGCTCATCCTGACACTGCGATAAACATCAAGAAATGCCTCCACATCCTCCAAACAGTCCCAAATCGACACCATATTTACAGCACCGTTAGGCCAGCGGTATGATAAAGCTCATCCTCACACTGCGAAGAAGATCAAGAAATGCGTCCACATGCTCCATACAGACCCGATTTAGCACTATCTTTACAGCCCATTAGGCCAGCGCTATGATAAGGCTCATCCTCACACTGCGAAGAAGATCAAGAAATGCCTCCACATCCTCCATACATTTCCGTATTGGCACTATCTTTACAGCTTTGTTAGGCTAGCGCTATGATAAAGCTCATCCTCACACTACGATAAAGAACAAGAAAGACCTCCACATCCTCCATGCTGTCCCAAATCGACACCATCTTTACAGCACCGTTAGGCCAGCGCTATGATAAAGCCCATCCTCACACTGCGAAAAAGTTCAAGCAATACCTCCACATCCTCCATACAGTCCCAAATCGACACCATCTTTACAGCACCGTTAGGCCAGCGCTATGATAAAGCTCATCCTCACACTGCGAAGAAGTTCAAGAAATGCCTCCACATACTCCATACAGTCCCAAATCGACACCATCTTTACAGCATCGTTAGGCCAGCGCTATGATAAAGCTCACCCTGACAGTGCGATGCAGATGAAGAAATGCCTCCACATGCTCCATGCAGACCGGAATTGGCACTATCTTTACAGCACCGTGAGGCCAGCGCTATGATAAAGCTGATCCTCACACTGCGAAAAAGATCAAGAAATGCCTCCACATCATCCATACAGTCCCAAATCGACACCATCTTTACAGCAGCGTTAGGCCAGCGCTATGATAAAGCTCATCCTCACACTGCGAAGCAGATCCAGAAATGCCTCCACATCATCAACGCAGCCGCGAATTGGCACTTTCTTTACAGCACCGTGAGGCCAACGCTATGATAAAGCTCATCCTCACACTGCGAAGAAGATCAAGAAATGCCTCCACATCCCCATACAGTCCCAAATCGACACCATCTTTACAGAACAGTTAGGCCAGCGCTATTATAAAGCTCATCCTGACACTGCGATGAAGTTCAAGAAATGCCTCCTCATGCTCCATGCAGACCCGATTTGGCACTTTCTTTACAGCACCGTGAGGCCAGCGCTATGATAAAGCTCATCCTCACACTGCGAAGAATATCAAGAAATGCCTCCACATCCTCCATACTTTCCCGAATTGGCACTATCTTTACAGATTTGTTAAGCTAGCGCTATGATAAACCTCATCCTCACACTGCTAAAAAGATCAAGAAACACCTCCACATCCTCCATGCAGTCCCAAATCGACACCATCTTTACAGCACTGTTATGCCGGCGCTTTGATAAAGCTCATCCTGACACTGCGAAAAAGATCAAGAAATGCCTCCACATCCTCCATACAGTCCCGAATTGGCACTATTTTACAGCTTTGTTAGGCCAGCTCTGTAATAAAGCTCATCCTCACACTGCGAAAAAATCAAGAAAGACCTCCACATCCTCCATACAGTCCCAAATCGATGCCATCTTTACAGCACTGTTGGGCCAGCGCTATGATAAAGCTCATCCTCACACTTCGAAACAGATAAAGAAATGCCTCTACATCCTCCATACAGTCCGAAATCGACACCACCTTTACAGCACCGTTACGCCAGCTCTATGATAAAGCTAATCCTGACACTGCGATGCAGATCACTAAATTCCTCCACATGCTCCATGCAGACCCGAATTGGCACTATCTTTACAGCACCGTTACGCCAGCTCTATGATAAAGCTAATCCTGACACTGCGATGCAGATCAGGAAATTCCTCCACATGCTCCATGCAGACCCGAATTGGCACTATCTTTGCAGCACTGTTAGGACAGCGCTATTATAAAGCTCATTCTCACACTGCGAAGAAGATCCAGAAATGCCTCCACAAGCTCCAAACAGACCCGATTTGGCACTATCTTTACAGCACTGTTAGGACAGCGCTATGATAAAGCTCATTCTCACACTGGGAAGAAGATCCAGAAATGCCTCCACATACTCCATACAGTCCCGAATTGGCACTATCTTTACTGCTTTGTTAGGCCAGCGCTATGATAGAGCTCATCATCACACTGCGAAAGAGATCAAGAAGGACCTCCACATCCTCCATTCAGTCCCAAATCGACACCATCTTTACAGCACTGTTAGGCCAGCGCTATGATAAAGCTCATTCTCACAATGCGAAAAAGATCAAGAAATGTCCCTACATCCTTATACAGTCCCAAATGGACACCATCTTTACAGCACCGTTAGGCCAGCGCTGTGATAAAGCTCATCCTGACACTGCGATGCAGATCAAGAAATGCCTCCATATGCTCCATGCAGACCGGAATTGGCACTACCTTTACAGCACGGTTAGGCCAGGGCTATGATAAAGCTGACCATCACACTGCGAGGAAGATCAAGAAATGCCTCCAAATCCTCCATACAGTCCCAAATCGACACCATCTTTACTGCACCGTTAGGCCAGCGCTATGATAAAGCTCATCCTCACACTGCGAAGAAGTTCAAGAAATGCCTCCTCATCCTCCATACAGTCCCAAATCGACACCATCTTTACTGCACCGTTAGGCCAGCGCTATGATAAAGCTCATCCTCACACTGCGAAGAAGTTCAAGAAATGCCTCCATATGCTCCATGCAGACCGAAATTGGCACTATCTTTACAACACCGTGAGGCCAGCGCTATGATAAAGCTCATCCTCACACTGCGAAGAAGATCAAGAAATGCCTCCACATGCTCCATACAGTCCCGAATTGGCACTATCTTTACGGCACTGTTAGGCCAGCACAATGATAAAGCTCATTCTCACACTGCGAAGAAGATCTAGAAATGCCTCCACATGCTCCATGCAGACCCGAATTGGCACTATGTTTACAGCACCATTAGGCCAGCGCTATGATAAAGCTCATCCTCACACTGCGAAGAAGATCCAGAAATGCCTCCACATCCTCCATACAGTCCCGAATTGGCACTATCTTTACTGCACCATTAGGCCAGCGCTATGATAAGGCTCATTCTCACACTGCGAAAGAGATGAAGAAAGACCTCCACATCCTCCATTCAGTCCCAAATCGACACCATCTTTACAGCACTGTTAGGCCAGCGCTATGATAAGGCTCATCCTCACACTGCGATAAAGATCAAGAAATGCCTCCACATCCTCCATACAGTCCCAAATCGACACCAAATTTACAGCACAGTTAGGCCAGCGCTATGATAAAGCTCATCCTCACACTGCGAAAAAGATCAAGACATGCCTACACATCCCCATACAGTCCCAAATCGACACCATCTTTACAGCATCGTTAGGCCAGCGCTATGTAATGCTCATCCTGACACTGCGATGAAGATCAAGAAATGCCTCCACATGCTGCATGCAGACCCGAATTGGCACTATATTTACAGCACTGTTAGGCCAGCGCTATGACAAAGTTCATCCTCACACTGCGAAACAGATCAAGAAAAGCCTCCACATCCTCCATTCAGTCCCAAATCGACACCATCTTTACAGCACCGTTAGGCCAGCGCTATGATAAAGCTCATCCTGACACTGCGATGCAGATCAAGAAATACCTCCACAACCTCCATTCAGTCCCAAATCGACACAATCTTTACAGCACCGTTAGGCCAGCGCTATGATAAAGCTCATCCTGACACTGCGATGCAGATCAAGAAAAGCCTCCACATCCTCCATTCAGTCCCAAATCGACACCATCTTTACAGCACCGTTAGGCCAGCGCTTGACAAAGCTCATCCTCACACTGCGAAACAGATTAAGAAAAGCCTCCACATCCTCCATTCAGTCCCTAATCGACACTATCTTTACAGCACCGTTAGGCCAGCGCTATGATAAAGCTCATCCTGACACTGCGATGCAGATCAAGAAATGCCTCCACATGCTCCATGCAGACCCGAATTAGCACTATCTCTACAGCACCGTGAGGCCAGCGCTATTATAAAGCTCATCCTCACTCTGCGAAGAAGACCAAGAAATGCCTCCACATGCTCCATAGAGACCCGAATTGGCACTATCTTTACAGCACTGTTAGGCCAGCGCTATGATAAAGCTCATTGTCACACTGCGAAGAAGATCCAGAAATGCCTCCACATCCTCCATACAGTCCCGAATTAGCACTATCTGTACAGCTTTGTTAGGCTAGCGCTATGATAAAGCACATTCTCACACTGCGAAAGAGATAAAGAAAGACCTCCGCATCCTCCATTCAGTCCCAAATCGACAACATCTTTACAGCACTGTTAGGCCAGCGCTATGATAAGGCTCATCCTGACACTGCGATAGATATCAAGAAATGCCTCCACATCCTCCAAACAGTCCCAAATCGACACAATATTTACAGCACCGTTAGGCCAGCGGTATGATAAAGCTCATCCTCACACTGCGAAGAAGATCAAGAAATGCGTCCACATGCTCCATACAGACCCGATTTAGCACTATCTTTACAGCCCATTAGGCCAGCGCTATGATAAGGCTCATCCTCACACTGCGAAGAAGATCAAGAAATGCCTCCACATCCTCCATACATTTCCGTATTGGCACTATCTTTACAGCTTTGTTAGGCTAGCGCTATGATAAAGCTCATCCTCACACTACGATAAAGAACAAGAAATACCTCCACATCCTCCATGCTGTCCCAAATCGACACCATCTTTACAGCACCGTTAGGCCAGCGCTATGATAAAGCCCATCCTCACACTGCGAAAAAGTTCAAGCAATACCTCCACATCCTCCATACAGTCCCAAATCGACACCATCTTTACAGCACCGTTAGGCCAGCGCTATGATAAAGCTCATCCTCACACTGCGAAAAAGATCAAGAAAGACCTCAATACCCTCCATACAGTCCCAAATCGACACCATCTTTACTGCACCGTTAGGCCAGCGCTATGATAAAGCTCATCCTCACACTGCGAAGAAGTTCAAGAAATGCCTCCACATACTCCATACAGTCCCAAATCGACACCATCTTTACAGCATCGTTAGGCCAGCGCTATGATAAAGCTCACCCTGACAGTGCGATGCAGATGAAGAAATGCCTCCACATGCTCCATGCAGACCGGAATTGGCACTATCTTTACAGCACCGTGAGGCCAGCGCTATGATAAAGCTGATCCTCACACTGCGAAAAAGATCAAGAAATGCCTCCACATCCTCCATACAGTCCCAAATCGACACCATCTTTACAGCAGCGTTAGGCCAGCGCTATGATAAAGCTCATCCTCACACTGCGAAGCAGATCCAGAAATGCCTCCACATCCTCCACGCAGCCGCGAATTGGCACTTTCTTTACAGCACCGTGAGGCCAACGCTATGATAAAGCTCATCCTCACACTGCGAAGAAGATCAAGAAATGCCTCCTCATGCTCCATGCAGACCCGATTTGGCACTTTCTTTACAGCACCGTGAGGCCAGCGCTATGATAAAGCTCATCCTCACACTGCGAAGAATATCAAGAAATGCCTCCACATCCTCCATACTTTCCCGAATTGGCACTATCTTTACAGCTTTGTTAAGCTAGCGCTATGATAAACCTCATCCTCACACTGCTAAAAAGATCAAGAAACACCTCCACATCCTCCATGCAGTCCCAAATCGACACCATCTTTACAGCACTGTTAGGCCGGCGCTTTGATAAAGCTCATCCTGACACTGCGAAAAAATCAAGAAATGCCTCCACATCCTCCATACAGTCCCGAATTGGCACTATTTTACAGCTTTGTTAGGCCAGCTCTATAATAAAGCTCATCCTCACACTGCGAAAAAATCAAGAAAGACCTCCACATCCTCCATACAGTCCCAAATCGATGCCATCTTTACAGCACTGTTGGGCCAGCGCTATGATAAAGCTCATCCTCACACTTCGAAACAGATAAAGAAATGCCTCTACATCCTCCATACAGTCCGAAATCGACACCACCTTTACAGCACCGTTACGCCAGCTCTATGATAAAGCTAATCCTGACACTGCGATGCAGATCACTAAATTCCTCCACATGCTCCATGCAGACCCGAATTGGCACTATCTTTACAGCACCGTTACGCCAGCTCTATGATAAAGCTAATCCTGACACTGCGATGCAGATCAGGAAATTCCTCCACATGCTCCATGCAGACCCGAATTGGCACTATCTTTGCAGCACTGTTAGGACAGCGCTATTATAAAGCTCATTCTCACACTGCGAAGAAGATCCAGAAATGCCTCCACAAGCTCCAAACAGACCCGATTTGGCACTATCTTTACAGCACTGTTAGGACAGCGCTATGATAAAGCTCATTCTCACACTGGGAAGAAGATCCAGAAATGCCTCCACATACTCCATACAGTCCCGAATTGGCACTATCTTTACTGCTTTGTTAGGCCAGCGCTATGATAGAGCTCATCATCACACTGCGAAAGAGATCAAGAAGGACCTCCACATCCTCCATTCAGTCCCAAATCGACACCATCTTTACAGCACTGTTAGGCCAGCGCTATGATAAAGCTCATTCTCACAATGCGAAAAAGATCAAGAAATGTCTCTACATCCTTATACAGTCCCAAATGGACACCATCTTTACAGCACCGTTAGGCCAGCGCTATGATAAAGCTCATCCTGACACTGCGATGCAGATCAAGAAATGCCTCCATATGCTCCATGCAGACCGGAATTGGCACTACCTTTACAGCACGGTTAGGCCAGGGCTATGATAAAGCTGACCATCACACTGCGAGGAAGATCAAGAAATGCCTCCAAATCCTCCATACAGTCCCAAATCGACACCATCTTTACTGCACCGTTAGGCCAGCGCTATGATAAAGCTCATCCTCACACTGCGAAGAAGTTCAAGAAATGCCTCCTCATCCTCCATACAGTCCCAAATCGACACCATCTTTACTGCACCGTTAGGCCAGCGCTATGATAAAGCTCATCCTCACACTGCGAAGAAGTTCAAGAAATGCCTCCATATGCTCCATGCAGACCGAAATTGGCACTATCTTTACAGCACCGTGAGGCCAGCGCTATGATAAAGCTCATCCTCACACTGCGAAGAAGATCAAGAAATGCCTCCACATGCTCCATACAGTCCCGAATTGGCACTATCTTTACGGCACTGTTAGGCCAGCACAATGATAAAGCTCATTCTCACACTGCGAAGAAGATCCAGAAATGCCTCCACATGCTCCATGCAGACCCGATTTGGCACTATGTTTACAGCACCATTAGGCCAGCGCTATGATAAAGCTCATCCTCACACTGCGAAGAAGATCCAGAAATGCCTCCACATCCTCCATACAGTCCCGAATTGGCACTATCTTTACGGCTTTGTTAGGCCAGCGCTATGATAGAGCTCATCATCACACTGCGAAAGAGATCAAGAAGGACCTCCACATCCTCCATTCAGTCCCAAATCGACACCATCTTTACAGCACTGTTAGGCCAGCGCTATGATAAAGCTCATTCTCACAATGCGAAAAAGATCAAGAAATGTCTCTACATCCTTATACAGTCCCAAATGGACACCATCTTTACAGCACCGTTAGGCCAGCGCTATGATAAAGCTCATCCTGACACTGCGATGCAGATCAAGAAATGCCTCCATATGCTCCATGCAGACCGGAATTGGCACTACCTTTACAGCACCATTAGGCCAGCGCTATGATAAAGCTCATCCTGACACTGCGAAGAAGATCAGGAAATGCCTCCACATCCTCCATACTTTCCCGAATTGGCACTATCTTTACAGTTTTGTTAGGCCAGCGCTATGATAAAGCTCATCCTGACACTACGAAAAAGATCAAGAAATGCTTCCACATGCTCCATGCAGACCCGAATTGGCACTATCTTTACAGGACCGTGAGGCCAGCGCTATGATAAAATTCATCCTCACACTGCGAAAGAGATCAAGAAAGACCTCCACATCCTCCATTCAGTCCCAAATCGACACCATCTTTACAGCACTGTTAGGCCAGCGCTATGATAAGGCTCATCCTCACACTGCGATAAAGATCAAGAAATGCCTCCACATCCTCCATACTGTACAATCAACACCATATTTACAGCACCGTTAGGCCAGCGCTATGATAAAACTCATCCTCACACTACGAAAGAGATCAAGAAATGCCTCCACATCCCCATACAGTCCCAAATCGACATCATCTTTACAGCACCGTTAGGCCAGCGCTATGATAAAGCTCATTCTCATACTGCGAAGAATATCCAGAAATGCCTCCACATCCTCCATACAGTCCCGTATTGGCACTATCTTTACTGCTTTGTTAGGCCAGCGCTATGATAAAGCTCATTCTCATACTGCGAAGAATACCAGAAATGCCTCCACATCCTCCATACAGTCCCGAATTGGCACTATCTTTACAGCTTCTTTTAGGCCAGCGCTATGATAAAGCTCATTCTCACACTGCGAAGAATATCCAGAAAAGCCTCCACATCCTCCATACAGTCCCGAATTGGCACTATCTTTACAGCTTTGTTAGGCCAGCGCTATGATAAAGTTCATCCACACACTGCCAAGGAGATCAAGAAGGACCTCCACATCCTCCATTCAGTCCCAAATCGACACCATCTTTACAGCACTGTTAGGCCAGCGCTATGATAAAGCTCATTCTGACAATGCGAAAAAGATCAGGAAATGCCTCCACATCCCCATACAGTCCCAAATCGACACCATCTTTACAGCACCGTTGGGCCAGTGCTATAATAAAGCTCATCCTGACACTGCGAAGAAGAACAAGAAATGCCTCCACATGCTCCATACAGACCCGATTTGGCACTATCTTTACAGCACCATTAGGCCAGCACTATGATAAAGCTCATCTTCACACTGCGAAGAAGATCTAGAAATGCCTCCACATCCTCCATACTTTCCCGAATTGGCACCATCTTTACAGCTTTGTTAGGCTGGCGCTATGATAAAGCTCATCCTCACACTGCTAAAAAGATCAAGAAAGACCTCCACATCCTCTATGCAGTCCCAAATCGACACCATATTTACAGCACTGTTAGGCCAGCGCTATGATAAAGCTCATCCTGACACTGCGAAAAAGATCAAGAAATGCGTGCACATCCCCCATACAGTCCCAAATCGACACCATCTTTACAGCACCGTTAGACCAGCGCTATGATAAAGCTCATCCTCACACTGTGAAAAAGATAAAGAAATGCCTCCACATACCCATTAAGTCCCAAATCGACACCATTTAACTGCACGGTTAGGCCAGCGCTAGGTTATAGCTGATCATCACACTGTGATGAAGATCAAAAAATGCCTCCACATGCTCCATGCAGACCCGAATTGGCAATATCTTTACAGGACCGCGAGGCCAGCGCTATGATAAAATTCATCCTCGCACTGCGAAGAAGATGAAGAAATGCCTCCACATTCTCCATACAGAGCCGAATTGGCACTATCTATACAGCACCATTAGGCCAGCCCTATCATAAAGCTCTTCCTCACACTGCGAAGAAGATCCAGAAATGCCTCCACATCCTCCATACAGACCCGAATTGGCACTATGTTTACAGCACTGTTAGGCCAGCGCAATAATAAAGCTCATCCTCACACTGCGAATAAGATCAAGAAATGCCTGCACATCCACCTTACAGACCAGAATTGGCACTATCTTTACAGGTTTGTTAGGCCAGTGCTATGGTAAAGCTCATCCTCACACTGCGAAAAAGATCAAGAAATGCCTCCACATCCTCCATACAGTCCCAAATCGACACTATCTTTGCAGCACCGTTAAGCCAGCGCTATGATTTGGCTCATCCTCACACTGCGAAGAAGATCCAGAAATGCCTCCACATCCTCCAAACAGTCCCGATTTGGCAATATCTTTACAGTTTTGTTAGGCCAGCGCTATGATAAAGCTCATCCTCACACTGCGAGAAAATCAAGAAAGACCTCCACATCCGTCATACAGTCCCAAATCGACGCCATCTTTACAGCACTGTTATCCAAGCGCTATGATAAAGCTCATCCTCACACTGCGAAACAGATCAAGAAATGCCTCCACATTCTCCATATAGTCCCAAATCGACACCATCTTTACAGCACCGTTAGGCCATCGCTATGATAAAGCTCATCCTGACACTGCGATGCAGATCAAGATAGGCCTCCACATGCTCCATGCAGACCCGAATTGGCACTATCCTTACTGCACCGTTAGGCCAGCGCTATGATAAACTCATCCTGACACTGCGATGCAGATCAAGATAGGCCTCCACATGCTCCATGCAGACCCGAATTGGCACTATCCTTACAGCACCGTTAGGCCAGCGCTATGATAAAGCTCATCCTGACACTGAGATGCAGATCAAGAAATGCCTCCACATGCTCAATGCAGACCCGAATTGGCACTATCTTTACAGCACCGTGAGGCCAGCGCTATTATAAAGCTCATCCTCACTCTGCGAAGAAGACCAAGAAATGCCTCCACATGCTCCATAGAGACCCGAATTGGCACTATCTTTACAGCACTGTTAGGCCAGCGCTATGATAAAGCTCATTGTCACACTGCGAAGAAGATCCAGAAATGCCTCCACATCCTCCATACAGTCCCGAATTGGCACTATCTTTACAGCTTTGTTAGGCTAGCGCTATGTTAAAGCACATTCTCACACTGCGAAAGAGTTAAAGAAAGACCTCCGCATCCTCCATTCAGTCCCAAATCGACAACATCTTTACAGCACTGTTAGGCCAGCGCTATGATAAGGCTCATCCTGACACTGCGATAAATATCAAGAAATGCCTCCACATCCTCCAAACAGTCCCAAATCGATACCATATTTACAGCACTGTTAGGCCAGCGCTATGATAAAGCTCATCCTCACACTGCGAAGAAGATCAAGAAATGCGTCCACATGCTCCATACAGACCCGATTTAGCACTATCTTTACAGCACCATTAGGCCAGCGCTATGATAAGGCTCATCCTCACACTGCGAAGAAGATCAAGAAATGCCTCCACATCCTCCATACACTTCCGTATTGGCACTATCTTTACAGCTTTGTTAGGCTAGCGCTATGATAAAGCTCATCCTCACACTACGAAAAAGAACAAGAAAGACCTCCACATCCACCATGCTGTCCCAAATCGACACCATCTTTACAGCACCGTTAGGCCAGCGCTATGATAAAGCTCATCCTCACACTGCGAAAAAGATCAAGCAATACCTCCACATCCTCCATACAGTCCCAAATCGACACCATCTTTACAGCACCGTTAGGCCAGCGCTATGATAAAGCTCATCCTCACACTGCGAAAAAGATCAAGAAAGACCTCAATATCCTCCATACAGTCCCAAATCGACACCATCTTTACTGCACCGTTAGGCCAGCGCTATGATAAAGCTCATCCTCACACTGCGAAGAAGTTCAACAAATGCCTCCACATACTCCATACAGTCCCAAATCGACACCATCTTTACAGCATCGTTAGGCCAGCGCTATGATAAAGCTCACCCTGACAGTGCGATGCAGATGAAGAAATGCCTCCACATGCTCCATGCAGACCGGAATTGGCACTATCTTTACAGCACCGTGAGGCCAGCGCTATGATAAAGCTGATCCTCACACTGCGAAAAAGATCAAGAAATGCCTCCACATCCTCCATACAGTCCCAAATCGACACCATCTTTACAGCAGCGTTAGGCCAGCGCTATGATAAAGCTCATCCTCACACTGCGAAGCAGATCCAGAAATGCCTCCACATCCTCCACGCAGCCGCGAATTGGCACTTTCTTTACAGCACCGTGAGGCCAACGCTATGATAAAGCTCATCCTCACACTGCGAAGAAGATCAAGAAATGCCTCCACATCCCCATACAGTCCCAAATCGACACCATCTTTACAGTACAGTTAGGCCAGCGCTATTATAAAGCTCATCCTGACACTGCGATGAAGTTCAAGAAATGCCTCCTCATGCTCCATGCAGACTCGATTTGGCACTTTCTTTACAGCACCGTGAGGCCAGCGCTATGATAAAGCTCATCCTCACACTGCGAAGAATATCAAGAAATGCCTCCACATCCTCCATACTTTCCCGAATTGGCACTATCTTTACAGCTTTGTTAGGCTAGCGCTATGATAAACCTCATCCTCACACTGCTAAAAAGATCAAGAAACACCTCCACATCCTCCATGCAGTCCCAAATCGACACCATCTTTACAGCACTGTTAGGCCGGCGCTATGATAAAGCTCATCCTGACACTGCGAAAAAGATCAAGAAATGCCTCCACATCCTCCATACAGTCCCGAATTGGCACTATTTTACAGCTTTGTTAGGCCAGCTCTATAATAAAGCTCATCCTCACACTGCGAAAAAATCAAGAAAGACCTCCACATCCTCCATACAGTCCCAAATCGATGCCATCTTTACAGCACTGTTACGCCAGCTCTATGATAAAGCTAATCCTGACACTGCGATGCAGATCACTAAATTCCTCCACATGCTCCATGCAGACCCGAATTGGCACTATCTTTACAGCACCGTTACGCCAGCTCTATGATAAAGCTAATCCTGACACTTGCGATGCAGATCAGGAAATTCCTCCACATGCTCCATGCAGACCCGAATTGGCACTATCTTTGCAGCACTGTTCGGACAGCGCTATTATAAAGCTCATTCCCACACTGCGAAGAAGATCCAGAAATGCCTCCACAAGCTCCAAACAGACCCGAATTGGCACTATCTTTACAGCACTGTTAGGACAGCGCTATGATAAAGCTCATTCTCACACTGGGAAGAAGATCCAGAAATGCCTCCACATACTCCATACAGTTCCGAATTGGCACTATCTTTACTGCTTTGTTAGGCGAGCGCTATGATAAAGCTCATTCTCACACTGCGAAAAAGGTTCAAGAAATGCCTCCACATCTTCCATGCAGACCCGAATTGGCACTATCTTCACAGCACGGTTAGGCCAGGGCTATGATAAAGCTCACCATCACACTGCGAGGAAGATCCAGAAATGCCTCCAAATCCTCCATACAGTCCCAAATCGACACCATCTTTACTGCACCGTTAGGCCAGCACTATGATAAAGCTCATCCTCACACTGCGAAGAAGTTCAAGAAATGCCTCCTCATCCTCCATACAGTCCCAAATCGACACCATCTTTACTGCACCGTTAGGCCAGCGCTATGATAAAGCTCATCCTCACACTGCGAAGAAGTTCAAGAAATGCCTCCATATGCTCCATGCAGACCGAAATTGGCACTATCTTTACAGCACCGTGAGGCCAGCGCTATGATAAAGCTCATCCTCACACTGCGAAGAAGATCAAGAAATGCCTCCACATGCTCCATACAGTCCCGAATTGGCACTATCTTTACGGCACTTTAGGCCAGCACTATGATAAAGCTCATTCTCACACTGCGAAGAAGATCCAGAAATGCCTCCACATGCTCCATGCAGACCCGAATTGGCACTATGTTTACAGCACCATTAGGCCAGCGCTATGATAAAGCTCATTCTCACACTGCGAAGAAGATCCAGAAATGCCTCCACATCCTCCATACAGTCCCGAATTGGCACTATCTTTACGGCTTTGTTAGGCCAGCGCTATGATAGAGCTCATCATCACACTGCGAAAGAGATCAAGAAGGACCTCCACATCCTCCATTCAGTCCCAAATCGACACCATCTTTACAGCACTGTTAGGCCAGCGCTATAATAAAGCTCATTCTCACAATGCGAAAAAGATCAAGAAATGTCTCTACATCCTTATACAGTCCCAAATGGACACCATCTTTACAGCACCGTTAGGCCAGCGCTATGATAAAGCTCATCCTGACACTGCGATGCAGATCAAGAAATGCCTCCATACGCTCCATGCAGACCGGAATTGGCACTATCTTTACAGCACCATTAGGCCAGCGCTATGATAAAGCTCATCCTGACACTGCGAAGAAGATCAGGAAATGCCTCCACATCCTCCATACTTTCCCGAATTGGCACTATCTTTACAGTTTTGTTAGGCCAGCGCTATGATAAGGCTCATCCTGACACTACGAAAAAGATCAAGAAATGCCTCCACATGCTCCATGCAGACCCGAATTGGCACTATCTTTAAAGGACCGTGAGGCCAGCGCTATGATAAAATTCATCCTCACACTGCGAAAGAGATCAAGAAAGACCTCCACATCCTCCATTCAGTCCCAAATCGACACCATCTTTACAGCACTGTTAGGCCAGCGCTATGATAAGGCTCATCCTCACACTGCGATAAAGATCAAGAAATGCCTCCACATCCTCTATACTGTACAATCAACACCATATTTACAGCACCGTTAGGCCAGCGCTACAATAAAACTCATCCTCACACTACGAAAGAGATCAAGAAATGCCTCCACATCCCCATACAGTCCCGAATTGGCACTATCTTTACAGCTTTGTTAGGCCAGCGCTATGATAAAGCTCATTCTCATACTGCGAAGAATATCCAGAAATGCCTCCACATCCTCCATACAGTCCCGTATTGGCACTATCTTTACTGCCTTGTTAGGCCAGCGCTATGATAAAGCTCATTCTCATACTGCGAAGAATACCAGAAATGCCTCCACATCCTCCATACAGTCCCGAATTGCACTATCTTTACAGCTTTGTTAGGCCAGCGCTATGATAAAGTTCATCCACACACTGCCAAGGAGATCAAGAAGGACCTCCACATCCTCCATTCAGTCCCAAATCGACACCATCTTTACAGCACTGTTAGGCCAGCGCTATGATAAAGCTCATTCTGACAATGCGAAAAAGATCAGGAAATGCCTCCACATCCCCATACAGTCCCAAATCGACACCATCTTTACAGCACCGTTGGGCCAGCGCTATGATAAAACTCATCCTCACACTGCGAAACAGATCAAGAAATAACTCCACATCCTCCATACAGTCCCAAATCGACACCATCTTTGCAGCACCGTTAGGCCAGCGCTATGATAAAGCTCATCCTCAAACTGCGAAAAAGATCAAGAAAGACCTCCACCTCCTCCATACAGTCCCAAATCGACACCATCTTTTCTGCACCGTTAGGCCAGCGCTATGATAAAGCTCATCCTCACACTGCGAAGAAGATCAAGAAATGCCTCCACATCCTCCATACAGTCCCAGATCGACACCATCTTTACAGCACTGTTAGGCCAGCGCTATGATAGAGCTCATCCTGGCAGTGCGATGCAGATCAAGAAATGCCTCCACATGCTCCATGCAGAGCGGAATTGGCACACTCTTTACAGCAACGTGAGGCCAGCGCTATGATAAAGCTCATCCTCACACTGCGAAGAAGACCAAGAAATGCCTCCACATGCTCCATACAGCCCCGAATTGGCACTATCTTTACAGCACTGTTAGGCCAGCACTATGATAAAGCTCATTCTCACACTGCGAAGAAATCCAGAAATGCCTCCACATGCTCCATGCAGACCCGAATTGGCACTATGTTTACAGCACCATTAGGCCAATGCTATGATAAAGCTCATTCTCATACTGCGAAGAATATCCAGAAATGCCTCCACATCCTCCATGCTGTCCCAAATCGACACCTTCTTTACAGCACCGTTAGGCCAGCGCTATGATAAAGCTCATCCTCACACTGCGAAAAAGATCAAGAAATACCTCCACATCCTTCATACAGTCCCAAATCGACACCATCTTTACAGCACCGTTAGGCCAGCGCTATGATAAAAATCATCCTCACACTGCGAAAAAGATCAAGAAAGACCTCAATATCCTCCATACAGTCCCAAATCGACACCATCTTTACTGCACCGTTAGGCCAGCGCTATGATAAAGCTCATCCTCACACTGCGAAGAAGTTCAAGAAATGCCTCCATATGCTCCATGCAGACCGAAATTGGCACTATCTTTACAGCACCGTGAGGCCAGCGCTATGATAAAGCTCATCCTCACACTGCGAAGAAGATCAAGAAATGCCTCCACATGCTCCATACAGTCCCGAATTGGCACTATCTTTACGGCACTGTTAGGCCAGCACAATGATAAAGCTCATTCTCACACTGCGAAGAAGATCCAGAAATGCCTCCACATGCTCCATGCAGACCCGATTTGGCACTATGTTTACAGCACCATTAGGCCAGCGCTATGATAAAGCTCATCCTCACACTGCGAAGAAGATCCAGAAATGCCTCCACATCCTCCATACAGTCCCGAATTGGCACTATCTTTACGGCTTTGTTAGGCCAGCGCTATGATAGAGCTCATCATCACACTGCGAAAGAGATCAAGAAGGACCTCCACATCCTCCATTCAGTCCCAAATCGACACCATCTTTACAGCACTGTTAGGCCAGCGCTATGATAAAGCTCATTCTCACAATGCGAAAAAGATCAAGAAATGTCTCTACATCCTTATACAGTCCCAAATGGACACCATCTTTACAGCACCGTTAGGCCAGCGCTATGATAAAGCTCATCCTGACACTGCGATGCAGATCAAGAAATGCCTCCATATGCTCCATGCAGACCGGAATTGGCACTACCTTTACAGCACCATTAGGCCAGCGCTATGATAAAGCTCATCCTGACACTGCGAAGAAGATCAGGAAATGCCTCCACATCCTCCATACTTTCCCGAATTGGCACTATCTTTACAGTTTTGTTAGGCCAGCGCTATGATAAAGCTCATCCTGACACTACGAAAAAGATCAAGAAATGCTTCCACATGCTCCATGCAGACCCGAATTGGCACTATCTTTACAGGACCGTGAGGCCAGCGCTATGATAAAATTCATCCTCACACTGCGAAAGAGATCAAGAAAGACCTCCACATCCTCCATTCAGTCCCAAATCGACACCATCTTTACAGCACTGTTAGGCCAGCGCTATGATAAGGCTCATCCTCACACTGCGATAAAGATCAAGAAATGCCTCCACATCCTCCATACTGTACAATCAACACCATATTTACAGCACCGTTAGGCCAGCGCTATGATAAAACTCATCCTCACACTACGAAAGAGATCAAGAAATGCCTCCACATCCCCATACAGTCCCAAATCGACATCATCTTTACAGCACCGTTAGGCCAGCGCTATGATAAAGCTCATTCTCATACTGCGAAGAATATCCAGAAATGCCTCCACATCCTCCATACAGTCCCGTATTGGCACTATCTTTACTGCTTTGTTAGGCCAGCGCTATGATAAAGCTCATTCTCATACTGCGAAGAATACCAGAAATGCCTCCACATCCTCCATACAGTCCCGAATTGGCACTATCTTTACAGCTTCTTTTAGGCCAGCGCTATGATAAAGCTCATTCTCACACTGCGAAGAATATCCAGAAAAGCCTCCACATCCTCCATACAGTCCCGAATTGGCACTATCTTTACAGCTTTGTTAGGCCAGCGCTATGATAAAGTTCATCCACACACTGCCAAGGAGATCAAGAAGGACCTCCACATCCTCCATTCAGTCCCAAATCGACACCATCTTTACAGCACTGTTAGGCCAGCGCTATGATAAAGCTCATTCTGACAATGCGAAAAAGATCAGGAAATGCCTCCACATCCCCATACAGTCCCAAATCGACACCATCTTTACAGCACCGTTGGGCCAGTGCTATAATAAAGCTCATCCTGACACTGCGAAGAAGAACAAGAAATGCCTCCACATGCTCCATACAGACCCGATTTGGCACTATCTTTACAGCACCATTAGGCCAGCACTATGATAAAGCTCATCTTCACACTGCGAAGAAGATCTAGAAATGCCTCCACATCCTCCATACTTTCCCGAATTGGCACCATCTTTACAGCTTTGTTAGGCTGGCGCTATGATAAAGCTCATCCTCACACTGCTAAAAAGATCAAGAAAGACCTCCACATCCTCTATGCAGTCCCAAATCGACACCATATTTACAGCACTGTTAGGCCAGCGCTATGATAAAGCTCATCCTGACACTGCGAAAAAGATCAAGAAATGCGTGCACATCCCCCATACAGTCCCAAATCGACACCATCTTTACAGCACCGTTAGACCAGCGCTATGATAAAGCTCATCCTCACACTGTGAAAAAGATAAAGAAATGCCTCCACATACCCATTAAGTCCCAAATCGACACCATTTAACTGCACGGTTAGGCCAGCGCTAGGTTATAGCTGATCATCACACTGTGATGAAGATCAAAAAATGCCTCCACATGCTCCATGCAGACCCGAATTGGCAATATCTTTACAGGACCGCGAGGCCAGCGCTATGATAAAATTCATCCTCGCACTGCGAAGAAGATGAAGAAATGCCTCCACATTCTCCATACAGAGCCGAATTGGCACTATCTATACAGCACCATTAGGCCAGCCCTATCATAAAGCTCTTCCTCACACTGCGAAGAAGATCCAGAAATGCCTCCACATCCTCCATACAGACCCGAATTGGCACTATGTTTACAGCACTGTTAGGCCAGCGCAATAATAAAGCTCATCCTCACACTGCGAATAAGATCAAGAAATGCCTGCACATCCACCTTACAGACCAGAATTGGCACTATCTTTACAGGTTTGTTAGGCCAGTGCTATGGTAAAGCTCATCCTCACACTGCGAAAAAGATCAAGAAATGCCTCCACATCCTCCATACAGTCCCAAATCGACACTATCTTTGCAGCACCGTTAAGCCAGCGCTATGATTTGGCTCATCCTCACACTGCGAAGAAGATCCAGAAATGCCTCCACATCCTCCAAACAGTCCCGATTTGGCAATATCTTTACAGTTTTGTTAGGCCAGCGCTATGATAAAGCTCATCCTCACACTGCGAGAAAATCAAGAAAGACCTCCACATCCGTCATACAGTCCCAAATCGACGCCATCTTTACAGCACTGTTATCCAAGCGCTATGATAAAGCTCATCCTCACACTGCGAAACAGATCAAGAAATGCCTCCACATTCTCCATATAGTCCCAAATCGACACCATCTTTACAGCACCGTTAGGCCATCGCTATGATAAAGCTCATCCTGACACTGCGATGCAGATCAAGATAGGCCTCCACATGCTCCATGCAGACCCGAATTGGCACTATCCTTACTGCACCGTTAGGCCAGCGCTATGATAAACTCATCCTGACACTGCGATGCAGATCAAGATAGGCCTCCACATGCTCCATGCAGACCCGAATTGGCACTATCCTTACAGCACCGTTAGGCCAGCGCTATGATAAAGCTCATCCTGACACTGAGATGCAGATCAAGAAATGCCTCCACATGCTCAATGCAGACCCGAATTGGCACTATCTTTACAGCACCGTGAGGCCAGCGCTATTATAAAGCTCATCCTCACTCTGCGAAGAAGACCAAGAAATGCCTCCACATGCTCCATAGAGACCCGAATTGGCACTATCTTTACAGCACTGTTAGGCCAGCGCTATGATAAAGCTCATTGTCACACTGCGAAGAAGATCCAGAAATGCCTCCACATCCTCCATACAGTCCCGAATTGGCACTATCTTTACAGCTTTGTTAGGCTAGCGCTATGTTAAAGCACATTCTCACACTGCGAAAGAGTTAAAGAAAGACCTCCGCATCCTCCATTCAGTCCCAAATCGACAACATCTTTACAGCACTGTTAGGCCAGCGCTATGATAAGGCTCATCCTGACACTGCGATAAATATCAAGAAATGCCTCCACATCCTCCAAACAGTCCCAAATCGATACCATATTTACAGCACTGTTAGGCCAGCGCTATGATAAAGCTCATCCTCACACTGCGAAGAAGATCAAGAAATGCGTCCACATGCTCCATACAGACCCGATTTAGCACTATCTTTACAGCACCATTAGGCCAGCGCTATGATAAGGCTCATCCTCACACTGCGAAGAAGATCAAGAAATGCCTCCACATCCTCCATACACTTCCGTATTGGCACTATCTTTACAGCTTTGTTAGGCTAGCGCTATGATAAAGCTCATCCTCACACTACGAAAAAGAACAAGAAAGACCTCCACATCCACCATGCTGTCCCAAATCGACACCATCTTTACAGCACCGTTAGGCCAGCGCTATGATAAAGCTCATCCTCACACTGCGAAAAAGATCAAGCAATACCTCCACATCCTCCATACAGTCCCAAATCGACACCATCTTTACAGCACCGTTAGGCCAGCGCTATGATAAAGCTCATCCTCACACTGCGAAAAAGATCAAGAAAGACCTCAATATCCTCCATACAGTCCCAAATCGACACCATCTTTACTGCACCGTTAGGCCAGCGCTATGATAAAGCTCATCCTCACACTGCGAAGAAGTTCAAGAAATGCCTCCACATACTCCATACAGTCCCAAATCGACACCATCTTTACAGCATCGTTAGGCCAGCGCTATGATAAAGCTCACCCTGACAGTGCGATGCAGATGAAGAAATGCCTCCACATGCTCCATGCAGACCGGAATTGGCACTATCTTTACAGCACCGTGAGGCCAGCGCTATGATAAAGCTGATCCTCACACTGCGAAAAAGATCAAGAAATGCCTCCACATCCTCCATACAGTCCCAAATCGACACCATCTTTACAGCAGCGTTAGGCCAGCGCTATGATAAAGCTCATCCTCACACTGCGAAGCAGATCCAGAAATGCCTCCACATCCTCCACGCAGCCGCGAATTGGCACTTTCTTTACAGCACCGTGAGGCCAACGCTATGATAAAGCTCATCCTCACACTGCGAAGAAGATCAAGAAATGCCTCCACATCCCCATACAGTCCCAAATCGACACCATCTTTACAGTACAGTTAGGCCAGCGCTATTATAAAGCTCATCCTGACACTGCGATGAAGTTCAAGAAATGCCTCCTCATGCTCCATGCAGACTCGATTTGGCACTTTCTTTACAGCACCGTGAGGCCAGCGCTATGATAAAGCTCATCCTCACACTGCGAAGAATATCAAGAAATGCCTCCACATCCTCCATACTTTCCCGAATTGGCACTATCTTTACAGCTTTGTTAGGCTAGCGCTATGATAAACCTCATCCTCACACTGCTAAAAAGATCAAGAAACACCTCCACATCCTCCATGCAGTCCCAAATCGACACCATCTTTACAGCACTGTTAGGCCGGCGCTATGATAAAGCTCATCCTGACACTGCGAAAAAGATCAAGAAATGCCTCCACATCCTCCATACAGTCCCGAATTGGCACTATTTTACAGCTTTGTTAGGCCAGCTCTATAATAAAGCTCATCCTCACACTGCGAAAAAATCAAGAAAGACCTCCACATCCTCCATACAGTCCCAAATCGATGCCATCTTTACAGCACTGTTACGCCAGCTCTATGATAAAGCTAATCCTGACACTGCGATGCAGATCACTAAATTCCTCCACATGCTCCATGCAGACCCGAATTGGCACTATCTTTACAGCACCGTTACGCCAGCTCTATGATAAAGCTAATCCTGACACTTGCGATGCAGATCAGGAAATTCCTCCACATGCTCCATGCAGACCCGAATTGGCACTATCTTTGCAGCACTGTTCGGACAGCGCTATTATAAAGCTCATTCCCACACTGCGAAGAAGATCCAGAAATGCCTCCACAAGCTCCAAACAGACCCGAATTGGCACTATCTTTACAGCACTGTTAGGACAGCGCTATGATAAAGCTCATTCTCACACTGGGAAGAAGATCCAGAAATGCCTCCACATACTCCATACAGTTCCGAATTGGCACTATCTTTACTGCTTTGTTAGGCGAGCGCTATGATAAAGCTCATTCTCACACTGCGAAAAAGGTTCAAGAAATGCCTCCACATCTTCCATGCAGACCCGAATTGGCACTATCTTCACAGCACGGTTAGGCCAGGGCTATGATAAAGCTCACCATCACACTGCGAGGAAGATCCAGAAATGCCTCCAAATCCTCCATACAGTCCCAAATCGACACCATCTTTACTGCACCGTTAGGCCAGCACTATGATAAAGCTCATCCTCACACTGCGAAGAAGTTCAAGAAATGCCTCCTCATCCTCCATACAGTCCCAAATCGACACCATCTTTACTGCACCGTTAGGCCAGCGCTATGATAAAGCTCATCCTCACACTGCGAAGAAGTTCAAGAAATGCCTCCATATGCTCCATGCAGACCGAAATTGGCACTATCTTTACAGCACCGTGAGGCCAGCGCTATGATAAAGCTCATCCTCACACTGCGAAGAAGATCAAGAAATGCCTCCACATGCTCCATACAGTCCCGAATTGGCACTATCTTTACGGCACTTTAGGCCAGCACTATGATAAAGCTCATTCTCACACTGCGAAGAAGATCCAGAAATGCCTCCACATGCTCCATGCAGACCCGAATTGGCACTATGTTTACAGCACCATTAGGCCAGCGCTATGATAAAGCTCATTCTCACACTGCGAAGAAGATCCAGAAATGCCTCCACATCCTCCATACAGTCCCGAATTGGCACTATCTTTACGGCTTTGTTAGGCCAGCGCTATGATAGAGCTCATCATCACACTGCGAAAGAGATCAAGAAGGACCTCCACATCCTCCATTCAGTCCCAAATCGACACCATCTTTACAGCACTGTTAGGCCAGCGCTATAATAAAGCTCATTCTCACAATGCGAAAAAGATCAAGAAATGTCTCTACATCCTTATACAGTCCCAAATGGACACCATCTTTACAGCACCGTTAGGCCAGCGCTATGATAAAGCTCATCCTGACACTGCGATGCAGATCAAGAAATGCCTCCATACGCTCCATGCAGACCGGAATTGGCACTATCTTTACAGCACCATTAGGCCAGCGCTATGATAAAGCTCATCCTGACACTGCGAAGAAGATCAGGAAATGCCTCCACATCCTCCATACTTTCCCGAATTGGCACTATCTTTACAGTTTTGTTAGGCCAGCGCTATGATAAGGCTCATCCTGACACTACGAAAAAGATCAAGAAATGCCTCCACATGCTCCATGCAGACCCGAATTGGCACTATCTTTAAAGGACCGTGAGGCCAGCGCTATGATAAAATTCATCCTCACACTGCGAAAGAGATCAAGAAAGACCTCCACATCCTCCATTCAGTCCCAAATCGACACCATCTTTACAGCACTGTTAGGCCAGCGCTATGATAAGGCTCATCCTCACACTGCGATAAAGATCAAGAAATGCCTCCACATCCTCTATACTGTACAATCAACACCATATTTACAGCACCGTTAGGCCAGCGCTACAATAAAACTCATCCTCACACTACGAAAGAGATCAAGAAATGCCTCCACATCCCCATACAGTCCCGAATTGGCACTATCTTTACAGCTTTGTTAGGCCAGCGCTATGATAAAGCTCATTCTCATACTGCGAAGAATATCCAGAAATGCCTCCACATCCTCCATACAGTCCCGTATTGGCACTATCTTTACTGCCTTGTTAGGCCAGCGCTATGATAAAGCTCATTCTCATACTGCGAAGAATACCAGAAATGCCTCCACATCCTCCATACAGTCCCGAATTGCACTATCTTTACAGCTTTGTTAGGCCAGCGCTATGATAAAGTTCATCCACACACTGCCAAGGAGATCAAGAAGGACCTCCACATCCTCCATTCAGTCCCAAATCGACACCATCTTTACAGCACTGTTAGGCCAGCGCTATGATAAAGCTCATTCTGACAATGCGAAAAAGATCAGGAAATGCCTCCACATCCCCATACAGTCCCAAATCGACACCATCTTTACAGCACCGTTGGGCCAGCGCTATGATAAAACTCATCCTCACACTGCGAAACAGATCAAGAAATAACTCCACATCCTCCATACAGTCCCAAATCGACACCATCTTTGCAGCACCGTTAGAACAGCGCTATGATAAAGCTCATCCTCAAACTGCGAAAAAGATCAAGAAAGACCTCCACCTCCTCCATACAGTCCCAAATCGACACCATCTTTTCTGCACCGTTAGGCCAGCGCTATGATAAAGCTCATCCTCACACTGCGAAGAAGATCAAGAAATGCCTCCACATCCTCCATACAGTCCCAGATCGACACCATCTTTACAGCACTGTTAGGCCAGCGCTATGATAGAGCTCATCCTGGCAGTGCGATGCAGATCAAGAAATGCCTCCACATGCTCCATGCAGAGCGGAATTGGCACACTCTTTACAGCAACGTGAGGCCAGCGCTATGATAAAGCTCATCCTCACACTGCGAAGAAGACCAAGAAATGCCTCCACATGCTCCATACAGCCCCGAATTGGCACTATCTTTACAGCACTGTTAGGCCAGCACTATGATAAAGCTCATTCTCACACTGCGAAGAAATCCAGAAATGCCTCCACATGCTCCATGCAGACCCGAATTGGCACTATGTTTACAGCACCATTAGGCCAATGCTATGATAAAGCTCATTCTCATACTGCGAAGAATATCCAGAAATGCCTCCACATCCTCCATGCTGTCCCAAATCGACACCTTCTTTACAGCACCGTTAGGCCAGCGCTATGATAAAGCTCATCCTCACACTGCGAAAAAGATCAAGAAATACCTCCACATCCTTCATACAGTCCCAAATCGACACCATCTTTACAGCACCGTTAGGCCAGCGCTATGATAAAAATCATCCTCACACTGCGAAAAAGATCAAGAAAGACCTCAATATCCTCCATACAGTCCCAAATCGACACCATCTTTACTGCACCGTTAGGCCAGCGCTATGATAAAGCTCATCCTCACACTGCGAAGAAGTTCAAGAAATGCCTCCACATACTCCATACAGTCCCAAATCGACACCATCTTTACAGCATCGTTAGGCCAGCGCTATGATAAAGCTCACCCTGACAGTGCGATGCAGATGAAGAAATGCCTCCACATGCTCCATGCAGACCGGAATTGGCACTATCTTTACAGCACCGTGAGGCCAACGCTATGATAAAGCTCATCCTCACACTGCGAAGAAGATCAAGAAATGCCTCCACATCCCCATACAGTCCCAAATCGACACCATCTTTACAGTACAGTTAGGCCAGCGCTATTATAAAGCTCATCCTGACACTGCGATGAAGTTCAAGAAATGCCTCCTCATGCTCCATGCAGACCCGAATTGGCACTTTCTTTACAGCACCGTGAGGCCAGCGCTATGATAAAGCTCATCCTCACACTGCGAAGAATATCAAGAAATGCCTCCACATCCTCCATACTTTCCCGAATTGGCACTATCTTTACAGCTTTGTTAGGCTAGCGCTATGATAAAGCTCATCCTCACACTGCTAAAAAGATCAAGAAACACCTCCACATCCTCCATGCAGTCCCAAATCGACACCATCTTTACAGCACTGTTAGGCCGGCGCTATGATAAAGCTCATCCTGACACTGCGAAAAAGATCAAGAAATGCCTCCACATCCTCCATACAGTCCCGAATTGGCACTATTTTACAGCTTTGTTAGGCCAGCTCTATAATAAAGCTCATCCTCACACTGCGAAAAAATCAAGAAAGACCTCCACATCATCCATACAGTCCCAAATCGATGCCATCTTTACAGCACTGTTGGGCCAGCGCTATGATAAAGCTCATCCTCACACTGCGAAACAGATCAAGAAATGCCTCTACATCCTCCATACAGTCCCAAATCGACACCACCTTTACAGCACCGTTAGGCCAGCGCTATGATAAAGCTCATCCTGACACTGCGATGCAGATCAAGAAATGCCTCCACATGCTCCATGCAGACCCGAATTGGCACTATCTTTGCAGCACTGTTGGGCCAGCGCTATGATAAAGCTCATTCTCACACTGCGAAGAAGATCCAGAAATGCCTCCACATACTCCATACAGTCCCGAATTGGCACTATCTTTACTGCTTTGTTAGGCGAGCGCTATGATAAAGCTCATTCTCACACTGCGAAAAAGTTCAAGAAATGCCTCCACATCTTCCATGCAGACCCGAATTGGCACTATCTTCACAGCACGGTTAGGCCAGGGCTATGATAAAGCTGACCATCACACTGCGAGGAAGATCCAGAAATGCCTCCACATCTTCCATACAGTCCCAAATCGACACCATCTTTACAGCACCGTGAGGCCAGCGCTATGATAGAGCTGATCCTCACACTGCGAAAAAGATCAAGAAATGCCTCCACATCCTCCATACAGGCCCAAATCGACACCATCTTTACAGCAGCGTTAGGCCAGCGCTATGATAAAGCTCATCCTCACACTGCGAAGGAGATCCAGAAATGCCTCCAAATCTTCCATACAGTCCCAAATCGACACCATTTTACAGCAGCGTTAGGCCAGCGCTATGATAAAGCTCATCCTCACACTGCGAAGAATTTCCAGAAATGCCTCCACATCCTCCATACAGACCCGAATTGGCACTGTTAGGCCAGCGCTATAATAAACCTCATCCTCACACTGCGAATAACTTCCAGAAGTGCCTCCACCTCCTCCATCCAATCCCGAATTGGCACTATCTTTACAGCACTCTTAGGCCAGCGCTATAATTAAGCTGATCCTCACACTGCGAAGAAGATCAAGAAATGCCTGCATATCCACCACTCAGACCAGAATTGGCACTATCTTTACAGCTTTGTTAGGCTAGCGCTATGATAAAGCTCATTCTCACACTGCGAAAGAGATCAAGAAAGACCTCCACATCCTCCATTCGGTCCCAAATCGACACCATCTTTACAGCACTGTTAGGCCAGCGCTATGATTAGGCTCATCCTCACACTGCGATAAAAATCAAGAAATGCCTCCATATCCTCCATACAGTCCTAAATCGACACCATATTTACAGCACCGTTAGGCCAGCGCTATGATAAGGCTCATCCTCACACTGCGAAAAAGCTCAAGAAATGCCTCCACATCCCCATAGAGTCGCAAATCGACACCATCTTTACAGCACCGTTAGGCCAGCGCTATGATAAAGCTCATCCTCACACTGCGATGAAGATCAAGAAATGCCTCCTCATGCTCCATGCAGACCCGAATTGGCACTTTCTTTACAGCACCGTGAGGCCAACGCAATGATAAAGCTCATCCTTAAACTGCGAAGAATATACAGAAATGCCTCCACATCCCCATACAGTCCCAAATTGACACCATCTTTACAGCACCGTTAGGCCAGCGCTATGATAAAGCTCATTCTGACACTGCGATGAAAATCAAGAAAATCCTCCTCATGCTCCATGCAGACCCGAATTGGCACTTTCTTTACAGCACCGTGAGGCCAGCGCTAGTATAAAGCGCATCCTCACACTGCGAAGAAGATCAAGAAATGCCTCCAAATGCTCCATACAGACCCGATTTGGCACCTTCTTTACAGCGCCATTAGGCCAGCGCTATGATAATGCTGATCATCACACTGCGAAGAAGATCAAGAAATGCCTGCACATCCTCCAAACAGTCCCGAATCGATGCCATCTTTACAGCACTGTTGGGCCAGCGCTATGATAAAGCTCATCCTCACACTGCGAAACAGATCAAGAGAAGCCTCCACATGCTCCATACAGACCCGAATTGGCACTATCTTTACAGCACTGTTAGGCCAGGGTTATGATAAAGCTCATTCCCACACTGCGAAGAAGATCCAGAAATTCCTCCACATACTCCATACAGTCCAGATTTGGCACTATCTTTACAGCACCGTTAGGCCAGCGCTATGATAAAGCTGACCATCACACTGCGAAGAAGATCCAGAAATGCCTCCACATCTTCCATACAGACACGAATTGGCACTATCTTTACAGCTTTGTTAGGCCAGCGCTATGGTAAAGCTCATCCTCACACTACGAAAAAGATCAAGAAATGCCTCCACATGCTCCATGCAGACCCGAATTGGCACTATCTTTACAGGACCCTCAGACCAGCGCTATGATAAATTCATTCTCACACTGCGAAGAAGATCAAGAAATGCCTCCACATGCTCCATACAGACCCGAATTGGCACTATCTATACAGCACCATTAGGTAAGCGCTATGATAAAGCTCATCCTCACACTGCGAACAAGATCCAGAAATGCCTCCACATCCTCCATACAGACCCAAATTGGCACTGTTAGGCCAGCGCTATAACAAAGCTCATCCCCACAGTGCAAAGAAGATCAAAAATGCCTGCACATCCACCATACAGGCCAGAATTGGCACTATCTTTACAGGTTTGTTATGCCAGTGCTATGATAAAGCTCATCCTCACACTGCAAAAAAGATCAAGAAATGGCTCCACATCCTCCATACAGTCCCAAATCGACACCATCTTTACGGCAGCGTTAGGCCAGCGCTATGATAAAGCTCATCCTCACACTGCGAAGGAGATCCAGAAATGCCTCCACATCCTCCATACAGTCGCGAATTGGCACTTTCTTTACAGCACCGTGAGGCCAGCGCTATGATAAAGCTCATCCTCACACTGCGAAGAATATCAAGAAATGCCTCCACATGCTCCATACAGACCCGATTTTTGCAATATCTTTACAGCACCATTAGGCCACCGCTATGATAAAGCTCATCCTCACACTGCGAAGATGATCAAGAAATGCCTCCACATCCTCCATACTTTCCCGAAATGGCACTATCTTTACAGCTTTGTTAGGCTAGCGCTATGATAAAGCTCATCCTGACACTGCTAAAAAGATCAAGAAACACCTCCACATCCTCCATGCATTCCCAAACTGACACCATCTTTTCAGCACTGTTAGGCCAGCGCTATGATAAAGCTCATCCTGACACTGCGAAAAAGATCAAGAAATGCCTCCACATCCTCCATACAGTCCCGAATTGGCACTATCTTTACAGATTTGTTAGGCCAGCGCTATGATAAAGCTCATCCTCACACTGCGAAAAAATCAAGAAAGACCTCCACATCCTCCATACAGTCCCAAATCGATGCCATCTTTACAGCACTGTTGGGCCAGCGCTGTGATAAAACTCATCCTCACACTGCGAAACAGATCAAGAAATAACTCCACATCCTCCATACAGTCCCAAATCGACACCATCTTTGCAGCACCGTTAGGCCAGCGCTATGATAAAGCTCATCCTCAAACTGCGAAAAAGATCAAGAAAGACCTCCACCTCCTCCATACAGTCCCAAATCGACACCATCTTTTCTTCACCGTTAGGCCAGCGCTATGATAAAGCTCATCCTCACACTGCGAAGAAGATCAAGAAATGCCTCCACATCCTCCATACAGTCCCAAATCGACACCATCTTTACAGCACTGTTAGGCCAGCGCTGTGATAGAGCTCATCCTGACAGTGCGATGCAGATCAAGAAATGCCTCCACATGCTCCATGCAGACCGGAATTGGCACTCTCTTTACAGCAACGTGAGGCCAGCGCTATGATAAAGCTCATCCTCACACTGCGAAGAAGACCAAGAAATGCCTCCACATGCTCCATACAGCCCCTTAATTGGCACTATCTTTACAGCACTGTTAGGCCAGCACTATGATAAAGCTCATTCTCACACTGCGAAGAAATCCAGAAATGCCTCCACATGCTCCATGCAGACCCGAATTGGCACTATGTTTACAGCACCATTAGGCCAGCACTATGATAAAGCTCATTCTCACACTGCGAAGAAATCCAGAAATGCCTCCACATCCTCCATACGGTCCCGAATTGGCACTATCTTCACAGCTTTGTTAGGCCAGCGCTATGATAAAGCTCATCCTCACACTGCCAAAGAGATCAAGAGCTCCATTCAGTCCCAAATCGACACCATCTTTACAGCACCGTTAGGCCAGCGCTATGATAAAGCTCATCCTCACACTGTGAAAAAGATCAAGAAATGCCTCCACATACCCATACAGTCCCAAATCGTCACCATTTTACAGCACCGTTAGGCCAGCGCTATGATAAAGCTCATCCTCACAATGCGAAAAAGATCAAGAAATGCTTGCACATCCCCCATACAGTCCCAAATCGACACCATCTTTACGGCACCGTTAGACCAGCGCTATGATAAAGCTTCTCCTCACACTGTGAAAAAGATCAAGAAATGCCTCCACATACCCATACAGTCCCAAATCGTCACCATTTTACAGCACCGTTAGGCCAGCGCTAGGATAAAGCTCATCCTCACACTGCGATGAAGATCAAGAAATGCCTCCACATGCTCCATGCAGACCCGAATTGGCACTGTTAGGCCAGCGCTATAACAAAGCTCATCCTCACACTGCGACGAAGATCCAGAAAGGCCTCCACATCCTCCATACAGTCCCGAATTGGCACTATACTTACAGCACCGTTGGGCCAGCGCTATGATAAAGCTCATCCTCACACTGCGTAGAAGATCAAGAAATGCCTGCACATCCACCATACAGACCAGAATTGGCACTATCTTTGCAGCACCGTTTAGCCAGCGCTATGATAAGGCTCATCCTCACACTGCGAAGAAGATACAGAAATGCCTCCACATCCTCCATTCAGTCCCAAATCGACACTATCTTTACAGCACCGTTAGGCCAGCGCTATGAAAAAGCTCATCCTGACACTGCGATGCAGATCAAGATAAGCCTCCACATCCTCTATTCAGTCCCAAATCGACACACTCTTTACAGCACCGTTAGGCCAGCGCTATGACAAAGCTCATCCTCACACTGCGAAACAGATCATGAAATGCCTCCACATCCTCCATTCAGTCCCAAATCGACACTATCTTTACAGCACCGTTAGGCCAGCGCTATGAAAAAGCTCATCCTGACACTGCGATGCAGATCAAGATAAGCCTCCACATCCTCTATTCAGTCCCAAATCGACACTATCTTTACAGCACCGTTAGGCCAGCGCTATGATAAAGCTCATTCTGACACTGCGATGCAGATCAAGAAATGCCTCCACATGCTCCATGCAGACCCGAATTAGTACTATCTCTACAGCACCGTGAGGCCAGCGCTATGATAAAGCTCATCCTCACTCTGCGAAGAAGACCAAGAAATACCTCCACATGCTCCATAGAGACCCGAATTGGCACTATCTTTACAGCACTGTTAGGCCAGCGCTATGATAAAGCTCATTGTCACACTGCGAAGAAGATCCAGAAATGCCTCCACATCCTCCATACAGTCCCGAATTGGCACTATCTTTACAGCTGTGTTAGGCTAGCGCTATGATAAAGCACATTCTCACACTGCGAAAGAGATAAAGAAAGACCTCCGCATCCTCCATTCAGTCCCAAATCGACAACATCTTTACAGCACTGTTAGGCCAGCGCTATGATAAGGCGCATCCTGACACTGCGATAAATATCAAGAAATGCCTCCACATCCTCCAAACAGTCCCAAATCGACACCATATTTACAGCACCGTTAGGCCAGCGCTATGATAAAGCTCATCCTCACACTGCGAAGAAGATCAAGCAATGCGTCCACATGCTCCATACAGACCCGGTTTAGCACTATCTTTACAGCACCATTAGGCCAGCGCTATGTTAAGGCTCATTCTCACACTGCGAAGAAGATCAAGAAATGCCTCCACATCCTCCATACATTTCCGTATTGGCACTATCTTTACAGCTTTGTTAGGCTAGCGCTATGATAAAGCTCATCCTCACACTACGAAAAAGAACAAGAAAGACCTCCACATCCTCCATGCTGTCCCAAATCGACACCATCTTTACAGCACCGTTAGGCCAGCGCTATGATAAAGCTCATCCTCACACTGCGAAAAAGATCAAGAAATACCTCTACATCCTTCATACAGTCCCAAATCGACACCATCTTTACGGCACCGTTAGGCCAGCGCTATGATAAAGCTCATCTTCACACTGCGAAAAAGATCAAGAAAGACATCAATATCCTCCATACAGTCCCAAATCGACACCATCTTTACTGCACCGTGAGGCCAGCGCTATGATAAAGCTCATCCTCACACTGCGAAGAAGTTCAAGAAATGCCTCCACATACTCCATACAGTCCCAAATCGACACCATCTTTACAGCATCGTTAGGCCAGCGCTATGATAAAGCTCACCCTGACAGTGCGATGCAGATGAAGAAATGCCTCCACATGCTCCATGCAGACCGGAATTGGCACTATCTTTACAGCACCGTGAGGCCAACGCTATGATAAAGCTCATGCTCACACTGCGAAGAAGATCAAGAAATGCCCCCACATCCCCATACAGTCCCAAATCGACACCATCTTTACAGTACAGTTAGGCCAGCGCTATTATAAAGCTCATCCTGACACTGCGATGAAGTTCAAGAAATGCCTCCTCATGCTCCATGCAGACCCGAATTGGCACTTTCTTTACAGCACCGTGAGGCCAGCGCTATGATAAAGCTCATCCTCACACTGCGAAAAATATCAAGAAATGCCTCCACATCCTCCATACTTTCCCGAATTGCCACTATCTTTACAGCTTTTTTAGGCTAGCGCTATGATAAAGCTCATCCTCACACTGCTAAAAAGATCAAGAAACACCTCCACATCCTCCATGCAGTCCCAAATCGACACCATCTTTACAGCACTGTTAGGCCGGCGCTATGATAAAGCTCATCCTGACACTGCGAAAAAGATCAAGAAATTCCTCCACATCCTCCATACAGTCCCGAATTGGCACTATTTTACAGCTTTGTTAGGCCAGCTCTATAATAAAGCTCATCCTCACACTGCGAAAAAATCAAGAAAGAACTCCACATCCTCCATACAGTCCCAAATCGATGCCATCTTTACAGCACTGTTGGGCCAGCGCTATGATAAAGCTCATCCTCACACTGCGAAACAGATCAAGAAATGCCTCTACATCCTCCATACAGTCCCAAATCGACACCACCTTTACAGCACCGTTAGGCCAGCGCTATGATAAAGCTCATCCTGACACTGCGATGCAGATCAAGAAATGCCTCCACATGCTCCACGCAGACCCGAATTGGCACTATCTTTACAGAACCGTTAGGCCAGCTCTATGATAAAGCTAATCCTGACACTGCGATGCAGATCAGGAAATTCCTCCACATGCTCCATGCAGACCCGAATTGGCACTATCTTTGCAGCACTGTTGGGCCAGCGCTATGATAAAGCTCATTCTCACACTGCGAAGAAGATCCAGAAATGCCTCCACAAGCTCCAAACAGACCCGAATTGGCACTATCTTTACAGCACTGTTAGGACAGCGCTATGATAAAGCTCATTCTCACACTGGGAAGAAGATCCAGAAATGCCTCCACATACTCCATACAGTCCCGAATTGGCACTATCTTTACTGCTTTGTTAGGCGAGCGCTATGATAAAGCTCATTCTCACACTGTGAAAAATTTCAAGAAATGCCTCCACATCTTCCATGCAGACCCGAATTGGCACTATCTTCACAGCACGGTTAGGCCAGGGCTATGATAAAGCTGACCATCACACTGCGAGGAAGATCCAGAAATGCCTCCACATCTTCCATACAGTCCCAAATCGACACCATCTTTACAGCACCGTGAGGCCAGCGCTATGATAGAGCTGATCCTCACACTGCGAAAAAGATCAAGAAATGCCTCCACATCCTCCATACAGGCCCAAATCGACAACATCTTTACAGCAGCGTTAGGCCAGCGCTATGATAAAGCTCATCCTCACACTGCGAAGGAGATCCAGAAATGCCTCCACATCTTCCATACAGTCCCAAATTGACACCATCTTTACAGCAGCGTTAGGCCAGCGCTATGATAAAGCTCATCCTCACACTGCGAAGAATATCCAGAAATGCCTCCACATCCTCCATACAGACCGGAATTGGCACTGTTAGGCCAGCGCTATAATAAAGCTCATCCTCACACTGCGAAAGAGATCAAGAAAGACCTCCACATCCTCCATTCGGTCCCAAATCGACACCATCTTTACAGCACTGTTAGGCCAGCGCTATGATTAGGCTCATCCTCACACTGCGATAAAAATCAAGAAATGCCTCCATATCCTCCATACAGTCCTAAATCGACACCATACTTACAGCACCGTTAGGCCAGCGCTATGATAAGGCTCATCCTCACACTGCGAAAAAGCTCAAGAAATGCCTCCACATCCCCATACAGTCGCAAATCGACACCATCTTTACAGCACCGTTAGGCCAGCGCTATGATAAAGCTCATCCTCACACTGCGATGAAGATCAAGAAATGCCTCCTCATGCTCCATGCAGACCCGAATTGGCACTTTCTTTACAGCACCGTGAGGCCAACGCAATGATAAAGCTCATCCTTACACTGCGAAGAATATACAGAAATGCCTCCACATCCCCATACACTCCCAAATTGACACCATCTTTACAGCACCGTTAGGCCAGCGCTATGATAAAGCTCATTCTGACACTGCGATGAAAAACAAGAAAATCCTCCTCATGATCCATGCAGACCCGCATTGGCACTTTCTTTACAGCACCGTGAGGCCAGCGCTAGTATAAAGCGCATCCTCACACTGCGAAGAAGCTCAAGAAATGCCTCCAAATGCTCCATACAGACCCGATTTGGCACTATCTTTACAGCACTATTAGGCCAGCGCTATGATAATGCTGATCATCATACTGCGAAGAAGATCAAGAAATGCCTGCACATCCTCCAAACAGTCCCGAATCGATGCCATCTTTACAGCACTGTTGGGCCAGCGCTATGATGAAGCTCATCCTCACACTGCGAAACAGATCAAGAGATGCCTCCACATGCTCCATACAGACCCGAATTGGCACTATCTTTACAGCACTGTTAGGCCAGGGCTATGATAAAGCTCATTCCCACACTGCGAAGAAGATCCAGAAATGCCTCCACATACTCCATACAGTCCAGAATTGGCACTATCTTTTCAGCACCGTTAGGCCAGCGCTATGATAAAGCTGACCATCACACTGCGAAGAAGATCCAGAAATGCCTCCACATCCTCCATACAGTCCCAAATCGACACCATTTTTACAGCACCGTTAGGCCATCGCTATTATAAAGCTCATCCCTACACTGCGAAGAAGATCAAGAGATGCCTCCACATGCTCCATACAGACCCGAATTGGCACTATCTTTACAGCACTATTAGGCCAGGGCTATGATAAAGCTCATTCTCACACTGCGAAGAACATCCAGAAATGCCTCCACATACTCCATACAGTCCAGAATTGGCACTATCTTTACAGATTTGTTAGCCCAGCGCTATGATAAAGCTCATTCTCACACTGCGAAAGAGATCAAGAAATGCCTCCACATCTTGCATGCAGACCCGAATTGGCACTATCTTTACAGCACCGTTAGGCCAGCGCTATGATAAAGCTGACCATCACACTGCGAAGAAGATCCAGAAATGCCTCCACATCTTCCATACAGACACGAATTGGCACTATCTTTACAGCTTTGTTAGGCCAGCGCTATGGTAAAGCTCATCCTTACACTACGAAAAAGATCAAGAAATGCCCCCACATGCTCCATGCAGACCCGAATTGGCACTATCTCTACAGGACCCTCAGACCAGCGCTATGATAAATGCATTCTCACACTGCGAAGAAGATCAAGAAATGCCTCCACATGCTCCATACAGACCCGAATTGGCACTATCTATACAGCACCATTAGGTAAGCGCTATGATAAAGCTCATCCTCACACTGCGAACAAGATCCAGAAATGCCTCCACATCCTCCATACAGACCCAAATTGGCACTGTTAGGCCAGCGCTATAACAAAGCTCATCCCCACAGTGCAAAGAAGATCAAAAATGCCTGCACATCCACCATACAGGCCAGAATTGGCACTATCTTTACAGGTTTGCTATGCCAGTGCTATGGTAAAGCTCATCCTCACACTGCGAAAAATATCAAGAAATGCCTCCAAATCCTCCATACAGTCCCGAATTGGCACTATCTTTACAGCTTTGTTAGGCCAGCGCTATGATAAAGCTCATCCTCACACTGCGAAAAAGATCAAGAAATGCCTCCACATCCTCCATACAGTCCCAAATCGACACCATCTTTACAGCAGCGTTAGGCCAGTGCTATGATAAAGCTCATCCTCACACTGCGAAGGAGATCCAGAAATGCCTCCACATCCTCCATACAGTCGCGAATTGGCACTTTCTTTACAGCACCGTGAGGCCAGCGCTATGATAAAGCTCATCCTCACACTGCGAAGAATATCAAGAAATGCCTCCACATCCTCCATACTTTCCCGAATAGGCACTATCTTTACAGCTTTCTTAGGCTAGCGCTATGATAAAGCTCATCCTCACACTGCTAAAAAGATCAAGAAACACCTCCACATCCCCCATGCAGTCCCAAATCGACACCATCTTTTCAGCACTGTTAGGACAGCGCTATGATAAAGCTCATCCTTACACTGCGAAAAAGATCAAGAAATGCCTCCACATCCTCCATACAGTCCTGAATTGGCACTATTTTACAGCTTTGTTAGTCCAGCGCTATAATAAAGCTCATCCTCACACTGTGAAAAATTCAAGAAAGACCTCCACATCCTCCATACAGTCCCAAATCGATGCCATCCTTACAGCACTGTTGGGCCAGCGCTATGATAAAGCTCATCCTCACACTGCGAAACAGATCAAGAAATGCCTCCACATCCTCCATACAGTCCCAAATCGACACCATCTTTACAGCACCGTTAGGCCAGCGCTATGATAAAGCTCATCCTGACACTGCGATGCAGATCAAGAAATGCCTCCACATGCTCCATGCAGACCCGAATTGGCACTATCTTTACAGCACCGTTAGGCCAGCTCTATGATAAAGCTAATCCTGACACTGCGATGCAGATCAAGAAATTCCTCCACATGCTCCATGCAGACCCGAATTGGCACTATCTTTGCAGCACCGTGAGGCCAGCGCTATGATAAAGCTCATCCTCACACTGCGAGGAAGGTCCAGAAATGCCTCCACATGCTCCAAACAGACCCGAATTGGCACTATCTTTACAGCACTGTTAGGACAGCGCTATGATAAAGCTCATTCTCACACTGCGAAGAAGATCCAGAAATGTCTCCACAGGCTCCAAGCAGACCCGAATTGGCGCTATGTTTGCAGCACTGTTAGGCCACCGCTATGATAAAACTCATTCTCACACTGCGAAGAAGATCCAGAAATGTCTCCACATCCTCCATACAGTCCCGAATTGGCACTATCTTTACAGCTTTGTTATGCCAGCGCTATGATAAAGCTCATTCTCATACTGCGAAGAATATCCAGAAATGCCTCCACATCGTCCATACAGTCCCGAATTGGCACTATCTTTACAGCTTTGTTAGGCCTGCGCTATGATAAAGCTCATCCTCACACTGCGAAAGAGATCAAGAAGGACCTCCACATCCTCCATACAGTCCTAAATCGACACCATATTTACAGCACCGTTAGGCCAGCGCGATGATAAGGCTCATCCTCACACTGCGATGAAGATCAAGAAATGCCTCCTCATGCTCCATGCAGACCCGAATTGGCACTTTCTTTACAGAACCGTGAGACCAGCGCTAGTATAAAGCGCATCCTCACACTGCGAAGAAGATCAAGAAATGCCTCCACATCCTCCATACTTTCCCGAGTTGGCACTATCTGTACAGCTTTGTTAGGCTAGCGCTATGATAAAGCTCTTCCTCACACTGCTAAGAAGATCAAGAAAGACCTCCACATCCTCTATGCAGTCCCAAATCGACACCATATTTACAGCACTGTTAGGCCAGCGCTATGATAAAGCTCATCCTGACACTTCGAAAAAGATCAAGAAATGCCTGCACATCCTCCAAACAGTCCCGAATTGGCACTATCTTTAAAGCTTTGTTAGGCCAGCGCTATGATAAAGCTCATCCTCACACTGCGAAAAAAACAAAGAAAGACCTCCACATCCTCCATACAGTCCAAAATCGATGCCATCTTTACAGCACTGTTGGGCCAGCGCTATGATAAAGCTCATCCTCACACTGCGAAACAGATCAAGAAATGCCTCCACATCCTCCATACCTTCCCAAATCGACACCATTTTTACAGCACCGTTAGGCCATCGCTATTATAAAGCTCATCCTCACACTGCGAAGAAGATCAAGAGATGCCTCCACATGCTCCATACAGACCCGAATTGGCACTATCTTTACAGCTTTGTTAGGCCAGCGCTATGATAAAGCTCATTCTCACACTGCGAAAGAGATCAAGAAATGCCTTCACATTTTGCATGCAGACCCGAATTGGCACTATCTTTACAGCACCGTTAGGCCAGTGCTATGATAAAGCTGACCATCACACTGCGAAGAAGATCCAGAAATGCCTCCACATCTTCCATACAGACCCGAATTGGCACTATCTTTACAGCTTTGTTAGGACAGCGCTATGGTAAAGCTCATCCTCACACTACGAAAAGGATCAAGAAATGCCTCCACATGCTCCATGCAGACACGAATTGGCACTTTCTTTACAGGACCCTGAGACCAGCGCTATGATAAATTCATTCTCACACTGCGAAGAAGATCAAGAAATGCCTCCACATGCTCCATACAGACCCGAATTGGCACTATCTATACAGCACCATTAGGTAAGCCCTATGATAAAGCTCATCCTCACACTGCGAACAAGATCCAGAAATGCTTCCACATCCTCCATACAGACCCAAATTGGCACTGTTAGGCCAGCGCTATAATAAAGCTCATCCCCACAGTGCAAAGTAGATCAAAAATGCCTGCACATCCACCATACAGGCCAGAATTGGCACTATCTTTACAGGTTTGTTAGGCCAGTGCTATGGTAAAGCTCATCCTCACACTGCGACAAAGATCAAGAAATGCCTCCACATCATCCATACAGTCCCGAATTGGCACTATTTTACAGCTTTGTTAGGCCAGCGCTATAATAAAGCTCATCCTCACACTGCGAAAAATTCAAGAAAGAACTCCACATCCTCCATACAGTCCCAAATCGATGCCATCTTTACAGCACTGTTGGGCCAGCGCTATGATAAAGCTCATCCTCACACTGCGAAACAGATCAAGAAATGCCTCCACATCCTCCATACAGTCCCAAATCGACACCATTTTTACAGCACCGTTAGGCCAGCGTTATGATAAAGCTCATCCTTACACTGCGATGCAGATCAAGAAATGCCTCCACATGCTCCATGCAGACCCGAATTGGCACTATCTTTACAGCACCGTTAGGCCAGCTCTATGATAAAGCTAATCCTGACACTGCGATGCAGATCAAGAAATTCCTCCACATGCTCCATGCAGACCCGATTTGGCACTATCTTTGCAGCACCGTGAGGCCAGCGCTATGACAAAGCTCATCCTCACACTGCGAAGAAGATCCAGAAATGCCTCCACATGCTCCAAACAGACCCGAATTGGCACTATCTTTTGCAGCACTGTTAGGACAGCGCTATGATAAAGCTCATTCTCACACTGGGAAGAAGATCCAGAAATGCTTACACATACTCCATACAGTCCCGAATTGGCACTATCTTTACAGCTTTGTTAGGCCAGCGCTATGATAAAGCTCATTCTCACACTGCGAAAAAGATCAAGAAATGCCTCCACATCTTCCATGCAGACCCAAATCGACACCATCTTTACTGCACCTTTAGGCCAGCGCTATGATAATGCTCATCCTCACACTGCGAAGAAGATCAAGAAATGCCTCCACATGCTCCATACAGTCCCGAATTGGCACTATCTTTACAGCACTGTTAGGCCAGCGCTATGATAAAGCTCATTCTCACACTGCGAAGAAGATCCAGAAATGTCTCCACAGGCTCCAAGCAGACCCGAATTGGCACTATGTTTACAGCACTGTTAGGCCAGCGCTATGATAAAGCTCATTCTCACACTGCGAAGAAGATCCAGAAGTGTCTCCACATCCTCCATACAGTCCCGAATTGGCACTATCTTTACAGCTTTCTTTGGCCAGCGCTATGATAAAGCTCATTCTCATACTTCGAAGAATATACAGAAATGCCTCCACATCGTCCATACAGACCCGAATTGGCACTATCTTTACAGCTTGGTTAGGCCAGCGCTATGATAAAGCTCATCCTCAAACTGCGAAAGAAATCAAGAAGGACCTCCACATCCTCCATGCAGTCCCAAATCGACACCATCTTTTCAGCACTGTTAGGCCGGCGCTATGATAAAGCTCATCCTGACACTGCGAAAAAGATCAAGAAATGCCTCCACATTCTCCATACAGTCCCGAATTGGCACTATTTTTCAGCTTTCTTAGGCCAGCTCTATAATAAAGCTCATCCTCACACTGCGAAAAAATCAAGAAAGACCTCCACATCCTCCATACAGTCCCAAATCGATGCCATCTTTACAGCACTGTTGGGCCAGCGCTATCATAAAGCTCAACCTCACACTGCGAAACAGATCAAGAAATGCCTCCACATCCTGCATACAGTCCCAAATCGACACCATCTTTACAGCACCGTTAGGCCAGCGCTATGATAAAGCTCATCCTGACACTGCGATGCAGATAAAGAAATGCCTCCACATGCTCCATGCAGACCCGAATTGGCACTATTTTTACAGCACCGTTAGGCCAGCTCTATGATAAAGCTAATCCTGACACTGCGATGCAGATCAAGAAATTCCTCCACATGCTCCATGCAGACCCAAATTGGCACTATCTTTGCAGCACTGTTAGGACAGCGCTATCATAAAGCTCATTCTCACACTGCGAAGAAGATCCAGAAATGCCTCCACTTGCTCCATACAGACCCGAATTGGCACTATCTTTACAGCACTGTTAGGACAGCGCTATGATAAAGCTCATCCTCACACTGCGAAGAAGTTCCAGAAGTGCCTCCACATCCTCCATACAGTTCCAAATCGACACCATTTTTACAGCACCGTTAGGCCATCGCTATTATAAAGCTCAACCTCACACTGCGAAGAAGATCAAGAGATGCCTCCACATGCTCCATACAGACCAGAATTGGCACTATCTTTACAGCACTCTTAGGCCAGCGCTATAATTAAGCTCATCCTCACACTGCGAAGAAGATCAAGAAATGCCTGCATATCCACCACTCAGACCAGAATTGGCACTATCTTTACAGCTTTGTTAGGCTGGCGCTATGATAAAGCACATTCTCACACTGCGAAAGAGATCAAGAAAGACCTCCAAATCCTCCATTCAGTCGCAAATCGACACCATCTTTACAGCACTGTTAGGCCAGCGCTATGATTAGGCTCATCCTCACACTGCGATAAAAATCAAGAAATGCCTCCATATCCTCCATACAGTCCTAAATCGACACCATATTTACAGCACCGTTAGGCCAGCGCTATGATAAGGCTCATCCTCACACTGCGATGAAGATGAAGAAATGCCTCCTCATGCTCCATGCAGACCCGAATTGGCACTTTCTTTACAGCACCGTGAGGCCAGCGCTAGTATAAAGCGCATCCTCACATTGCGAAGAAGATCTAGAAATGCCTCCACATCCTCCATACTTTCCCGAGTTGGCACTATCTGTACAGCTTTGTTAGGCTAGCGCTATGATAAAGCTCTTCCTCACACTGCTAAGAAGATCAAGAAAGACCTCCACATCCTCTATGCAGTCCCAAATCGACACCATATTTACAGCACTGTTAGGCCAGCGCTATGATAAAGCTCATCCTGACACTTCGAAAAAGATCAAGAAATGCCTGCACATCCTCCAAACAGTCCCGAATTGGCACTATCTTTAAAGCTTTGTTAGGCCAGCGCTATGATAAAGCTCATCCTCACACTGCGAAAAAAACAAAGAAAGACCTCCATATCCTCCATACAGTCCCAAATCGATGCCATCTTTACAGCACTGTTGGGCCAGCGCTATGATAAAGCTCATCCTCACACTGCGAAATAGGATCAAGAAATGCCTCCACATCCTCCATACCTTCCCAAATCGACACCATTTTTACAGCACCGTTAGGCCATCGCTATTATAAACCGCATCCTCACACTGCGAAGAAGATCAAGAGATGCCTCCACATGCTCCATACAGACCCGAATTGGCACTATCTTTACAGCTTTGTTAGTCCAGCGCTATGATAAAGCTCATTCTCACACTGCGAAAGAGATCAAGAAATGCCTTCACATCTTGCATGCAGACCCGAATTGGCACTATCTTTACAGAACCGTTAGGCCAGTGCTATGATAAAGCTGACCATCACACTGCGAAGAAGATCCAGAAATGCCTCCACATCTTCCATACAGACCCGAATTGGCACTATCTTTACAGCTTTGTTAGGCCAGCGCTATGGTAAAGCTCATCCTCACACTACGAAAAGGATCAAGAAATGCCTCCACATGCTCCATGCAGACCCGAATTGGCACTTTCTTTACAGGACCCTGAGACCAGCGCTATGATAAATTCATTCTCACACTGCGAAGAAGATCAAGAAATGCCTCCACATGCTCCATACAGACCCGAATTGGCACTATCTATACAGCACCACTAGGTAAGCCCTATGATAAAGCTCATCCTCACACTGCGAACAAGATCCAGAAATGCTTCCACATCCTCCATACAGACCCAAATTGGCACTGTTAGGCCAGCGCTATAATAAAGCTCATCCCCACAGTGCAAAGAAGATCAAAAATGCCTGCACATCCACCATACAGGCCAGAATTGGCACTATCTTTACAGGTTTGTTAGGCCAGTGCTATGGTAAAGCTCATCCTCACACTGCGACAAAGATCAAGAAATGCCTCCACATCCTCCATACAGTCCCAAATCGATGCCATCCTTACAGCACTGTTGGGCCAGCGCTATGATAAAGCTCATCCTCACACTGCGAAACACATCAAGAAATGCCTCCACATCCTCCATACAGTCCCAAATGGACACCATCTTTACAGCACCGTTAGGCCAGCGCTATGATAAAGCTCATCCTTACACTGCGATGCAGATCAAGAAATGCCTCCACATGCTCCATGCAGACCCGAATTGGCACTATCTTTACAGCACCGTTAGGCGAGCTCTATGATAAAGCTAATCCTGACACTGCGATGCAGATCAAGAAATTCCTCAACATGCTCCATACAGACCCGACTTGGCACTATCTTTGCAGCACCGTGAGGCCAGCGCTATGACAAAGCTCATCCTCACACTGCGAAGAAGATCCAGAAATGCCTCCACATGCTCCAAACAGACCCGAATTGGCACTATCTTTTGCAGCACTGTTAGGACAGCGCTATGATAAAGCTCATTCTCACACTGGGAAGAAGATCCAGAAATGCTTACACATACTCCATACAGTCCCGAATTGGCACTATCTTTACAGCTTTGTTAGGCCAGCGCTATGATAAAGCTCATTCTCACACTGCGAAAAAGATCAAGAAATGCCTCCACATCTTCCATGCAGACCCAAATCGACACCATCTTTACTGCACCTTTAGCCCAGCGCTATGATAATGCTCATCCTCACACTGCGATAAGATCAAGAAATGCCTCCACATGCTCCATACAGTCCCGAATTGGCACTATCTTTACAGCACTGTTAGGCCAGCGCTATGATAAAGCTCATTCTCACACTGCGAAGAAGATCCAGAAATGTCTCCACAGGCTCAAAGCAGACCCGAATTGGCACTATGTTTACAGCACTGTTAGGCCAGCGCTATGATAAAGCTCATTCTCACACTTCGAAGAAGATCCAGAAATGTCTCCACATCCTCCATACAGTCCCGAATTGGCACTATCTTTACAGCTTTGTTAGGCCAGCGCTATGATAAAGCTCATTCTCATACTTCGAAGAATATCCAGAAATGCCTCCACATCGTCCATACAGACCCGAATTGGCACTATCTTTACAGCTTTGTTAGGCCAGCGCTATGATAAAGCTCATCCTCAAACTGCGAAAGAAATCAAGAAGGACCTCCACATCCTCCATTCAGTCCCAAATCGACACCATCTTTACAGCACCATTAGGCCAGCGCTATGATAAGGCTCTTCCTCACACTGCGAAGAAGTTCAAGAAATGCCTCCACATCCTCCATACATGTCCGTATTGGCACTATCTTTACAGCTTTGTTAGGCTAGCGCTATGAGAAAGCTCATCCTCACACTGCGAAAAAGATCAAGAAAGACCTCCACATACTCCATGCAGTCCCAAATCGACACCATCTTTACAGCACTGTTAGAACAGCGATATGATAAAGCTCATCCTCACACTGCGAAAAAGATCAAGAAATGCCTCCACATCCTCCATACAGTCCCAAATCGACACCATCTTTACAGCTCCGTTAGGCCAGCGCTATGATAAAGCTCATCCTCACACTGCGAAAAGGATCAAGAAAGACCTCCACATCCTCCATACAGCCCCAAATCGACAGCATCTTTACAGCACCGTTAGGCCAGCGCTATTATATAGCTCATTCTCGCACTGCGAAGAAGATCCAGAAATGCCTCCACATGCTCCATGCAGACCCGCATTGGCACTATCTTTACAGCACCGATAGGCCAGCGCTATGATAAAGCTCATTCTCGCACTGCGAAGAAGATCCAGAAATGCCTCCACATGCTCCATGCAGACCCGCATTAGCACTATCCTTACAGCACCGTTAGGCCAGCGCTATGATAAAGCTCATTCTCGCACTGCGAAGAAGATCCAGAAATGCCTCCACATGCTCCATACAGTCCCGAATTAGCACTATCCTTACAGCACCGTTAGGCCAGCGCTATGATAAAGCTCATTCTCGCACTGCGAAGAAGATCCAGAAATGCCTCCACATGCTCCATGCAGACCCGCATTGACACTATCTTTACAGCACTGTTAAGCCAGCGCAATGATAAAGCTCATTCTCGCACTGCGAAGAAGATCCAGAAATGCCTCCACATGCTCCATGCAGACCCGCATTGACACTATCTTTACAGCACCGTTAGGCCAGCGCTATGATAAAGCTCATTCTCGCACTGCGAAGAAGATCCAGGAATGCCTCCACATGCTCCATGCAGACCCGCATTGACACTATCTTTACAGCACCGATAGGCCAGCGCTATGATAAAGCTCATTCTCGCACTGCGAAGAAGATACAGAAATGCCTCCACATGCTCCATGCAGACCCGCATTGACACTATCTTTACAGCACTGTTAGGCCAGCGCTATGATTAAGCTCATTCTCGCACTGCGAAGAAGATCCAGAAATGCCTCCACATGCTCCATGCAGACCCGAATTAGCACTATCCTTACAGCACCGTTAGGCCAGCGCTATGATTAAGCTCATTCTCGCACTGCGAAGAAGATCCAGAAATGCCTCCACATGCTCCATGCAGACCCGCATTGACACTATCTTTACAGCACTATTAGGCCAGCGCTATGATAAAGCTCATTCTCGCACTGCGAAGAAGATCCAGAAATGCCTCCACATGCTCCATGCAGACCCGAATTAGCACTATCCTTACAGCACCGTTAGGCCAGCGCTATGATTAAGCTCATTCTCGCACTGCGAAGAAGATCCAGAAATGCCTCCACATGCTCCATGCAGACCCGAATTAGCACTATCTTTACAGCACTGTTAGGCCAGCGCTATGATTAAGCTCATTCTCGCACTGCGAAGAAGATCCAGAAATGCCTCCACATGCTCCATGCAGACCCGAATTAGCACTATCCTTACAGCACCGTTAGGCCAGCGCTATGATTAAGCTCATTCTCAAACTGCGAAGAAGATCCAGAAATGCCTCCACATGCTCCATGCAGACCCGAATTAGCACTATCCTTACAGCACTGTTAGGCCAGCGCTATGATTAAGCTCATTCTCGCACTGCGAAGAAGATCCAGAAATGCCTCCACATGCTCCATGCAGACCCGCATTGACACTATCTTTACAGCACCGTTAGGCCAGCGCTATGATTAAGCTCATTCTCACACTGCGAAGAAGATCCAGAAATGCCTCCACATGCTCCATGCAGACCCGCATTGACACTATCTTTACAGCACTGTTAGGCCAGCGCTATGATTAAGCTCATTCTCACACTGCGAAGAAGATCAAGAAATGCCTCCACATGCCCCATACAGACCCGCATTGACACTATCTTTACAGCACTGTTTGGCCAGCGCTATGATAAAGCTCATTCTCACACTGCGAAGAAGATCAAGAAATTCCTCCACATGCCCCATACAGACCCGCATTGACACTATCTTTACAGCACTGTCAGGCCAGCGCAATGATAAAGCTCATTCTCACACTGCGAAGAAGATCCAGAAATGCCTCCACATGCTCCATGCAGACCCGAATTGGCACTATGTTTACAGCACTGTTAGGCCAGCGCTATGATAAAGCTCATCCTCACACTGCGAAAAAGGTCAAGAGATGCCTGCACATCCTCCATACAGTCCCAAATCGATGCCATCTTTACAGCACTGTTGGGCCAGCGCTATGATAAGGCTCATTCTCACACTGCGAAACAGATCAAGAAATGCCTCCACATCCGCCTGACAGTCCCAAATCGACACCATCTTTACAGCACCGTTAGGGCAGCGCTATGATAAAGCTCAGCCTGACACTGCGATGCAGATCAAGAAATGCCTCCACATGCTCAATGCAGACCCGAATTGGCAATATCTTTACAGCACCATTAGGCCAGCGCTATGATAAGGCTCATCCTGACACTGCGATGCAGATCAAGAAATTCCTCCACATGCTCCATGCAGACCCGAATTGGCACTATCTTTACAGCACTGTTAGGCCAGCGCTATGATAAAGCTCATTCTCACACTGCGAAAAAGATCAAGAAATGCCTCCACATCTTGCATGCAGACCCGAATTGGCACTATCTTTACAGCTTTGTTAGGCCAGCTCTATGATAAAGCTGATCATCACACTGAGAAGAAGATCCAGAAATGCCTCCACATCTTCCATACAGACCCGAATTGGCACTATCTTTACAGCTTTGTTAGGCCAGCTCTATGGTAAAGCTGATCATCACACTGAGAAGAAGATCCAGAAATGCCTCCACATCTTCCATACAGACCCGAATTGGCACTATCTTTACAGCTTTGTTAGGCCAGCGCTATGATAAAGCTGATCATCACACTGAGAAGAAGATCCAGAAATGCCTCCACATCTTCCATACAGACCCGAATTGGCACTATCTTTACAGCTTTGTTAGGCCAGCGCTATGGTAAAGCTCATCCTCACACTGCGAACGAGATCAAGAAATGCCACAACATGCTCCATACAGTCCCGAATTGGCACTATCTTTACAGCACTGTTAGGCCAGCGCTATGATAAGGCTCATTGTCACACTGCGAAGAAGATCAAGAAATTCCTCCACATGCTCCATGCAGACCCGAATTGGCACTATCTTTACAGCACTGTTAGGCCAGCGCTATGATAAAGCTCATTCTCACACTGCGAAAAAGATCAAGAAATGCCTCCACATCTTGCATGCAGACCCGAATTGGCACTATCTTTACAGCTTTGTTAGGACAGCTCTATGGTAAAGCTGATCATCACACTGAGAAGAAGATCCAGAAATGCCTCCACATCTTCCATACAGACCCGAATTGGCACTATCTTTACAGCTTTGTTAGGCCAGCGCTATGATAAAGCTGATCTTCACACTGAGAAGAAGATCCAGAAATGCCTCCACATCTTCCATACAGACCCGAATTGGCACTATCTTTACAGCTTTGTTAGGCCAGCGCTATGGTAAAGCTCATCCTCACACTGCGAACGAGATCAAGAAATGCCACAACATGCTCCATACAGTCCCGAATTGGCACTATCTTTACAGCACTGTTAGGCCAGCGCTATGATAAGGCTCATTGTCACACTGCGAAGAAGATCCAGAAATGCCTCCACATGCTCCATGCAGACCCGAATTGGCACTATCTTTACAGCACGGTTAGACCAGCGCTATGATAAAGCTCACCCTCACACTGCGAAGAAGATCCAGCAATGCCTCCACATCCTCCATACAGTCCCAAATTGGCACTATCTTTACAGCACGGTTAGGCCAGCGCTGTGGTAAAGCTCACCCTCACACTGCGAACGAGATCAAGAAATGCCTCCACATGCTCCATACAGTCCCGAATTGGCACTATCTTTACAGCACGGTTAGGCCAGGCTTATGATAAAGCTCACCCTCACACTGCGAACGAGATTAAGAAATTCCACAACATGCTCCATACAGTCCCGAATTGGCACTATCTTTACAGCTTTGTTAGGCCAGCGCTATGATAAAGCTCATTCTCACACTGCGAAGAAGATCCAGAAATGCCTCCACATCTTCCATGCAGACCCGAATTGGCACTATCTTTACAGCACTGTTAGGCCAGCGCTATGATAAAGCTCATTCTCACACTGCGAAGAAGATCCAGAAATGCCTCCACATGCTCCATACAGTCCCGAATTGGCACTATCTTTACAGCTTTGTTAAGCCAGCTCTATGATAAAGCTCATCCTCTCACTGCGAAGAAGATCCAGATATGCCTCCACATGCTACATGCAGACCCGAATTGGCACTATCTTTACAGCACGGTTAGGCCAGCGCTATGATAAAGCTCATTCTCACACTGCGAAAAAGATCAAGAAATGCCTCCACATCTTCCATGCAGACCCGAATGGGCACTATCTTTACAGCACTGTTAGGCCAGCTCTATGATAAAGCTCATTCTCACACTGCGAAAAAGATCAAGAAATGCCTCCACATCTTCCATGCAGACCCGAATTGGCACTATCTTTACAGAACTGTTAGGCCAGCGCTATGATAAAGCTCATCCTGACACTTTGATGCAGATCAAGAAATTCCTCCACATGCTCCATGCAGACCCGAATTGGCACTATCTTTGCAGCACCGTGAGGCCAGCGCTATTATAAAGCTCATCCTCACACTGCGAAGAAGATCCAGAAATGCCTCCACATGCTCCAAACAGCCCCGAATTGGCACTATCTTTACAGCACTGTTAGGCCAGCGCTATGATAAACCTCATTCTCACACTGCGAAGAAGATCCAGCAATGCCTCCACATCCTCCATACAGTCCCAAATCGACGCCATCTTTACAGCACTGTTAGGCCAGCGCTATGATAAGGCCCATCCTCACACTGCGAAACAGACCAAGAAAAGCCTCCACATCCTCCATACAGTCCCAAATCGACACCTTCTTTACAGCACCGTTGGTCCAGCGCTATGATAAGGCTCATCCTCACACTGCGTAGAAGATCCAGAAATGCCTCCACATCCTCCATACAGTCCCAAATCGACGCCATCTTTACAGCACTGTTAGGACAGCGCTATGATATAATTCATCCTCACACTGCGAAGAAGATCAAGAAATGCCTCCACATGCTCCATACAAAACGGAATTGGCACCATCTTTACAGCACTGTTAGGCCAGCGCTATGATAAAGCTTATCCTCACACTGCGAAAAAGATCAGGAAATGCCTCCACATCTACCATACAGACCCGAATTGGCACTATCTTTACAGCTTTGTTAGGCCAGCGCTATGGTAAGGCTCATATTCACACTACGAAAAAGAGCAAGAAATGCGTCCACATGATCAATGCAGACCCGAATTGGCACTATCTTTACAGCACCGTGAGACCAGCGCTATGATATAATTCATCCTCACACTGTGAAGAAGATCAAGAAATGCCTCCACATGCTCCATACAAAACGGAATTGGCACTATCTTTACAGCACCGTTAAGCCAGCTCTATGATAAAGCTCGTCCTCACACTGCGAAGAAGATCCAGAAATGCCTCCAAATCCTCCATACAGTCCCAAATCGACGCCATCTTTACAGCACTGTTAGGCAACGCTATGACAAAGCTCATCCTGACACTGCGATGCAGATCAAGAAATGCCTCCACATGCTCCATGCAGACCCGAATTGGCACTATCTTTATAGCACCGTGAGGCCAGCGCTATGATAAAGCTCATGCTCAGTCTGCGAAGAAGATCATGAAATGCCTCCACATCCTCTAAACAGTCCCAAATCGACGCCATCTTTACAGCACTGTTAGGCAACGCTATGACAAAGCTCATCCTGACACTGCGATGCAGATCAAGAAATACCTCCACATGCTCAATGCAGACCCGAATTGGCACTATCTTTACAGCACCGTTAGGCCAATGCTATGATAAATTTCATCCTCACACTGCGAAAAAGATCAAGAAATGCCTCCTCATCCTCTATAAATTCCCATATAGACACCATCTTTACAGCTTTGTTAGGCCAGCGCTATGATAGAGCTCATCCTGACAGTGCGTTGCAGATCAAGAAATGCCTCCACATGCTCCATGCAGACCCGAATTGGCACTATCTTTACAGCGCCGTGAGTCCAGCATTATGATAAAGCTCATCCTCACACTGCGAAGAAGATCCAGAAATGCCTCCGCATGCTCCATGCAGTCCCGTATTCGCACTATATTTACAGCACTGTTAGGCCAGCGCTATGATAAAGCTCATTCTCGCACTGCGAAGAAGATCCAGAAATGCCTCCGCATTTTCCATACAGACCCGAATTGGCACTATATTTACAGCACTGTTAGGCCAGCGCTATGATAAAGCTCATTCTCACACTGCGAAGAAGATCCAGAAATGCCTCCACGTCCTCCGTACTGTCCCGAATTGGCACTATCTTTACAGCTTTGTTAGGCTAGCGCTATGATAAAGCTCATTCTCACACTGCGAAAGAGATCAAGAAAGACCTCCACATCCTCCATTCAGTCCCAAATCGACACCATCTTTACAGCACTGTTAGGCCAGCGCTATGATAAAGCTCATCCTGACACTGCGAAGAAGATCCAGAAAAGCCTCCACATCTTCCATGCAGACCCGAATTGGCTCTATCTTTACAGCACTGTTAGGCCAGCGCTATGATAAGGCTCATTGTCACACTGCGAAGAAGATCCAGAAATGCCTCCACATGCTCCATACAGACCCGAAATGGCACTATCTATACAGCTTTGTTAGGCCAGCGCTATGGTAAAGCTCATCCTCACACTGCGAAAAAGATCAAGAAATGCCTCCACATCCTCCATACATTCCAAAATCGACACCATCTTTACAGCACGGTTAGGCCAGCGCTATGATAAAGCTCATATTCAAACTGCGAAAAAGATCAAGAAATGCCTCCACATCCTCCATATATTCCCAAATCGACACCATCTTTACAGCACGGTTAGGCCAGCGCTATGATAAAGCTCATCCTCACACTGCGATGCAGATCAAGAAATGCCTCCACATGCTCAATGCAGACCCGAATTGGCACTATCTTTACAGCACCATTAGGCCGCGCTATGATAAAGCTCATCCTGACACTGCGATGCAGATCAAGAAATTCCTCCACATGCTCCATGCAGACCCGAATTGGCACTATCTTTACAGCACTGTTAGGCCAGCGCTATGATAAAGCTCATTCTCACACTGCGAAAAAGATCAAGAAATGCCTCCACATCTTGCATGCAGACCCGAATTGGCACTATCTTTACAGCTTTGTTACGCCAGCTCTATGGTAAAGCTGATCATCACACTGAGAAGAAGATCCAGAAATGCCTCCACATCTTCCATACAGACCCGAATTGGCACTATCTTTACAGCTTTGTTAGGCCAGCTCTATGATAAAGCTGATCATCACACTGAGAAGAAGATCCAGAAATGCCTCCACATCTTCCATACAGACCCGAATTGGCACTATCTTTACAGCTTTGTTAGGCCAGCTCTATGGTAAAGCTGATCATCACACTGAGAAGAAGATCCAGAAATGCCTCCACATCTTCCATACAGACCCGAATTGGCACTATCTTTACAGCTTTGTTAGGCCAGCGCTATGATAAAGCTGATCATCACACTGAGAAGAAGATCCAGAAATGCCTCCACATCTTCCATACAGACCCGAATTGGCACTATCTTTACAGCTTTGTTAGGCCAGCGCTATGGTAAAGCTCATCCTCACACTGCGAACGAGATCAAGAAATGCCACAACATGCTCCATACAGTCCCGAATTGGCACTATCTTTACAGCACTGTTAGGCCAGCGCTATGATAAGGCTCATTGTCACACTGCGAAGAAGATCAAGAAATTCCTCCACATGCTCCATGCAGACCCGAATTGGCACTATCTTTACAGCACTGTTAGGCCAGCGCTATGATAAAGCTCATTCTCACACTGCGAAAAAGATCAAGAAATGCCTCCACATCTTGCATGCAGACCCGAATTGGCACTATCTTTACAGCTTTGTTAGGACAGCTCTATGGTAAAGCTGATCATCACACTGAGAAGAAGATCCAGAAATGCCTCCACATCTTCCATACAGACCCGAATTGGCACTATCTTTACAGCTTTGTTAGGCCAGCGCTATGATAAAGCTGATCTTCACACTGAGAAGAAGATCCAGATATGCCTCCACATCTTCCATACAGACCCGAATTGGCACTATCTTTACAGCTTTGTTAGGCCAGCGCTATGGTAAAGCTCATCCTCACACTGCGAACGAGATCAAGAAATGCCACAACATGCTCCATACAGTCCCGAATTGGCACTATCTTTACAGCACTGTTAGGCCAGCGCTATGATAAGGCTCATTGTCACACTGCGAAGAAGATCCAGAAATGCCTCCACATGCTCCATGCAGACCCGAATTGGCACTATCTTTACAGCACGGTTAGACCAGCGCTATGATAAAGCTCACCCTCACACTGCGAAGAAGATCCAGAAATGCCTCCACATCCTCCATACAGTCCCAAATTGGCACTATCTTTACAGCACGGTTAGGCCAGCGCTGTGGTAAAGCTCACCCTCACACTGCGAACGAGATCAAGAAATGCCTCCACATGCTCCATACAGTCCCGAATTGGCACTATCTTTACAGCACGGTTAGGCCAGGCTTATGATAAAGCTCACCCTCACACTGCGAACGAGATTAAGAAATTCCACAACATGCTCCATACAGTCCCGAATTGGCACTATCTTTACAGCTTTGTTAGGCCAGCGCTATGATAAAGCTCATTCTCACACTGCGAAGAAGATCCAGAAATGCCTCCACATCTTCCATGCAGACCCGAATTGGCACTATCTTTACAGCACTGTTAGGCCAGCGCTATGATAAAGCTCATTCTCACACTGCGAAGAAGATCCAGAAATGCCTCCACATGCTCCATACAGTCCCGAATTGGCACTATCTTTACAGCTTTGTTAAGCCAGCGCTATGATAAAGCTCATCCTCTCACTGCGAAGAAGATCCAGATATGCCTCCACATGCTACTAGCAGACCCGAATTCGCACTATCTTTACAGCACGGTTAGGCCAGCGCTATGATAAAGCTCATTCTCACACTGCGAAAAAGATCAAGAAATGCCTCCACATCTTCCATGCAGACCCGAATGGGCACTATCTTTACAGCACTGTTAGGCCAGCTCTATGATAAAGCTCATTCTCACACTGCGAAAAAGATCAAGAAATGCCTCCACATCTTCCATGCAGACCCGAATTGGCACTATCTTTACAGAACTGTTAGGCCAGCGCTATGATAAAGCTCATCCTGACACTTTGATGCAGATCAAGAAATTCCTCCACATGCTCCATGCAGACCCGAATTGGCACTATCTTTGCAGCACCGTGAGGCCAGCGCTATTATAAAGCTCATCCTCACACTGCGAAGAAGATCCAGAAATGCCTCCACATGCTCCAAACAGCCCAGAATTGGCACTATCTTTACAGCACTGTTAGGCCAGCGCTATGATAAACCTCATTCTCACACTGCGAAGAAGATCCAGCAATGCCTCCACATCCTCCATACAGTCCCAAATCGACGCCATCTTTACAGCACTGTTAGGCCAGCGCTATGATAAGGCCCATCCTCACACTGCGAAACAGACCAAGAAAAGCCTCCACATCCTCCATACAGTCCCAAATCGACACCTTCTTTACAGCACCGTTGGTCCAGCGCTATGATAAGGCTCATCCTCACACTGCGTAGAAGATCCAGAAATGCCTCCACATCCTCCATACAGTCCCAAATCGACGCCATCTTTACAGCACTGTTAGGACAGCGCTATGATATAATTCATCCTCACACTGCGAAGAAGATCAAGAAATGCCTCCACATGCTCCATACAAAACGGAATTGGCACCATCTTTACAGCACTGTTAGGCCAGCGCTATGATAAAGCTTATCCTCACACTGCGAAAAAGATCAGGAAATGCCTCCACATCTACTATACAGACCCGAATTGGCACTATCTTTACAGCTTTGTTAGGCCAGCGCTATGGTAAGGCTCATATTCACACTACGAAAAAGAGCAAGAAATGCGTCCACATGATCAATGCAGACCCGAATTGGCACTATCTTTACAGCACCGTGAGACCAGCGCTATGATATAATTCATCCTCACACTGTGAAGAAGATCAAGAAATGCCTCCACATGCTCCATACAAAACGGAATTGGCACTATCTTTACAGCACCGTTAAGCCAGCTCTATGATAAAGCTCGTCCTCACACTGCGAAGAAGATCCAGAAATGCCTCCAAATCCTCCATACAGTCCCAAATCGACGCCATCTTTACAGCACTGTTAGGCAACGCTATGACAAAGCTCATCCTGACACTGCGATGCAGATCAAGAAATGCCTCCACATGCTCCATGCAGACCCGAATTGGCACTATCTTTATAGCACCGTGAGGCCAGCGCTATGATAAAGCTCATGCTCAGTCTGCGAAGAAGATCATGAAATGCCTCCACATCCTCTATACAGTCCCAAATCGACGCCATCTTTACAGCACTGTTAGGCAACGCTATGACAAAGCTCATCCTGACACTGCGATGCAGATCAAGAAATACCTCCACATGCTCAATGCAGACCCGAATTGGCACTATCTTTACAGCACCGTTAGGCCAATGCTATGATAAATTTCATCCTCACACTGCGAAAAAGATCAAGAAATGCCTCCTCATCCTCTATAAATTCCCATATAGACACCATCTTTACAGCTTTGTTAGGCCAGCGCTATGATAGAGCTCATCCTGACAGTGCGTTGCAGATCAAGAAATGCCTCCACATGCTCCATGCAGACCCGAATTGGCACTATCTTTACAGCGCCGTGAGTCCAGCATTATGATAAAGCTCATCCTCACACTGCGAAGAAGATCCAGAAATGCCTCCGCATGCTCCATGCAGTCCCGTATTCGCACTATATTTACAGCACTGTTAGGCCAGCGCTATGATAAAGCTCATTCTCGCACTGCGAAGAAGATCCAGAAATGCCTCCGCATGCTCCATACAGACCCGAATTGGCACTATATTTACAGCACTGTTAGGCCAGCGCTATGATAAAGCTCATTCTCACACTGCGAAGAAGATCCAGAAATGCCTCCACGTCCTCCGTACTGTCCCGAATTGGCACTATCTTTACAGCTTTGTTAGGCTAGCGCTATGATAAAGCTCATTCTCACACTGCGAAAGAGATCAAGAAAGACCTCCACATCCTCCATTCAGTCCCAAATCGACACCATCTTTACAGCACTGTTAGGCCAGCGCTATGATAAAGCTCATCCTGACACTGCGAAGAAGATCCAGAAAAGCCTCCACATCTTCCATGCAGACCCGAATTGGCTCTATCTTTACAGCACTGTTAGGCCAGCGCTATGATAAGGCTCATTGTCACACTGCGAAGAAGATCCAGAAATGCCTCCACATGCTCCATACAGACCCGAAATGGCACTATCTATACAGCTTTGTTAGGCCAGCGCTATGGTAAAGCTCATCCTCACACTGCGAAAAAGATCAAGAAATGCCTCCACATCCTCCATACATTCCAAAATCGACACCATCTTTACAGCACGGTTAGGCCAGCGCTATGATAAAGCTCATATTCAAACTGCGAAAAAGATCAAGAAATGCCTCCACATCCTCCATACATTCCCAAATCGACACCATCTTTACAGCACGGTTAGGCCAGCGCTATGATAAAGCTCATCCTCACACTGCGATGCAGATCAAGAAATGCCTCCACATGCTCAATGCAGACCCGAATTGGCACTATCTTTACAGCACCATTAGGCCGCGCTATGATAAAGCTCATCCTGACACTGCGATGCAGATCAAGAAATTCCTCCACATGCTCCATGCAGACCCGAATTGGCACTATCTTTACAGCACTGTTAGGCCAGCGCTATGATAAAGCTCATTCTCACACTGCGAAAAAGATCAAGAAATGCCTCCACATCTTGCATGCAGACCCGAATTGGCACTATCTTTACAGCTTTGTTACGCCAGCTCTATGGTAAAGCTGATCATCACACTGAGAAGAAGATCCAGAAATGCCTCCACATCTTCCATACAGACCCGAATTGGCACTATCTTTACAGCTTTGTTAGGCCAGCTCTATGATAAAGCTGATCATCACACTGAGAAGAAGATCCAGAAATGCCTCCACATCTTCCATACAGACCCGAATTGGCACTATCTTTACAGCTTTGTTAGGCCAGCTCTATGGTAAAGCTGATCATCACACTGAGAAGAAGATCCAGAAATGCCTCCACATCTTCCATACAGACCCGAATTGGCACTATCTTTACAGCTTTGTTAGGCCAGCGCTATGATAAAGCTGATCATCACACTGAGAAGAAGATCCAGAAATGCCTCCACATCTTCCATACAGACCCGAATTGGCACTATCTTTACAGCTTTGTTAGGCCAGCGCTATGGTAAAGCTCATCCTCACACTGCGAACGAGATCAAGAAATGCCACAACATGCTCCATACAGTCCCGAATTGGCACTATCTTTACAGCACTGTTAGGCCAGCGCTATGATAAGGCTCATTGTCACACTGCGAAGAAGATCAAGAAATTCCTCCACATGCTCCATGCAGACCCGAATTGGCACTATCTTTACAGCACTGTTAGGCCAGCGCTATGATAAAGCTCATTCTCACACTGCGAAAAAGATCAAGAAATGCCTCCACATCTTGCATGCAGACCCGAATTGGCACTATCTTTACAGCTTTGTTAGGACAGCTCTATGGTAAAGCTGATCATCACACTGAGAAGAAGATCCAGAAATGCCTCCACATCTTCCATACAGACCCGAATTGGCACTATCTTTACAGCTTTGTTAGGCCAGCGCTATGATAAAGCTGATCTTCACACTGAGAAGAAGATCCAGAAATGCCTCCACATCTTCCATACAGACCCGAATTGGCACTATCTTTACAGCTTTGTTAGGCCAGTGCTATGGTAAAGCTCATCCTCACACTGCGAACGAGATCAAGAAATGCCACAACATGCTCCATACAGTCCCGAATTGGCACTATCTTTACAGCACTGTTAGGCCAGCGCTATGATAAGGCTCATTGTCACACTGCGAAGAAGATCCAGAAATGCCTCCACATGATCCATGCAGACCCGAATTGGCACTATCTTTACAGCACGGTTAGACCAGCGCTATGATAAAGCTCACCCTCACACTGCGAAGAAGATCCAGAAATGCCTCCACATCCTCCATACAGTCCCAAATTGGCACTATCTTTACAGCACGGTTAGGCCAGCGCTGTGGTAAAGCTCACCCTCACACTGCGAACGAGATCAAGAAATGCCTCCACATGCTCCATACAGTCCCGAATTGGCACTATCTTTACAGCATGGTTAGGCCAGGCTTATGATAAAGCTCACCCTCACACTGCGAACGAGATTAAGAAATTCCACAACATGCTCCATACAGTCCCGAATTGGCACTATCTTTACAGCTTTGTTAGGCCAGCGCTATGATAAAGCTCATTCTCACACTGCGAAGAAGATCCAGAAATGCCTCCACATCTTCCATGCAGACCCGAATTGGCACTATCTTTACAGCACTGTTAGGCCAGCGCTATGATAAAGCTCATTCTCACACTGCGAAGAAGATCCAGAAATGCCTCCACATGCTCCATACAGTCCCGAATTGGCACTATCTTTACAGCTTTGTTAAGCCAGCGCTATGATAAAGCTCATCCTCTCACTGCGAAGAAGATCCAGATATGCCTCCACATGCTACATGCAGACCCGAATTGGCACTATCTTTACAGCACGGTTAGGCCAGCGCTATGATAAAGCTCATTCTCACACTGCGAAAAAGATCAAGAAATGCCTCCACATCTTCCATGCAGACCCGAATGGGCACTATCTTTACAGCACTGTTAGGCCAGCTCTATGATAAAGCTCATTCTCACACTGCGAAAAAGATCAAGAAATGCCTCCACATCTTCCATGCAGACCCGAATTGGCGCTATCTTTACAGAACTGTTAGGCCAGCGCTATGATAAAGCTCATCCTGACACTTTGATGCAGATCAAGAAATTCCTCCACATACTCCATGCAGACCCGAATTGGCACTATCTTTGCAGCACCGTGAGGCCAGCGCTATTATAAAGCTCATCCTCACACTGCGAAGAAGATCCAGAAATGCCTCCACATGCTCCAAACAGCCCCGAATTGGCACTATCTTTACAGCACTGTTAGGCCAGCGCTATGATAAACCTCATTCTCACACTGCGAAGAAGATCCAGCAATGCCTCCACATCCTCCATACAGTCCCAAATCGACGCCATCTTTACAGCACTGTTAGGCCAGCGCTATGATAAGGCCCATCCTCACACTGCGAAACAGACCAAGAAAAGCCTCCACATCCTCCATACAGTCCCAAATCGACACCTTCTTTACAGCACCGTTGGTCCAGCGCTATGATAAGGCTCATCCTCACACTGCGTAGAAGATCCAGAAATGCCTCCACATCCTCCATACAGTCCCAAATCGACGCCATCTTTACAGCACTGTTAGGACAGCGCTATGATATAATTCATCCTCACACTGCGAAGAAGATCAAGAAATGCCTCCACATGCTCCACACAAAACGGAATTGGCACCATCTTTACAGCACTGTTAGGCCAGCGCTATGATAAAGCTTATCCTCACACTGCGAAAAAGATCAGGAAATGCCTCCACATCTTCCATACAGACCCGAATTGGCACTATCTTTACAGCTTTGTTAGGCCAGCGCTATGGTAAGGCTCATATTCACACTAAGAAAAAGAGCAAGAAATGCGTCCACATGATCCATGCAGACCCGAATTGGCACTATCTTTACAGCACCGTGAGACCAGCGCTATGATATAATTCATCCTCACACTGTGAAGAAGATCAAGAAATGCCTCCACATGCTCCATACAAAACGGAATTGGCACTATCTTTACAGCACCGTTAAGCCAGCTCTATGATAAAGCTCGTCCTCACACTGCGAAGAAGATCCAGAAATGCCTCCAAATCCTCCATACAGTCCCAAATCGACGCCATCTTTACAGCACTGTTAGGCAACGCTATGACAAAGCTCATCCTGACACTGCGATGCAGATCAAGAAATGCCTCCACATGCTCCATGCAGACCCGAATTGGCACTATCTTTATAGCACCGTGAGGCCAGAGCTATGATAAAGCTCATGCTCAGTCTGCGAAGAAGATCATGAAATGCCTCCACATCCTCTATACAGTCCCAAATCGACGCCATCTTTACAGCACTGTTAGGCAACGCTATGACAAAGCTCATCCTGACACTGCGATGCAGATCAAGAAATACCTCCACATGCTCCATGCAGACCCGAATTGGCACTATCTTTACAGCACCGTTAGGCCAATGCTATGATAAATTTCATCCTCACACTGCGAAAAAGATCAAGAAATGCCTCCTCATCCTCTATAAATTCCCATATAGACACCATCTTTACAGTTTTGTTAGGCCAGCGCTATGATAGAGCTCATCCTGACAGTGCGTTGCAGATCAAGAAATGCCTCCACATGCTCCATGCAGACCCGAATTGGCACTATCTTTACAGCGCCGTGAGTCCAGCATTATGATAAAGCTCATCCTCACACTGCGAAGAAGATCCAGAAATGCCTCCGCATGCTCCATGCAGTCCCGTATTCGCACTATATTTACAGCACTGTAAGGCCAGCGCTATGATAAAGCTCATTCTCGCACTGCGAAGAAGATCCAGAAATGCCTCCGCATGCTCCATACAGACCCGAATTGGCACTATATTTACAGCACTGTTAGGCCAGCGCTATGATAAAGCTCATTCTCACACTGCGAAGAAGATCCAGAAATGCCTCCACGTCCTCCGTACTGTCCCGAATTGGCACTATCTTTACAGCTTTGTTAGGCTAGCGCTATGATAAAGCTCATTCTCACACTGCGAAAGAGATCAAGAAAGACCTCCACATCCTCCATTCAGTCCCAAATCGACACCATCTTTACAGCACTGTTAGGCCAGCGCTATGATAAAGCTCATCCTGACACTGCGAAGAAGATCCAGAAAAGCCTCCACATCTTCCATGCAGACCCGAATTGGCTCTATCTTTACAGCACTGTTAGGCCAGCGCTATGATAAGGCTCATTGTCACACTGCGAAGAAGATCCAGAAATGCCTCCACATGCTCCATACAGACCCGAAATGGCACTATCTATACAGCTTTGTTAGGCCAGCGCTATGATAAAGCTGATCATCACACTGCGAAGAAGATCCAGAAATGCCTCCACATCTTCCATACAGACTCGAGTTGGCACTATCTTTACAGCTTTGTTAGGCCAGCGCTATGGTAAAGCTCATCCTCACACTGCGAAAAAGATCAAGAAATGCCTCCACATCCTCCATACATTCCAAAATCGACACCATCTTTACAGCACGGTTAGGCCAGCGCTATGATAAAGCTCATATTCAAACTGCGAAAAAGATCAAGAAATGCCTCCACATCCTCCATACATTCCCAAATCGACACCATCTTTACAGCACCGTTAGGCCAGCGCTATGATTAAGCTCATTCTCACACTGCGAAAAAGATCAAGAAATGCCTCCACATCCTCCATACATTCCCAAATCGACACCATCTTTACAGCACGGTTAGGCCAGCGCTATGATAAAGCTCATCCTCACACTGCGAAAAAAATCAAGAAATGCCTCCACATCCTCCATACATTCCCAAATCGACACCATCTTTACAGCACGGTTAGGCCAGCGCTATGATAAAGCTCATCCTGACACTTTGATGCAGATCAAGAAATTCCTCCACATGCTCCATGCAGACCCGAATTGGCACTATCTTTGCAGCACCGTGAGGCCAGCGCTATGATAAAGCTCATCCTCACACTGCGAAGAAGATCCAGAAATGCCTCCACATGCTCCAAACAGACCCGAATTGGCACTATCTTTAAAGCACTGTTAGGCCAGCGCTATGATAAACCTCATTCTCACACTGCGAAGAAGATCCAGAAATGCCTCCACATACTCCATACAGTCCCGAATTGGCACTATCTTTACAGCACCGTTAGGCCAGCGCTATGATAAAGCTCATTCTCACACTGCGAAGAAGATCCAGAAATGCCTCCACATCCTCCATACAGTCCCGAATTGGCACTATCTTTACAGCTTTGTTAGGCCAGCGCTATGATAAAGCTCACCCTCACACTGCGAAAGAGATCAAGAAAGACCTCCACATCCTCCATTCAGTCCCAAATCGACACCGTCTTTACAGCTTTGTTAGGCCAGCGCTATGGTAAGGCTCATCCTCACACTACGAAAACGATCAAGAAATGCCTCTACATGCTCCATACAGTCCCGAATTGGCACTATCTTTACAGCTTTCTTAGGCCAGCGCTATGATAAAGCTCACCCTCACACTGCAAAAAAGATCAAGAAATGCCCCCACCTCCTCCATACAATCCTGAATTGGCACTATCTTTACAGCTTTGTTAGGCCAGCGCTATGATAAAGCTCACCCTCACACTGCGAAAGAGATCAAGAAAGACCTCCACATCCTCCATTCATCCCAAATCGACACCATCTTTACAGCTTTGTTAGGCCAGCGCTATGGTAAGGCTCATCCTCACACTACGAAAAAGATCAAGAAATGCTGGCACATCCACCATACAGACCAGAATTGGCGCTATCTTTACAGATTGGTTAGGCCAGTGCTATGGTAAAGCTCATCCTCACACTGCGAAGAAGATCCAGAAAAGCCTCCACATCCTCCATACAGTCCCAAATCGACGTCATCTTTACAGCACTGTTAGGCCAGCGCTATGACAAAGCCCATCCTCACACTGCGCAACAGATCAAGAAAAGCCTCCACATCCTCCATACAGTCCCAAATCGACACCTTCTTTACAGCACCGTTAGGCCAGCGCTATGATAAGGCTCATCCTCACACTGCGAAGAAGATCCAGAAATGCCTCCACATCCTCCATACAGTCCCAAATCGACGCCATCTTTACAGCACTGTTAGGCCAGCGCTATGACAAAGCTCATCCTCACACTGCGAAACAGATCAAGAAATGCCTCCACATGCTCCATGCAGACCCGAATTGGCCCTATCCTTACAGCACCGTAAGGCCAGCGCTATGATAAAATTCATCCTCACACTGCGAAGAAGATCAAGAAATGCCTCCACATGCTCCATACAAAACGGAATTGGCACTATCTTTACAGCACTGTTAGGCCAGCGCTATGATAAAGCTTATCCTCACACTGCGAAAAAGATCCAGAAATGCCTCCACATCCTTCATACAATCCGAATGGGCACTGTTAGGCCAGCGCTATAATAAAGCTCATCCTCACACTGCGAAGAAGATCCAGAAATGCCTCCACATTCTCCATACAGTCCCGAATTGGCACTATCTTTACAGCACTGTTAGGCCAGCGCTATGATAAAGCTTATCCTCACACTGCAAAAAAGATCAAGAAATGCCTCCACATCTTCCATACAGACCCGAAGTGGCACTATCTTTACAGCTTTGTTAGGCGAGCGCCATGGTAAGGCTTATCCTCACACTACGAAAAAGATCAAGAAATGCCTCCACATGCTCCATGCAGACCCGAATTGGCACTATCTTTACAGGACCGTGAGGCCAGCGCTATGATAAAATTCATCCTCACACTGCGAAGAACATCAAGAAATGCCTCCACATGCTCCATACAGACCCGAATTGGCACTATCTATACAGGACCATTAGGCCAGCCCTATGATAAATCTCATACTCACACTGCGAAGAAGATCCAAAAATACCTCCACATCCCTATACAGACCCGAATTGGCACTGTTAGTCCAGCGCTATAATAAAGCTCATCCTCACACTGCGAAGAAGATCAAGAAATGCCTGCAATTCCACCATACAGACCAGAATTGGCACTATCTTTACAGGTTTGTTAGGCCAGGGCTATGGTAAAGCTCAACCTCACACTGCGAAAAAGATCAAGAAATGCCTCCACATCCTCCATACAGTCCCAAATCGACACCATCTTTACAGCACCGTTAAGCCAGCGCTATGATAAGGCTCATCCTCACACCGCGAAGAAGATCCAGAAATGCCTCCACATCCTCCATACGGTCCCAAATCGACGCCATCTTTACAGCACTGTTAGGCCAGCGCTATGACAAAGCTCATCCTGACACTGCGATGCAGATCAAGAAAGGCCTCCACATGCTCCATGCAGACCCGAATTGGCACTATCTTTACAGCACCGTGAGGCCAGCGCTATGATAAAGCTCATCCTCAGTCTTCGAAGAAGATCAAGAAAGTCCTCCACATCCTCTATACAGTCCCAAATCGACACCATCTTTACAGCACCGTTAGGCCAGCGCTATGATAAAGCTCATCCTGACAGTGCGATGCAGATCAAGAAATGCCTCCACATGCTCCATGCAGACTCGAATTGGCACTATCTTTACAGCACCGTTAGGCCAATGCTATGATAAATTTCATCCTCACACTGCGAAAAAGATCAAGAAATGCCTCATCATCCTCTATAAAGTCCCAAATCGACACCATCTTTACAGCACCGTTAGGCCTGCGCTATGAAAGAGCTCATCCTGACAGTGCGATGCAGATCAAGAAATGCCTCCACATGCTCCATGCAGACCCGAATTGGTACTATCTTTACAGCGCCGTGAGTCCAGCGCTATGATAAAGCTCATCCTCACACTGTGAAGAAGATCAAGAAATGCCTCCACGTGCTCCATACAGTCCCGAATTGGCACTATCTTTACAGCACTGTTAGGCCAGCGCTATGATAAAGCTCATTCTCACACTGCGAAGAAGATCCAGAAATGCCTCCACATCCTCCATAGAGTCCCGAATTGGCACTATCTTTACAGCACTGTTAGGCTCGCGCTATGATAAGGCTCATTCTCACACTGCGAAGAAGATCCAGAAGTGCCTCCACATCCTCCATACATTCCCGAATTGGCACTATCTTTACAGCTTTGTTAGGCCAGCGCTATGATAAAGCTCACCCTCACACTGCGAAAAAGATCAGGAAATGCCTCCACATCTTCCATACAGACCCGAATTGGCACTATCTTTACAGCTTTGTTAGGCCAGCGCTATGGTAAGGCTCATATTCACACTAAGAAAAAGAGCAAGAAATGCGTCCACATGATCCATGCAGACCCGAATTGGCACTATCTTTACAGCACCGTGAGACCAGCGCTATGATATAATTCATCCTCACACTGTGAAGAAGATCAAGAAATGCCTCCACATGCTCCATACAAAACGCAATTGGCACTATCTTTACAGCACCGTTAAGCCAGCTCTATGATAAAGCTCGTCCTCACACTGCGAAGAAGATCCAGAAATGCCTCCAAATCCTCCATACAGTCCCAAATCGACGCCATCTTTACAGCACTGTTAGGCAACGCTATGACAAAGCTCATCCTGACACTGCGATGCAGATCAAGAAATGCCTCCACATGCTCCATGCAGACCCGAATTGGCACTATCTTTATAGCACCGTGAGGCCAGCGCTATGATAAAGCTCATGCTCAGTCTGCGAAGAAGATCATGAAATGCCTCCACATCCTCTATACAGTCCCAAATCGACGCCATCTTTACAGCACTGTTAGGCAACGCTATGACAAAGCTCATCCTGACACTGCGATGCAGATCAAGAAATACCTCCACATGCTCCATGCAGACCCGAATTGGCACTATCTTTACAGCACCGTTAGGCCAATGCTATGATAAATTTCATCCTCACACTGCGAAAAAGATCAAGAAATGCCTCCTCATCCTCTATAAATTCCCATATAGACACCATCTTTACAGCTTTGTTAGGCCAGCGCTATGATAGAGCTCATCCTGACAGTGCGTTGCAGATCAAGAAATGCCTCCACATGCTCCATGCAGACCCGAATTGGCACTATCTTTACAGCGCCGTGAGTCCAGCATTATGATAAAGCTCATCCTCACACTGCGAAGAAGATCCAGAAATGCCTCCGCATGCTCCATGCAGTCCCGTATTCGCACTATATTTACAGCACTGTAAGGCCAGCGCTATGATAAAGCTCATTCTCGCACTGCGAAGAAGATCCAGAAATGCCTCCGCATGCTCCATACAGACCCGAATTGGCACTATATTTACAGCACTGTTAGGCCAGCGCTATGATAAAGCTCATTCTCACACTGCGAAGAAGATCCAGAAATGCCTCCACGTCCTCCGTACTGTCCCGAATTGGCACTATCTTTACAGCTTTGTTAGGCTAGCGCTATGATAAAGCTCATACTCACACTGCGAAAGAGATCAAGAAAGACCTCCACATCCTCCATTCAGTCCCAAATCGACACCATCTTTACAGCACTGTTAGGCCAGCGCTATGATAAAGCTCATCCTGACACTGCGAAGAAGATCCAGAAAAGCCTCCACATCTTCCATGCAGACCCGAATTGGCTCTATCTTTACAGCACTGTTAGGCCAGCGCTATGATAAGGCTCATTGTCACACTGCGAAGAAGATCCAGAAATGCCTCCACATGCTCCATACAGACCCGAAATGGCACTATCTATACAGCTTTGTTAGGCCAGCGCTATGATAAAGCTGATCATCACACTGCGAAGAAGATCCAGAAATGCCTCCACATCTTCCATACAGACTCGAGTTGGCACTATCTTTACAGCTTTGTTAGGCCAGCGCTATGGTAAAGCTCATCCTCACACTGCGAAAAAGATCAAGAAATGCCTCCACATCCTCCATACATTCCAAAATCGACACCATCTTTACAGCACGGTTAGGCCAGCGCTATGATAAAGCTCATATTCAAACTGCGAAAAAGATCAAGAAATGCCTCCACATCCTCCATACATTCCCAAATCGACACCATCTTTACAGCACCGTTAGGCCAGCGCTATGATTAAGCTCATTCTCACACTGCGAAAAAGATCAAGAAATGCCTCCACATCCTCCATACATTCCCAAATCGACACCATCTTTACAGCACGGTTAGGCCAGCGCTATGATAAAGCTCATCCTCACACTGCGAAAAAAATCAAGAAATGCCTCCACATCCTCCATACATTCCCAAATCGACACCATCTTTACAGCACGGTTAGGCCAGCGCTATGATAAAGCTCATCCTGACACTTTGATGCAGATCAAGAAATTCCTCCACATGCTCCATGCAGACCCGAATTGGCACTATCTTTGCAGCACCGTGAGGCCAGCGCTATGATAAAGCTCATCCTCACACTGCGAAGAAGATCCAGAAATGCCTCCACATACTCCATACAGTCCCGAATTGGCACTATCTTTACAGCACCGTTAGGCCAGCGCTATGATAAAGCTCATTCTCACACTGCGAAGAAGATCCAGAAATGCCTCCACATCCTCCATACAGTCCCGAATTGGCACTATCTTTACAGCTTTGTTAGGCCAGCGCTATGATAAAGCTCACCCTCACACTGCGAAAGAGATCAAGAAAGACCTCCACATCCTCCATTCAGTCCCAAATCGACACCGTCTTTACAGCTTTGTTAGGCCAGCGCTATGGTAAGGCTCATCCTCACACTACGAAAACGATCAAGAAATGCCTCTACATGCTCCATACAGTCCCGAATTGGCACTATCTTTACAGCTTTCTTAGGCCAGCGCTATGATAAAGCTCACCCTCACACTGCGAAAGAGATCAAGAAATGCCCCCACCTCCTCCATACAATCCTGAATTGGCACTATCTTTACAGCTTTGTTAGGCCAGCGCTATGATAAAGCTCACCCTCACACTGCGAAAGAGATCAAGAAAGACCTCCACATCCTCCATTCATCCCAAATCGACACCATCTTTACAGCTTTGTTAGGCCAGCGCTATGGTAAGGCTCATCCTCACACTACGAAAAAGATCAAGAAATGCTGGCACATCCACCATACAGACCAGAATTGGCGCTATCTTTACAGATTGGTTAGGCCAGTGCTATGGTAAAGCTCATCCTCACACTGCGAAGAAGATCCAGAAAAGCCTCCACATCCTCCATACAGTCCCAAATCGACGTCATCTTTACAGCACTGTTAGGCCAGCGCTATGACAAAGCCCATCCTCACACTGCGCAACAGATCAAGAAAAGCCTCCACATCCTCCATACAGTCCCAAATCGACACCTTCTTTACAGCACCGTTAGGCCAGCGCTATGATAAGGCTCATCCTCACACTGCGAAGAAGATCCAGAAATGCCTCCACATCCTCCATACAGTCCCAAATCGACGCCATCTTTACAGCACTGTTAGGCCAGCGCTATGACAAAGCTCATCCTCACACTGCGAAACAGATCAAGAAATGCCTCCACATGCTCCATGCAGACCCGAATTGGCCCTATCCTTACAGCACCGTAAGGCCTGCGCTATGATAAAATTCATCCTCACACTGCGAAGAAGATCAAGAAATGCCTCCACATGCTCCATACAAAACGGAATTGGCACTATCTTTACAGCACTGTTAGGCCAGCGCTATGATAAAGCTTATCCTCACACTGCGAAAAAGATCCAGAAATGCCTCCACATCCTTCATACAATCCGAATGGGCACTGTTAGGCCAGCGCTATAATAAAGCTCATCCTCACACTGCGAAGAAGATCCAGAAATGCCTCCACATTCTCCATACAGTCCCGAATTGGCACTATCTTTACAGCACTGTTAGGCCAGCGCTATGATAAAGCTTATCCTCACACTGCAAAAAAGATCAAGAAATGCCTCCACATCTTCCATACAGACCCGAAGTGGCACTATCTTTACAGCTTTGTTAGGCGAGCGCCATGGTAAGGCTTATCCTCACACTACGAAAAAGATCAAGAAATGCCTCCACATGCTCCATGCAGACCCGAATTGGCACTATCTTTACAGGACCGTGAGGCCAGCGCTATGATAAAATTCATCCTCACACTGCGAAGAACATCAAGAAATGCCTCCACATGCTCCATACAGACCCGAATTGGCACTATCTATACAGGACCATTAGGCCAGCCCTATGATAAATCTCATACTCACACTGCGAAGAAGATCCAAAAAATTTTCCACATCCCTATACAGACCCGAATTGGCACTGTTAGGCCAGCGCTATAATAAAGCTCATCCTCACACTGCGAAGAAGATCAAGAAACGCCTGCAATTCCACCATACAGACCAGAATTGGCACTATCTTTACAGGTTTGTTAGGCCAGGGCTATGGTAAAGCTCAACCTCACACTGCGAAAAAGATCAAGAAATGCCTCCACATCCTCCATACAGTCCCAAATCGACACCATCTTTACAGCACCGTTAAGCCAGCGCTATGATAAGGCTCATCCTCACACCGCGAAGAAGATCCAGAAATGCCTCCACATCCTCCATACGGTCCCAAATCGACGCCATCTTTACAGCACTGTTAGGCCAGCGCTATGACAAAGGTCATCCTGAAACTGCGATGCAGATCAAGAAAGGCCTCCACATGCTCCATGCAGACCCGAATTGGCACTATCTTTACAGCACCGTGAGGCCAGCGCTATGATAAAGCTCATCCTCAGTCTTCGAAGAAGATCAAGAAAGTCCTCCACATCCTCTATACAGTCCCAAATCGACACCATCTTTACAGCACCGTTAGGCCAGCGCTATGATAAAGCTCATCCTGACAGTGCGATGCAGATCAAGAAATGCCTCCACATGCTCCATGCAGACTCGAATTGGCACTATCTTTACAGCACCGTTAGGCCAATGCTATGATAAATTTCATCCTCACACTGCGAAAAAGATCAAGAAATGCCTCATCATCCTCTATAAAGTCCCAAATCGACACCATCTTTACAGCACCGTTAGGCCTGCGCTATGAAAGAGCTCATCCTGACAGTGCGATGCAGATCAAGAAATGCCTCCACATGCTCCATGCAGACCCGAATTGGTACTATCTTTACAGCGCCGTGAGTCCAGCGCTATGATAAAGCTCATCCTCACACTGTGAAGAAGATCAAGAAATGCCTCCACGTGCTCCATACAGTCCCGAATTGGCACTATCTTTACAGCACTGTTAGGCCAGCGCTATGATAAAGCTCATTCTCACACTGCGAAGAAGATCCAGAAATGCCTCCACATCCTCCATAGAGTCCCGAATTGGCACTATCTTTACAGCACTGTTAGGCTCGCGCTATGATAAGGCTCATTCTCACACTGCGAAGAAGATCCAGAAATGCCTCCACATCCTCCATACATTCCCGAATTGGCACTATCTTTACAGCTTTGTTAGGCCAGCGCTATGATAAAGCTCACCCTCACACTGCGAAAGAGATCAAGAAAGACCTCCACATCCTCCATTCAGTCCCAAATCGACACCATCTTTACAGCACTGTTAGGCCAGCGCTATGATAAGGCTCATCCTCACACTACGATAAAGATCAAGAAATGCCTCCACATCCTCCATACAGTACAATCGACACCATATTTACAGCACCGTTAGGCCAGCGCTATGATAAAACGCATCCTGACACTGCGAAGAAGATCCAGAAATGCCTCCACATCTTCCATGCAGACCCGAATTGGCACTATCTTTACAGCACTGTTAGGGCAGCGCTATGGTAAAGCTCATCCTCACACTGCGAAAAAGATCAAAAAATGCCTCCACATCCTCCATACATTCCCAAATCGACACCATCTTTACAGCACGGTTAGGCCAGCGCTATGATAAAGCTCATCCTGACACTTTGATGCAGATCAAGAAGTTCCTCCACATGCTCCATGCAGACCCGAATTGGCACTATCTTTGCAGCACCGTGAGGCCAGCGCTATGATAAAGCTCATCCTCAAACTGCGAAGAAGATCCAGAAATGCCTCCACATGCTCCAAACAGATCCGAATTGGCACTATCTTTACAGCACTGTTAGGCCAGCGCTATGATAAACCTCATTCTCACACTGCGAAGAAGATCCAGAAATGCCTCCACATACTCCATACAGTCCCGAATTGGCACTATCTTTACAGCTTTGTTAGGCCAGCTCTATGAAAAAGCTAATTCCCACACTGCGAAAATGATCAAGAAATGCCTCCACAGCTTCCATGCAGTCCCGAATTGGCACTATCTTTACAGCTTTGTTAGGCCAGCGCTATGATAAAGCTCATTGCCACACTGCGAAAATGATCAAGAAATGCCTCCACAGCTTCCATGCAGACCCGAATTGGCACTATCTTTACAGCACCGTTAGGCCAGCGCTATGATAAAGCTCATTCTCACACTGCGAAGAAGATCCAGAAATGCCTCCACATCCTCCATACAGTCCAGAATTGGCACTATCTTTACAGCTTTGTTAGGCCAGCTCTATGATAAAGCTCACCCTCACACTGCGAAAGAGATCAAGAAAGACCTCCACATCCTCCATTCAGTCCCAAATCGACACCATCTTTACAGCTTTGTTAGGCCAGCGTTATGGTAAGGCTCATCCTCACACAACGAAAAAGATCAAGAAATGCCTCAACATGCTCCATGCAGACCCGAATTGGCACTATCTTTACAGGACCGTGAGGCCAGCGCTATGATAAAATTCATCCTCACACTGCGAAGAACATCAAGAAATGCCTCCACATGCTCCATACAGACCCGAATTGGCACTATCTATACAGGACCATTAGGCCAGCCCTATGATAAATCTCATACTCACACTGCGAAGAAGATCCAAAAATACCTCCACATCCCCATACAGACCCGAATTGGCACTGTTAGGCCAGCGCTATAATAAAGCTCATCCTCACACTGCGAAGAAGATCAAGAAATGCCTGCAATTCCACCATACAGACCAGAATTGGCACTATCTTTACAGGTTTGTTAGGCCAGGGCTATGGTAAAGCTCAACCTCACACTGCGAAAAAGATCAAGAAATGCCTCCACATCCTCCATACAGTCCCAAATTGACACCATCTTTACAGCACCGTTAAGCCAGCGCTATGATAAGGCTCATCCTCACACCGCGAAGAAGATCCAGAAATGCCTCCACATCCTCCATACGGTCCCAAATCGACGCCATCTTTACAGCACTGTTAGGCCAGCGCTATGACAAAGCTCATCCTGACACTGCGATGCAGATCAAGAAAGGCCTCCACATGCTCCATGCAGACCCGAATTGGCACTATCTTTACAGCACCGTGAGGCCAGCGCTATGATAAAGCTCATCCTCAGTCTTCGAAGAAGATCAAGAAAGTCCTCCACATCCTCTATACAGTCCCAAATCGACACCATCTTTACAGCACCGTTAGGCCAGCGCTATGATAAAGCTCATCCTGACAGTGCGATGCAGATCAAGAAATGCCTCCACATGCTCCATGCAGACTCGAATTGGCACTATCTTTACAGCACCGTTAGGCCAATGCTATGATAAATTTCATCCTCACACTGCGAAAAAGATCAAGAAATGCCTCATCATCCTCTATAAAGTCCCAAATCGACACCATCTTTACAGCACCGTTAGGCCTGCGCTATGAAAGAGCTCATCCTGACAGTGCGATGCAGATCAAGAAATGCCTCCACATGCTCCATGCAGACCCGAATTGGTACTATCTTTACAGCGCCGTGAGTCCAGCGCTATGATAAAGCTCATCCTCACACTGTGAAGAAGATCAAGAAATGCCTCCACATGCTCCATACAGTCCCGAATTGGCACTATCTTTACAGCACTGTTAGGCCAGCGCTATGATAAAGCTCATTCTCACACTGCGAAGAAGATCCAGAAATGCCTCCACATCCTCCATAGAGTCCCGAATTGGCACTATCTTTACAGCACTGTTAGGCCAGCGCTATGATAAGGCTCATTTTCACACTGCGAAGAAGATCCAGAAATGCCTCCACATCCTCCATACATTCCCGAATTGGCACTATCTTTACAGCTTTGTTAGGCCAGCGCTATGATAAAGCTCACCCTCACACTGCGAAAGAGATCAAGAAAGACCTCCACATCCTCCATTCAGTCCCAAATCGACACCATCTTTACAGCACTGTTAGGCCAGCGCTATGATAAGGCTCATCCTCACACTACGATAAAGATCAAGAAATGCCTCCACATCCTCCATACAGTACAATCGACACCATATTTACAGCACCGTTAGGCCAGCGCTATGATAAAACGCATCCTGACACTGCGAAGAAGATCCAGAAATGCCTCCACATCTTCCATGCAGACCCGAATTGGCACTATCTTTACAGCACTGTTAGGGCAGCGCTATGGTAAAGCTCATCCTCACACTGCGAAAAAGATCAAAAAATGCCTCCACATCCTCCATACATTCCCAAATCGACACCATCTTTACAGCACGGTTAGGCCAGCGCTATGATAAAGCTCATCCTGACACTTTGATGCAGATCAAGAAGTTCCTCCACATGCTCCATGCAGACCCGAATTGGCACTATCTTTGCAGCACCGTGAGGCCAGCGCTATGATAAAGCTCATCCTCACACTGCGAAGAAGATCCAGAAATGCCTCCACATGCTCCAAACAGATCCGAATTGGCACTATCTTTACAGCACTGTTAGGCCAGCGCTATGATAAACCTCATTCTCACACTGCGAAGAAGATCCAGAAATGCCTCCACATACTCCATACAGTCCCGAATTGGATCTATCTTTACAGCTTTGTTAGGCCAGCTCTATGAAAAAGCTAATTCCCACACTGCGAAAATGATCAAGAAATGCCTCCACAGCTTCCATGCAGTCCCGAATTGGCACTATCTTTACAGCTTTGTTAGGCCAGCGCTATGATAAAGCTCATTGCCACACTGCGAAAATGATCAAGAAATGCCTCCACAGCTTCCATGCAGACCCGAATTGGCACTATCTTTACAGCACCGTTAGGCCAGCGCTATGATAAAGCTCATTCTCACACTGCGAAGAAGATCCAGAAATGCCTCCACATCCTCCATACAGTCCAGAATTGGCACTATCTTTACAGCTTTGTTAGGCCAGCTCTATGATAAAGCTCACCCTCACACTGCGAAAGAGATCAAGAAAGACCTCCACATCCTCCATTCAGTCCCAAATCGACACCATCTTTACAGCTTTGTTAGGCCAGCGTTATGGTAAGGCTCATCCTCACACAACGAAAAAGATCAAGAAATGCCTCAACATGCTCCATGCAGACCCGAATTGGCACTATCTTAGCAGGACCGTGAGGCCAGCGCTATGATAAAATTCATCCTCACACTGCGAAGAACATCAAGAAATGCCAGCACATCCACCATACAGACCAGAATTGGCGCTATCATTACAGGTTTGTTAGGCCAGTGCTATGGTAAAGCTCGTCCTCACACTGCGAAGAAGATCCAGAAATGCCTCCACATCCTCCATACAGTCCCAAATCGACGCCATCTTTACAGCACTGTTAGGCCAGCGCTATGACAAAGCCCATCCTCACACTGCGAAACAGATCAAGAAAAGCCTCCACATCCTCCATACAGTCCCAAATCGACACCTTCTTTACAGCACTGTTAGGCCAGCGCTATGACAAAGCCCATCCTCACACTGCGAAACAGATCAAGAAAAGCCTCCACATCCTCCATACAGTCCCAAATCGACACCATCTTTACAGCACTGTTAGGCCAGCGCTATGACAAAGCTCATCTTCACACTGCGAAACAGATCAAGAAATGCCTCCACATGCTCCATGCAGACACGAATTGGCACTATCTTTACAGCACCGTAAGGTCAGCGCTATGATAAAATTCATCCTCAAACTGCGAAGAAGATCAAGAAATGCCGCAACATGCTCCATAGAAAACGGAATTGGCACTATCTTTACAGCTTTGTTAGGCCAGCGCTATGATAAAGCTTATCCTCACACTGCGAAAAAGATCAAGAAATGCCTCCACATCTTCCATACAGACCCGAATTGGCACTATCTTTACAGCTTTGTTAGGCGAGCGCTATGATAAGGCTCATCCACACACTACGAAAAAGATCAAGAAATGCCTCAACATGCTCCACACAGACCCGAATTGGCACTATCTTTACAGCTTTGTTAGGCCAGCGCTATGGTAAGGCTCATCCTCACACTACGAAAAAGATCAAGAAATGCCTCAACATGCTCCATGCAGACCCGAATTGGCACTATCTTTACAGGACCGTGAGGCCAGCGCTATGATAAAATTCATCCTCACACTACGAAGAACATCAAGAAATGCCTCCACATGCTCCACACAGACCCGAATTGGCACTATCTATACAGGACCATTAGGCCAGCCCTATGATAACTCTCATACTCACACTGCGAAGAAGATCCAGAAATGCCTCCACATCCCCATACAGACCCGAATTGGCACTATTAGGCCAGCGCTATAATAAAGCTCATCCTCACACTGCGAAGAAGATCAAGAAATGCCTGCACATCCACCATACAGACCAAAATTGGCACTATCTTTACAGGTTTTTTAGTCCAGGGCTATGGTAAAGCTCATCCTCACACTGCGAAAAAGATCAAGAAATGCCTCCACATCCTCCATACAGTCCCAAATCGACACCATCTTTACAGCACCGTTAAGCCAGCGCTATGATAAGGCTCATCCTCACACTGCGAAGAAGATCCAGAAATGCCTCCACATCCTCCATACAGTGCCAAATCGACGCCATCTTTACAGCACTGTTAGGCCAGCGCTATGACAAAGCTCATCCTGACACTGCGATGCAGATCAAGAAAGGCCTCCACATGATCCATGCGGACCCGAATTGGCACTGTCTTTACAGCACCGTGAGGCCAGCGCAATGATAAGGCTCATCCTCAGTCTGCGAAGAAGATCAAGAAATTCCTCCACAACCTCTATACAGTCCCAAATCGACACCATCTTTACAGCACCGTTAGGCCAGCGCTATGATAAAGCTCACCCTCACACTGCGATAAAGATCAAGAAATGCCTCCACATCCTCCATACAGTACAATCGACCCCATATTTACAGCACCGTTAAGCCAGCGCTATGATAAAACGCATCCTCACACTGCGAAGAAGATCCAGAAATGCCTCCACATGCGCCATGCCGACCCGAATGGGCACTATCCTTACAGTTTTGTTAGGCCAGCGCTATGATAAAGCTGATCATCACACTGCGAAGAACATCCAGAAATGCCTCCACATCTTCCATACAGACTCGAATTGGCACCATCTTTACAGCACGGTTAGGCCAGCGCTATGATAAAGCTCATCCTCACACTGCGAAGAAGATCCAGAAATGCCTCCACATCTTCCATGCAGACCCGAATTGGCACTATCTTTACAGCACTGTTAGGGCAGCGCTATGGTAAAGCTCATCCTCACACTGCGAAAAATATCAAAAAATGCCTCCACATCCTCCATACATTCCCAAATCGACACCATCTTTACAGCACGGTTAGGCCAGCGCTATGATAAAGCTCATCCTGACACTTTGATGCAGATCAAGAAGTTCCTCCACATGCTCCATGCAGACCCGAATTGGCACTATCTTTGCAGCACCGTGAGGCCAGCGCTATGATAAAGCTCATCCTCACACTGCGAAGAAGATCCAGAAATGCCTCCACATGCTCCAAACAGACCCGAATTGGCACTATCTTTACAGCACTGTTAGGCCAGCGCTATGATAAACCTCACTCTCACACTGCGAAGAAGATCCAGAAATGCCTCCACATACTCCATACAGTCCCGAATTGGCACTATCTTTACAGCTTTGTTAGGCCAGGGCTATGGTAAAGCTCATTCCCACACTGCGAAAAAGATCAAGAAATGCCTCCACAGCTTCCATGCAGACCCGAATTGGCACTATCTTTACAGCACCGTTAGGCCAGCGCTATGATAAAGCTCATTCTCACACTGCGAAGAAGATCCAGAAATGCCTCCACATCCTCCATACAGTCCCGAATTGGCACTATCTTTACAGCTTTGTTAGGCCAGCTCTATGAAAAAGCTCACCCTCACACAGCGAAAGAGATCAAGAAAGACCTCCACATCCTCCATTCAGTCCCAAATCGACACCATCTTTACAGCTTTGTTAGGCCAGCGTTATGGTAAGGCTCATCCTCACACAACGAAAAAGATCAAGAAATGCCTCAACATGCTCCATGCAGACCCGAATTGGCACTATCTTAGCAGGACCGTGAGGCCAGCGCTATGATAAAATTCATCCTCACACTGCGAAGACCATCAAGAAATGCCAGCACATCCACCATACAGACCAGAATTGGCGCTATCTTTACAGGTTTGTTAGGCCAGTGCTATGGTAAAGCTCGTCCTCACACTGCGAAGAAGATCCAGAAATGCCTCCACATCCTCCATACAGTCCCAAATCGACGCCATCTTTACAGCACTGTTAGGCCAGCGCTATGACAAAGCCCATCCTCACACTGCGAAACAAATCAAGAGAAGCCTCCACATCCTCCATACAGTCCCAAATCGACACCTTCTTTACAGCACTGTTAGGCCAGCGCTATGACAAAGCCCATCCTCACACTGCGAAACAGATCAAGAAAAGCCTCCACATCCTCCATACAGTCCCAAATCGACACCAACTTTACAGCACTGATAGGCCAGCGCTATGACAAAGCTCATCTTCACACTGCGAAACAGATCAAGAAATGCCTCCACATGCTCCATGCAGACACGAATTGGCAGTATCGTTACAGCACCGTAAGGTCAGCGCTATGATAAAATTCATCCTCAAACTGCGAAGAAGATCAAGAAATGCCGCCACATGCTCCATACAAAACGGAATTGGCACTATCTTTACAGCTTTGTTAGGCCAGCGCTATGATAAAGCTTATCCTCACACTGCGAAAAAGATCAAGAAATGCCTCCACATCTTCCATACAGACTCGAATTGGCACTATTTTTACAGCTTTGTTAGGCGAGCGCTATGGTAAGGCTCATCCTCACACTACGATAAAGATCAAGAAATGCCTCAACATGCTCCATGCAGACCCGAATTGGCACTATCTTTACAGGACCGTGAGGCCAGCGCTATGATAAAATTCATCCTCACACTGCGAAGAACATCAAGAAATGCCTCCACATGCTCCATACAGACCCGAATTGGCACTATCTATACAGGACCATTAGGCCAGCCCTATGATAACTCTCATACTCACACTGCGAAGAAGATCCAGAAATGCCTGCACATCCCCATACAGACCCGAATTGGCACTATTAGGCCAGCGCTATAATAAAGCTCATCCTCACACTGCGAAGAAGATCAAGAAATGCCTGGACATCCACCATACAGACCAAAATTGGCACTATCTTTACAGGTTTTTTAGTCCAGGGCTATGGTAAAGCTCATCCTCACACTGCGAAAAAGATCAAGAAATGCCTCCACATCCTCCATACAGTCCCAAATCGACACCATCTTTACAGCACCGTTAAGCCAGCGCTATGATAAGGCTCATCCTCACACTGCGAAGAAGATCCAGAAATGCCTCCACATCCTCCATACAGTCCCAAATCGACGCCATCTTTACAGCACTGTTAGGCCGGCGCTATGACAAAGCTCATCCTGACACTGCGATGCAGATCAAGAAAGGCCTCCACATGCTCCATGCAGACCCGAATCGACACCATCTTTACAGCACCGTTAGGCCAGCGTTATGATGGAGCTCATCCTGACAGTGCGATGCAGATCAAGAAATGCCTCCACATGCTCCATGCAGACCCGAATTCGCACTATCTTTACAGCGCCGTGAGTCTAGCGCTATGATAAAGCTCATCCTCACACTGTGACGAAGATCAAGAAATGCCTCCACATGCTCCATACAGTCCCGAATTGACACTATCTTTACAGCACCGTTAGGCCAGCGCTATGATAAAGCTCATTCTCACACTGCGAAGAAGATCCAGAAATGCCTCCACATCCTCCATACAGTCCCGAATTGGCACTATCTTTACAACACTGTTAGGCCAGCGCTATGATAAAGCTCATTCTCACACTGCGAAGAAGATCCAGAAATGCCTCCACATCCTCCATACTGTCCCGAATTGGCACTATCTTTACAGCTTTGTTAGGCCAGCGCTATGATAAGGCTCATTCTCACACTGCGAATAAGATCCAGAAATGCCTCCACATCCTCCATACTGTCCCGAATTGGCACTATCTTTACAACACTGTTAGGCCAGCGCTATGATAAAGCTCATTCTCACACTGCGAAGAAGATCCAGAAATGCCTCCACATTCTCCATACTGTCCCGAATTGGCACTATCTTTACAGCTTTGTTAGGCCAGCGCTATGATAAAGCTCATTCTCACACTGCGAAGAAGATCCAGAAATGCCTCCACATCCTCCATACTGTCCCGAATTGGCACTACCTTTACAACACTGTTAGGCCAGCGCTATGATAAAGCTCATTCTCACACTGCGAAGAAGATCCAGAAATGCCTCCACATCCTCCATACAGTCCCGAATTGGCACTATCTTTACAACACTGTTAGGCCAGCGCTATGATAAAGCTCATTCTCACACTGCGAAGAAGATCCAGAAATGCCTCCACATCCTCCATACTGTCCCGAATTGGCACTATCTTTACAGCTTTGTTAGGCCAGCGCTATGATAAGGCTCATTCTCACACTGCGAATAAGATCCAGAAATGCTTCCACATCCTTCATACAGTCCCGAATTGGCACTATCTTTACAGCTTTGTTTGGCCAGCGCTATGATAAAGCTCACCCTCACACTGCGATAGAGATCAAGAAAGACCTCCACATCCTCCTTTCAGTCCCAAATCGACACCATCTTTACAGCACTGTTAGGCCAGCGCTATGATAAGGCTCTTCCTCACATTGCGATAAAGATCAAGAAATGCCTCCACATCCTCCATACAGTACAATCGACTCCATATTTACTGCACCGTTAGGCCAGCGCTATGATAAAACTCATCCTCACACTGCGAAGAAGATCCAGAAATGCCTCCACATGCTCCATGCAGACCCGAATTGGCAATATCTTTACAGCACCGTTAGGCCAGTGCTATGACATAGCTCATCCTCACACTGCGATGAAGACCAAGAAATGCCTCCACATGCTCCATGCAGACCCGAATTGGCACTATCTTTACAGCACTGTTAGGCCAGCGCTTTGATAAAGCTGATCATCACACTGCGAAGAAGATCCAGAAATGCCTCCACATCTTCCATACAGACTCGAATTGGCACCATATTTACAGCACGGTTAGGCCAGCGCTATGATATAGCTCATCCTCACACCGCGAAGAAGATCAAGAAATGCCTCCACATCTTCCATGCAGACCCGAATTGGCACTATCTTTACAGCACGTTTAGGCCAGCGCTATGATAAAGCTCACCCTCACACTGCGAAAGAGATCAAGAAAGACCTCCACATCCTCCATTCAGTCCCAAATCGACACCATCTTTACACCTTTGTTAGGCCAGCGTTATGGTAAGGCTCATCCTCACACTACGAAAAAGATCAAGAAATGCCTCAACATGCTCCATGCAGACCCGAATTGGCACTATCTTAGCAGGGCCGTGAGGCCAGCGCTATGATAAAATTCATCCTCACACTGCGAAGAACATCAAGAAATGCCGGCACATCCACCATACAGACCAGAATAGGGGCTATCTTTACAGGTTTGTTAGGCCAGTGCTATGGTAAAGCTCATCCTCACACTGCGAAGAAATCCAGAAATGCCTCCACATCCTCCATACAGTCCCAAATCGACGCCATCTTTACAGCACTGTTAGGCCAGCGCTATGACAAAGCCCATCCTCACACTGCGAAACAGATCAAGAAAAGCCTCCACATCCTCCGTACAGTCCCAAATAGAAGACCTTCTTTACAGCACCGTTAGGCCAGCGCTATTATAAGGCTCATCCTCACACTGCGAAAAAGATCCAGAAATGCCTCCACATCCTCCATACAGTCCCAAATCGACGCCATCTTTACAGCACTGTTAGGCCAGCGCTATGACAAAGCTCATCCTCACACTGCGAAACAGATCAAGAAATGTCTCCACATGCTCCATGCAGACCCGAATTGGCACTATCTTTACAGCACCGTAAGGCCAGCGCTATGATAAAATTCATCCTCACACTGCGAAGAAGATCAAGAAATGCCGCCACATGCTCCGTACAAAATGGAATTGGCACTAACTTTACAGCTCTGTTAGGCCAGCGCTATGATAAAGCTTATCCTCACACTGCGAAAAAGATCCAGAAATGCCTCCACATCCTCCATACAATCCGAATGGGCACTGTTAGGCCAGCGCTATATATAAGCTCATCCTCACGCTGAAAAGAAGATCCAGAAATGCCGCCACATTCTCCATACAGTCCCGAATTGGCACTATCTTTACAGCACTGTTAGGCCAGGGCTATGGGAAAGCTCATCCTCACACTGCGAAACAGATAAAGAAATGCCTCCACATCCTCCATACAGTCCCAAATCGACACCATCTTTATAGCACCGTTAGGCCAGCGCAATGATAAAGCTCATCCTGACACTGCGATGCAGATCAAGAAATGCCTCCACATGCTCCATGCAGACCCGAATTGGCACTATCTTTACAGCACCATTAGGCCAGCGCTAAGATAAAGCTCATCCTCACACTGCGAAGAAGATCAAGAAGTGCCTACACATCCTCCATACATTACCGTATTGGCACTATCTTTACAGCTTTGTTAGGCTAGCGCTATGAAAAAGCTCATCCTCACACTGCGAAAAAGATCAAGAAATGCCTACACATCCTCCATACATTACCGTATTGGCACTATCTTTACAGCTTTGTTAGGCTAGCGCTATGAAAAAGCTCATCCTCTCACTGCGAAGAAGATCAAGAAGTGCCTACACATCCTCCATACATTACCGTATTGGCACTATCTTTACAGCTTTGTTAGGCTAGCGCTATGAAAAAGCTCATCCTCACACTGCGAAAAAGATCAAGAAAGACCTCCACATCCTCCATGCAGTCCCAAATCGAAACCACCTTTACAGCACCGTTAGGCCTGCGCTATGATAAAGCTCATCCTCACACTGTGAAAAAGATCAAGATATGCCTCCACATCCTCTATACAGTCCCAAATCGACACCATCTTTACAGATCCGTTAGGCCAGCGCTATGATAAAGCTCATCCTGACAGTGCGATGCAGATCAAGAAATGCCTCCACAAGCTCCATGCAGACCCGAATTGGCACTATCTTTACAGCGCCGTGAGGCCAGCGCTATGATATAGCTCATCCTCACACTGCGAAAAAGATCAAGATATACCTCCACATCCTCTATACAGTCCCAAATCGACACCATCTTTACAGCACTGTTAGGCCAGCGCTATGATAAAGCTCATCCTCACACTGCGAAGAAGATCAAGAAATGCCTCCACATGCTCCATACAGTCCCGAATTGGCAATATCTTTACAGCACTGTTAGGCCAGCGGTATGATAAAGCTCATTCTCACACTGCGAAGAAAATCCAGAAAGGCCTCCACATGCTCCATGCAGACCCGAATTGGCATTATCTTTACAGCACTGTTAGGCCAGCGCTATGATAAAGCTCATTCTCACACTGCGAAGAAGATCCAGAAATGCCTCCACATCCTCCATACAGTTCCGAATTGGCACCAGCTTTACAGCTTTGTTAGGCGAGCGCTATGATAAAGCTCATCCTCACACTGCGAAGAAGATCCAGAAATGCCTCCAAATCCTCCATACAGTTCCGAATTGGCACTAGCTTTACAGCTTTGTTAGGCCAGCGCTATGATAAAGCTCATTCTCACACTGCGAAGAAGATCCAGAAATGTCTCCACATGCTCCATGCAGACCCGAATTGGCACAATCTTTGCAGCACTGTTAGGCCAGCGCTATGATAAAGCTCATTGTCACACTGCGAAGAAGATCCAGAAATGCCTCCACATCTCCATACAGTCCCGAATTGGCAGTATCTTTACAGCTTTGTTAGGGCAGCGCTATGATAAGGCTCATTATCACACTGCGAAGAAGATCCAGAAATGCCTCCACATCCTCCATACAGTCCCGAATTTGCACTATCTTTACAGCTTTGTTAGGCCAGCGCTATGATAAAGCTCACCCTCACACTGCGAACGAGATCAAGAAATGCCTCCACATCCTCCATACAGTCCCGAATTGGCACTTTCTTTACAGCTTTGTTAGGCCAGCGCTATGATAAAGCTCACCCTCACACTGCGAAAGAGATCAAGAAAGACCTCCACATCCTCCATTCAGTCCCAAATCGACACCATATTTACAGCACCGTTAGTCCAGCGCTATGATAAAGCTGATCATCACACTGCGAAGAAGATCCAAAAATGCCTCCACATCTTCCATACAGACCAAAATTGGCACTATCTTTACAGCTTTGTTAGGCCAGCGCTATGGTAAAGCTCATCCTCACACTGCGAAAAAGATCAAGAAATGCCTCCACATCCTCCATACAGTCCCAAATCGACACCATCTTTACAGCACCGTTAGTCCAGCGCTATGATAAAGCTCATCCTGACACTGCGATGCAGATCAAGAAATGCCTCCACATGCTCCATGCAGACCCGAATTGGCACTATCTTTACAGCACCGTGAGGCCAGCGCTATTATAAAGCTCATCCTCACACTGCGAAGAAGATCCAGAAATGCCTCAACATGCTCCAAACAGACCCGAATTGGCACTATCTTTACAGCACTGTTAGGCCAGCGCTATGATAAAGCTCATTCTCACACTGCGAAGAAGATCCAGAAATGCCTCCACATACTCTATATTGTCCCGAATTGGCGCTATCTTTACAGCTTTATTAGGCCAGCGCGATGGTAAAGCTCATTCCCACACTGCGAAAAAGATCAAGAAATGCCTCCACATGCTCCATGCAGCCCCGAATTGGCACTATCTTTACAGCACCGTGAGGCCAGCGCTATGATAAAATTCATCCTCACACTGCGAAGAAGATCAAGAAATGCCTCCACATGCTCCATACAGAACGGAATTGGCACTATCTTTACAGCACCGTTAGGCCAGCGCTATGATAAAGTTTATCCTCACACTGCGAAGAAGATCCAGAAATGCCTCCACATCCTCCATACAGTTCCGAATGGGCACTGTTATGCCAGCGCTATAATAAAGCTCATCCTCACACTGCGAAGAAGATCCAAAAATACCTCCACATCCTCCATACAGTCCCGAATTGGCACTATCTTTACAGCACTGTTATGCCAGTTGCCATGTTTGTAGAACATCTGGTTTCGGAGATATGGAATGGTAAAGCGCCTGACCAGAAACAAAAGAATTATTAACTGTCGGGAAAGAAAGCCACACACGTGCTATGTTACAGTTGCATTTTGTACCTTACATTCAGTAAAGTGGTGATCTTTTAAGAGTGCACACGTGCTTTTAAAAGTTGGTAAATATACCGCTTAGCAAGTCTAGTACTGGTGCACCTAGTAGTAACTGCGGAACAACTCATAAGAATTTACATAATCAGGCTACAAATATTCTTGTTAATATTTATTTCTTTTTTAAACACCTGTCAATTAAAGACATTTTCGAAAGTAAAGATGTCACTCAGAATCAAGAATTAACGTTACAAGCTTGTCGCGTGAGTGCTCATTCTGTGATGAACATTGTTAAAGAAGTCAAACAGTTCACGAAATTAGGAGAGGTTTTCTTATTTAGATATCCATGGAAACATCGAGCAGCTAAAAACGTACTACCAACTTAGACAACTTTCATAAGTGTTTTTTATCTAGAACAATTTATTATTTATATGACAAACGTGAACATCCAGCTACCAAAAGGCTGATCAATTTAATGAGGTAAAAATAGAATATACGGATTCTGTATCTTATATATATAACGTTCTGAAATCACTTGAGTTCAAATATAAGACAACCCATGATGGTCACAAAGTTCTGCTTGAAAAAGCGATACTGTTATTGCAAGACTATAATTTCTCTGCATAATACCCAACATTATTTGGGGTATTTGTCGTGTATAAATGTTTCTTAAATATACATGCACATCTTCCGTATTTATTAAGTACTTTAATGAAACAAAAATTGGTTGAAAGTCCATTACAGACACTATACAAATATGGCATCGTTAAAATAAAAACTATATTCACAAATCGTTGAAATGTGACTGTTTTGTTTCACTGTAGCAAATACCTTATTTCGTAGAACGCATTTAATATGAATCATTTTGCTTTGTGTTTATATGAACGATTGTTATGTAAGCGGACAGTTCTCCAGTTCAAGGTATTAAGGTTCAGATTATGCGATGATCATTGTGTATGTTCTCACAAACATACTGAAATATTAAGCGAATTTCTGTCAACGTCTGTGTACATCTCAGCATCTGTATGATACTTGCTAGGTTGAGACAAAGAGAGATATATGTTCCATTTCTGTTGCCAGCTTGCCGTGGAACTGGCAACTTCAAGACGGAAGGATAACCGTATTCGCTCAACCAATGTTCATTCTTATTTTGCAGCTACTCTAGCGGAACTTTGACAAACTAACATTAACATCATACGCTCGCGGGATCAAGCGCTGCCACCGGAGTTCTCAACTCTGGGGGAACCTTGGTTACACGAGAAGAGCGGAGTGACTTTTCGATGACCCGATACTAAGTGTAATACAATGCACAGTACAATTGTAACCTCTTCAATGTATTCACCCTTTGCTCTCAGAACCAGTGTCCGAACTCTTGGAGATAAGATTGTGTAGTGTTTTTGGGGATATTGCAATCCACCATATCTGTAAACTATTCCAGAGATCTTCAACGTTAGATAACGTCAGTTTTCTCATATCCCTGTCAAGCTCGTTCAATAAGAGTTCAATTGTATTTAAATCAGTTGATTGAGTTGGCCAAATCATATTTTCAGTTCCCCACATTGCTGTTTTCTGTTGACATATTGTTGCAATCAGGATTGTAAGAGGGTTGAGGGACTTACAAACCTAATCAACAACTGGGGTTGTAAATACTGAAAGGATAAGGGGGCAGATGGTATAGCTAAGAGGTAAAAAGTTACTGACATAATTAGGGTTAAATTAAAGTGATTGGTTGACAAATATATTCCAAAGATTGGAGAAGTCAAATTAAAGAAAGCTCTCCTTTATGTGGAAGAGATAAAGGGTGCAATCAAAACATTAAATCAATCAATACATAATAAATAAGTATTATCTTTTATGTAGAGTAGCGTAGAGTCCTGAAAAAGAGGTGGCTGGTTCACTCTGATGGGTTAAGTTTTGTAGAAGTATTAACAATTTCTATAATGAGACTAGAGTAGCAGCATTCGACCCTCTGACTAATTAACCAACTTACACTTCCTTACTGGCTGTAATAGTTTAAAGAGAACTGGCTTCTAATATGTCTGCTATCATACGAGTCAGTGGTTCATAACAGAAGGTTTACATCCTATGGCTCTATATTTTGCAACCCAAGAATGACGCTTCTTACATTTTACTGCCAAATCATCAGGAAGCACGATCTGGCAGTTCATAACCCGCTGCTTACTCTGATCACTGAGTCATCCAACCTGCCTCAACTTGTTAAGACCTGCTGAAGCCTGGAGCTTGCCACGAAATGAAATGTGAACCTCCAATAATTAAAATATTTCCCAAATCCTGTTTATACCTTATACGCAACAATACCCTCTGCACAATTTAGAGGCAAGTTTTGGATCATTATCCTGCTGTTGAACGAATCCACAGCCAATAAGTCTCTTGCTAAGTAAATCAGTATCCTGTGATATGCTACCTTTTGTAATGTTTCACTAATTCTCATTAATCACCAACTTTTATCACCTGAAAAATGTCCCCTCACCATAACCCATCCTCCACAATGCTTCACATTGACTCTTCCGAAGTTCTCCATTAGGTCTACGAACAAACCTTCTACGATGAAGTCCAAACTCATGAAACTGAGACCCATCCGTGATAACACCTTGGATCATTGATGAACGCTCCAGTTTTATGTTGCAGTGTCACTGTAATCTTTTCACATAATTTTTTGCATAATATAGGTTTTCGGCTCCTACGTACCCTTTAGAACCTTGTTCACGAAAGTCGCGTTGCATGGTTGAGTCAAAGATTGAAGCTGTTCGCATACTGTTAACTTCCTCGCAAATTCCAGACGCTGTACGAGTTCTCTGACATATGGTCCGTGCACACATAAAGTGATCTTCCCTATATAATGTTACTCGGGATCATGATGCATTGGCAGCAGTTTGTTTGAACCGCCGCAAAGTAAACACCGCTGTAGATTGGGCTATGCTAACTTTTCTTGATATTATCTTACTAAAACAGCCTTCTAGAGGCAGTGCTACAACAATAGCATGTTTTCAATTCCAGTCTCCTTCTTTCGTCCCATTAGGACATAATCTGTTATGAATCTAATCAGGTATACAAACTGTTAGATGCGCAAGTATACTGTAAACCAATGTGGACCGTCAATATAAATGTCATAAGCAAAGCTATGTCAGTGTAGATGTGGGAACACATCAGCACCCTTCTACGTGCTGAACAAGTCAATTACACAGCTGAAGCACGAAGTATTTACATGTTTATACTGTGGCTGCGTGGAAGATCGGAAATATGGTTTGCAGAAATCTAAAACAACTTTTAGTGCAGTGAAAAGCCGTGAATTGACAATCAGTTGCCTTCAAGGCCGACTCGGTGTTTTGCTGCACGATAACAAGTGAATGAAATCACTGCGGTACACTTCAATTGTCGGCTGTCGCAATAACCAACAAACAACTGCCACTTCTAATATCTTTCCGGTATTTATATCTCCCAGCCTTTGTTTTTAGAAAGCCGCAGACCTACCGAGAACTTTCTTCGCGGCAACAACAATGCGTAGATCGGTAGCGTAGATGGTAGCATGTCTGCCTTACGTTCAAGAGGTCCCGAGTTTGAAACTCGGTCAGGGTGAGTTACCTGGATAAGGTTTTTACGGGGTTTTCCCTTATCACAAAAGACGAATGTCGAGTAATTCTAAGCTCCATGGACCCTGGGCCAATTTCAGCATCATTCCACCCATTCCATTCATAGCCCGATATGACTTAAAAAGTTAAACGATGTAAATTACAAAAAATATAAAAAACAATGGGCAGAACACTCTGGAGCCTCTCTCTGTTTTTTCTCTACGGCCCACACACCCGGCTCCGGCTTGTGGCAGCAGCACAACATTGCCACACGGTTATAATATATATTTTACTATCAGAACGGGGATATGATAGAATATTCAAAATGAAATTCCTGTTTTATCACCAAATCCATAGCTGTGATACGTAATTGAAAACGTTTGACCGGTAGTGTACATTATCTGAAAATGCTTGACCTTGGATTCTCAAAACATGCATTTATTGTAAAATCTATTTACATTTTAGAGTGTATAGATGCGGTCTGGACTCGTGACCTCCGTGGGATGAGGTGTGGGGCAGAGGGAAGCCGTTGTCCGGTTACGCAGCGGGTGAGCAATACAGTAAACATTCAGCAATCTCCTGCAGCAAGTCACGTAGCCTACTTGCGTAGCAAGATGCAGAACTGGTTCACTGCAGTAAGATTTACTAATTTTCTCACCATGTCCGAGGATTTTAAGAAATTTAAGGTTGTGCATTCGGAAGGGCGTGAAATTATAAGTAGCATTATAGATAAATGTGATGAAGAAGCTTTGAAAAAGACTATATTCATATTGTCACGGCAACAGACATAAAAGTTTCGACACAAATAAAAGAGCAGTCGGCGGATAAAGTGTCATGGTAATAATGAGCCTGGCTAAGCAGTTAATGATAGCGCGGCTATTGTAAACAAGCGCCGGCAAGCCGAGATAACTGAGGTAAAGGACTTGCCGGCATAGATTAAATTACGCTTCTAGAATGTGATAGAACATTTGGTTTCTTTATTCTTCCGGAAATTTCTGGACTGACAGAGATTGTTCGGGTTCTGGCTTATTTTAGAACAATCTAGAGTTACGAATTAAGGTATTTAAGGACGTGATGGCTCGAAAAGTTAATTGTAAAGCAGTGATTTGTGAAACAGTGTTGTGAACGAGAGACAGCCGGAAGTGTTGTTCTAACGAGAGCTAGTGATGTAATCTGCTGTCACTGTTTGTTATCGCCATCTAACTTGGTAGAATGATGGTGTATGTAACGTAATGCTGCTGTATCTATGAGTATTTCTACGAAAATAAAAGAGATTTTTAATTTCTGCAACTCGGCCTTTTAATTCTACGAACCCACAAAGTCACAATATCCAGTGTCACAAGCCACACAACGGGCTGCCGCTTGTGTTACAAGTTAGGCTACATGTTATCTTCCCAGCGTTTCTATCTGTGCGCGACTTGTATAGCATTACGTCACCTTCTCCACACGTGTGTATGTCTGTGGTGTACGCATTCCTTTCAGAGTTCATAAGGCCAGAACATAACTATAATAACATACGAACTCTACTGTAGGTCTGAAGCAGTAATCACTTTTAGTAGGGTTTTGTGCAAGAGTTATAATAAAAACACGATATGTTACTGTCATATTACCTTCTCTGTCGACTTAAGCTAATTCTCCTGTCTACTTCTGTGGGCTGAAGCGATTGTCAGATGTTGAAACTTTGTAGTTTTGAAAGGTATGTATGACGAAGGGTAAAAAGGGAATTGATGCTTACCACTTGAAAAAAGCATAAAGCATTTCAAAACTCAAGGTGCCATGAAAACGTTTAACCGACATAAAGTTAGTATTTTAACAAAATCTATACTTTTTCTGCAGAAGTATAGTCTACCTCTTAGGTTTAGAAGTTATACGAAGTTAAACAGCATTAATAGAGCTTGACAGACATTTTACAGAAAAATTGATATACTTTAAAACCTGGCCAACTTTGTGACAGCTTTGAAAGTCATGAGAGAGCGTAGGCTTTCACGGCCGGAGTCAATATAACTGGAAGTTATTTCCGGGCTGTTATGCCGTGGTCTGCTGGATTTGTAGTTACCAGACGTTTCGTCCGCAACTGCGGCGGACATCTTCAGTGGCGTGGTCGTAGTCTCCTCGGAGAAGTTAGCGTAGCGTCTGAAGTGTTGACTGTCTGGGCTGCAGTATTTATACTGTTAGTGACCTCCGCTGATTGGACCGGCTGGCGGACGGAGCGAGGGAGTGGGCGGGCTTGGATAGGGGTGCTACCTTCTGGTTGGTACGCTTGGTTTTCTTCTGTTCTGTGTTGTTTCTTATGTTCGATGACAGGGTGCCAGTTGCTGTTGAGCTTCAAAGTTTCTTCTTTCTTATTAAAATTATGTGGATGTTTATAAATTTCAATAGCCTCGCGTTGTAGCCGGGCATGGTAATGTGTTATAGATGAAAGAATGTTGGTGTCCTGGAATTTTATAATGTGTTCGCCCTCAGCTTCAATGGCGTGTTGGGCGACTGCAGACTTTTCAGTTTGTCCCAAGCGGCAGTTTCTTTTGTGTTCGGCGAGTCTGGTGTTAATGCTGCGCTGTGTGGTTCCAATGTAGACCAAACCACAGGAACAGGGAATACGGTATACACCAGATGATGATAGAGGCTCCCGAGGATCTTTAGCTGAGCGAAGTAGATTGTTGAGTTGTTTAGTGGGCTTGAAAACAGTGTTGACGTTGTGTCGCTGCAGTATATGTTGAATACGGTCGGTGACATTATTGAAATATGGCAGGAAAACTGTGCCATTATATTTGGGCCTCTGTGCATTCTGTGAGGCAGGTTTCGGTCTGGCAGGACGGCAAGCTCTTCTGACTTCTTGGATGGAGTAGCCATTGGATAAAAAGGCTTGTTCTAGGTGACGGAGTTCTGTTCTTAATAACTGTGGTTCGCAAATGCGTGAAGCACGATTTACGAGTGTATTTAACATGGCACGTTTTTGTCTGGGGTGATGGTTTGAAGCCTTATTCAGATAGCGGTCCGTATGGGTGGGCTTACGGTAAACAGTGTGCCCAAGGGTGCCGTCTGTTTTCTTGCTGACCAGGACGTCCAGGAAAGCTAGTTGTCCATCTTTCTCTTCTTCCATGGTAAATTGAATGCGGGGGTTGATGCTGTTAAGATGTAGTAGGAAATCTTGCAGGGCTTCTTTTCCGTGTGACCATACGACAAAAGTGTCATCTACATATCGGAGCCAGACAGTCGGTTTTTGTGGAGCCGTGTCTAAGGCATGGGACTCGAAGGACTCCATGAAGAAATTGGCCACAACCGGGCTGAGAGGGCTACCCATAGCAACGCCATCTATCTGTTCGTAGAACGAGTGGTTCCACTGGAAATATGTCGTGGTCAGAACATGACGGAAGAGTGCGATTAAGTCGTCTGAGAAGGTGTGTTGTAACTGTGCGAGTGCTTCTTGCACTGGGACCATGGTGAAGAGAGAGACGACATCGAAGCTGATGAGAAGGTCGTGAGGTTGTAGTGTGATGCTTTGAATTTTCTGGATGAAATGACCGGAATCTTTAATGAAGGAATCTGTTGAGCCGACGTGTGGTTGTAGGAGGCAGGCTAGATGTTTGGCTAAGGCGTAAGTCGGAGATCCAATTCCACTGACAATGGGCCGCAGAGGCACATCCGGTTTGTGGATTTTTGGTAGGCCGTAAAGTCTGGGAGGCTGTGCTTCAGATTTGATGATGCGGCGTTTGTCCTCTGCTGGCAGGGAAGATTTCTTAATAAGGGCATTGGTGTTTCGAACAATGCGAGCTGTGGGATCCCGTTTGATTTGGCGGTATGTGTCCGGTGTAAGAAGATCTGAGATTTTGTTCTCGTAATCACATTGGTTCAAAATGACGGTGGCATTTCCCTTGTCAGCCGAGCAGATAATGATACTTTTGTTGTTATTTAAGTTCTTTAAGGCGGTCCTCTCTTGAGATGTGAGGTTACTGGGTGGAGCCTTGGCATGCTGGAGAATCCTGGCGGACTCCCGGCGAATTTCATTGGCTGTTGCTACTGGAAGGCCACGTATTCCCGACTCAATGCTGGAAATGATGTCCTCCACTGGTAACGTAGACGGGACTACTGCGTAATTGCCTCCTTTGGCAAGCAAGGAAGTTTCATCTGGTGATAATTGGTAGTTGGATAAATTGATTACTGTGCGGCTAGTATCCGGAGTCGCAGAAGGTTTCTTGTTGGCTGCAAGGCGTTCAAACTTCTTCTGGTAACTACTTCGTCTGGTAACTACAAATCCAGCAGACCACGGCATAACAGCCCGGAAATAACTTCCAGTTATATTGACTCCGGCCGTGAAAGCCTACGCTCTCTCATGACTCGCCTCTACGGGGAGGAGATGTATCGTCTGATTCGTCGACTAGAAGGACTGCGGAAGCAGAAAGCCTCTCTTCTGTGTTCACTTACTTTCCTTCTACGCTGCCGTGACTCTGGAATCATTCCTAGATTCCTCCGACAGAGGCGCCTTTTTCTAACTGCCGCTGCCCATCATATCTACAACCGCTCTGAACAAGCCATGCTCCGTGAACGCATTCACCAGACCAGACGGGAACTCTCTTCTAACAACATCCAGTTGCTCGCCCTTCATCTACGAATAAGTAACTCGCATCACATGTGTGATTGGGATAACATAGACAGGATAACTTTCAGCTCCATGACACACAACTTGAACAGCACAACTTCTCGCCACAAGAAGAAGTTTGAACGCCTTGCAGCCAACAAGAAACCTTCTGCGACTCCGGATACTAGCCGCACAGTAATCAATTTATCCAACTACCAATTATCACCAGATGAAACTTCCTTGCTTGCCAAAGGAGGCAATTACGCAGTAGTCCCGTCTACGTTACCAGTGGAGGACATCATTTCCAGCATTGAGTCGGGAATACGTGGCCTTCCAGTAGCAACAGCCAATGAAATTCGCCGGGAGTCCGCCAGGATTCTCCAGCATGCCAAGGCTCCACCCAGTAACCTCACATCTCAAGAGAGGACCGCCTTAAAGAACTTAAATAACAACAAAAGTATCATTATCTGCTCGGCTGACAAGGGAAATGCCACCGTCATTTTGAACCAATGTGATTACGAGAACAAAATCTCAGATCTTCTTACACCGGACACATACCGCCAAATCAAACGGGATCCCACAGCTCGCATTGTTCGAAACACCAATGCCCTTATTAAGAAATCTTCCCTGCCAGCAGAGGACAAACGCCGCATCATCAAATCTGAAGCACAGCCTCCCAGACTTTACGGCCTACCAAAAATCCACAAACCGGATGTGCCTCTGCGGCCCATTGTCAGTGGAATTGGATCTCCGACTTACGCCTTAGCCAAACATCTAGCCTGCCTCCTACAACCACACGTCGGCTCAACAGATTCCTTCATTAAAGATTCCGGTCATTTCATCCAGAAAATTCAAAGCATCACACTACAACCTCACGACCTTCTCATCAGCTTCGATGTCGTCTCTCTCTTCACCATGGTCCCAGTGCAAGAAGCACTCGCACAGTTACAACACACCTTCTCAGACGACTTAATCGCACTCTTCCGTCATGTTCTGACCACGACATATTTCCAGTGGAACCACTCGTTCTACGAACAGATAGATGGCGTTGCTATGGGTAGCCCTCTCAGCCCGGTTGTGGCCAATTTCTTCATGGAGTCCTTCGAGTCCCATGCCTTAGACACGGCTCCACAAAAACCGACTGTCTGGCTCCGATATGTAGATGACACTTTTGTCGTATGGTCACACGGAAAAGAAGCCCTGCAAGATTTCCTACTACATCTTAACAGCATCAACCCCCGCATTCAATTTACCATGGAAGAAGAGAAAGATGGACAACTAGCTTTCCTGGACGTCCTGGTCAGCAAGAAAACAGACGGCACCCTTGGGCACACTGTTTACCGTAAGCCCACCCATACGGACCGCTATCTGAATAAGGCTTCAAACCATCACCCCAGACAAAAACGTGCCATGTTAAATACACTCGTAAATCGTGCTTCACGCATTTGCGAACCACAGTTATTAAGAACAGAACTCCGTCACCTAGAACAAGCCTTTTTATCCAATGGCTACTCCATCCAAGAAGTCAGAAGAGCTTGCCGTCCTGCCAGACCGAAACCTGCCTCACAGAATGCACAGAGGCCCAAATATAATGGCACAGTTTTCCTGCCATATTTCAATAATGTCACCGACCGTATTCAACATATACTGCAGCGACACAACGTCAACACTGTTTTCAAGCCCACTAAACAACTCAACAATCTACTTCGCTCAGCTAAAGATCCTCGGGAGCCTCTATCATCATCTGGTGTATACCGTATTCCCTGTTCCTGTGGTTTGGTCTACATTGGAACCACACAGCGCAGCATTAACACCAGACTCGCCGAACACAAAAGAAACTGCCGCTTGGGACAAACTGAAAAGTCTGCAGTCGCCCAACACGCCATTGAAGCTGAGGGCGAACACATTATAAAATTCCAGGACACCAACATTCTTTCATCTATAACACATTACCATGCCCGGCTACAACGCGAGGCTATTGAAATTTATAAACATCCACATAATTTTAATAAGAAAGAAGAAACTTTGAAGCTCAACAGCAACTGGCACCCTGTCATCGAACATAAGAAACAACACAGAACAGAAGAAAACCAAGCGAACCAACCAGAAGGTAGCACCCCTATCCAAGCCCGCCCACTCCCTCGCTCCGTCCGCCAGCCGGTCCAATCAGCGGAGGTCACTAACAGTATAAATACTGCAGCCCAGACAGTCAACACTTCAGACGCTACGCTAACTTCTCCGAGGAGACTACGACCACGCCACTGAAGATGTCCGCCGCAGTTGCGGACGAAACGTCTGGTAACTACAAATCCAGCAGACCACGGCATAACAGCCCGGAAATAACTTCCAGTTATAGCTTTGAAAGTCTTCTTTAAATTAGCAAATTTAAACCAAGTTAGAGATTAATTATTTATTACTTATATGTAGAAACACATCTGACCTTTAAAATAAATTCATATTCGGACATTGTTGATGGTTACAACAATGCAAATTAAATAAATTCACTGTCACAAAGTTACCCCTATCAGTAGGACAACTTTGTGGCACATGCTTTTCTCTTATTCTACCTTAGCATTTTTGTTTTTATCACAAAGACGTACTTACAAAAGGACTTCTTTAGGACAACGGCATAGTTAGTGAATAATTAAATCAATTATTATGAGCATGTAAGTCTGGAAAATGTAATGGATCTTGTTCAACCACAACAGAGAAATACAACAAAAATGCATACATTAATACAAGATAAATAAAGAATGAATGCTTCTGTTAGTAAACAGTAGAGTGCGCATCAATTTAACTAATTTTAGAAAGTTTTGGTACCTCAAACATTTATTTTCGAACCTCTCTAGGAATATCTATTTTACAAAGAATTTCAGCATTGTCATACCATATCTGATCTTTAATTGCAGGTCACCTCCAAGTCTTACCCACAGATTCCATGACATTTATCAAAGCCTTACTTTTAGTTGTCCTAGTTATTTTTCATGGATAGAAGGCATTCTGGAAAACAACAATGACAAAATTACAAACAATTTTGTTCCCTTATCTGATTGAAGGACTGTCTTCTATGTCAGAATTAATTTCCTCTTCCCAGCTGCCATCAGACTCTACGTAGGTTACGCTGTCAACACTCTCCCTGGAAGTTTCAAGTGCCTCAACTCTGCGATTCTTTTCTTTTTTGGTCTTACATTGTTTTTGCAGATGTATTCCTGGGTACATGAATGTTCACATTCACAATGATTTGACAATAATTTGACAATCCCGTTCAAGTTAAGCTAGTGATTGTAAACCAGTAGTTCCACATTAATATACAATGGGATGCAAGGCATTCTTCTTCCCAAGAAAAACCTGTAGGGTTTCCAGGTAGTCTATTTTTTCCCTTTCAGTTTAAGCCAGATGGTGTCTGAAAGTATACCATACCTATAACATATAATAAAGCTTACTTATTGCCATTTTAATATAATTATTTTAAATTATGAAATAACATTACTAGTTTAATCTTAATAATTCTTAATTATACTAATATAGTTAACAATAAGCCTGTACTGAAAAATTCAATGCCATAGCCGGGATTAGAACTACGGATCTTTTGGTCTCCGTCCAGCCGCTCTAAACCATTGGGCTACTATGGCCAAAGCGCCCACATGATATTAAACTCTCCCACTGACTCATGTTTTTCCCGGTAAACCACTAGCAGTTCTCATAAACACATGAGACAACTACCTTAATGGCGAGTTACTATGCTGTAAGTACTTTAAGGCCCAGGCGTTATAGTTCGGAACACTATTAGGTACAATTAATGGAACTCAATTGTTCTTTCACACTAGCCGTGTGTAGGACACATTATGAAATGGCATTGAATTTGTCAGTCTGGCTCTACCCTTTCATAGTGCATTCTACACACGTCTAGTGTAAAAAAACAATTAATTTCCATAAAGCATGTAATTATTATGTGTAATATTTAAATATGAGTAATTATTGCTATTGTTAATTATATTAATAATAATTTATTAGTAATTGATGCTATTGATTATTAATATTAACTAATATTGATATTTAATAACATTTATTGTAAATACGATATAATTAATAATATGCTAACCTTTCAGATGCTTTCCGTATTTAAATTCTATTAGAAAGTATCTCAGTCAGTGATTCAGCCAGTGTCTCATCAGTATATTTACAATAAACCCGTGATCCAACAATCCTTATACTTTTTCCAGGCATCCTCCATATTGAAAATACAAGACATTATATAAATAATGAAATTAGGTGCATTAAAATACTAGTCTACGACAGGCAGGGCAACTTTGTGACAGCGTCACTTTCTGTCACAATGTTATCCCGCGTTTCTGGCAATTAATTTACTGAAAACAGTCTATTGTTCAGTAATGCGAATTTTGATAGTGTTTTGTCTTTGTTTATATTGGTGTTATATCCATTGTTTCATTTGTGGTTATAACATTTTATAAATATCCTGATGGTGGGAGAGATGCACACTCCGGAAACGTTGATATCTAATCGTCATTTCACCTGGATGGCTGCCCGAGAAGAAAGGGAGCGTAGTCGTCGCCAGGAAAGCTTCAGGTCTTATTTTAAAGTATCCAAACTTCCTTCAAACACTCAAAGCAAGAAAACTATACATTGGCTGCTGGGAGCGTTTCTTTATACTGTGACTTTGTGGGTTCGTGAAATGAAAAGTCCAATTTCACCACTCAAAAATGTACTTTATTTCCACCGCCTTACAGTTTAACACTTGCCAATTACACAGATATACGTACTGCACACAATTACAATTCACCAGTTCGTCCGTTAAAGTTGCACTTGCACTCGCGATTACGTACAATCTTCCGATGCTCTCACACAGTCTTCTCGTCCTTACACTAGCACTGAACTCTTACGCTGATTGCCGAGAACTCTGACTGACTGACTGACTGACTGACTAACTCCTCTTGCACGACGTGTTGCTTATATAGGGTCCGCTTGCGATCTGGAAGGTTCTCCATTAGATGTAATATCCCGTAAGTTCTAGAACACAGGTGGAGCAGAAAGAGACGGCACAGTGATGTTTTTTCTGCCAGCCAACTCCTGTCACCACTATAAGACAAACGAGGGGGGGCGTGGCTAACACGGATCTCCCCTGCTTCCCGCTCTCAGCTGCTTCTATAGGGTGTTCCAACGCTCGGGTGACACTGCTCCCTCCTCAAAGCTGGTCGTCTCGAACAGCACCATCGTAGCGTGCCAGGCGGTCCAGGTGCACCACCAGCATCTGCTCGGAGTCTCAGCCAGCAGTAGCGCTGCCGAAGTTTGTCAATCGTTCGGTTCGCTCCCAGGTGTCCTCCTGAAGTACCAGCGTGCACTTCCTCCAAGACTTCCGGGACCTTACTCCGGGGAAGTACCAACTGTTCTCTCTGCGTCTTCCCATCGGGTGGTTCCCATACCCGGAACAGCACGCCCTCTCTGGTTTTCAACGAGTCCCATTGGGCCCAGTACGACCTGTAGGTGGCGCTCCTCGGTGCGATGTCCTCCCAGGTTGGTCTCGTCCCTGCCTCCACTTCCCTCAAGAGTGGCCCCAAGTCTGCGTCCGCCAGCTGCTCCCTCCTCAGGCTTGCGCTATCCCAGCCTTCAGCAGGCACTGCCACAACTACTCGGACTGCTGCGGCACGCTCCTTCTCTTCCACTCTTGTGCACTGGCCGCACTCTTCTGGACAGGGTCTTCAGGACATGGCGTCAGCTTTACCGTGGCTCTTCCCTCTACGATGTTCCGAGGTGAAGTCGTACTCCTGCAGCCGCTGGACCCAACGTGCTGTCTGGCCTTCCAGGTTCTTAAAGCTCAATAGCCAGGTTAGGGCGGAATGGTCAGTTCTCAGGTGGAATGGCTGACCGTACAGGTACTTGTGGAAGTGCTCCAATGTCTTTACTACCGCCAGTAACTCCCGTCGGTGACGCAGTAGTTCTTCTCAGCCTTGGATAGCGTCTTGCTGTAGTAGGCTATCACCCGCTCATGGCCGTCCTGGATCTGCGATAGGACACCTCCAATGCAATGGTCGCTAGCGTCGGTGTCCACCATGAAGGCGCCACCTGGTTGTGGGAGACCCAAAATTGGAGCACTGCACAGGGTTTCCTTCAGGTGCTGGAAAGCGTCTTCGGCGTCCTCCGTCCACACATAAGGTTGGTGTTCCTCTGTCAGGCGGGTGAGGGGTTTGGCGATGTTGTTGGCCTTTTCCTCTAAATCATTAAGGCGGTCGTCTACTTGACCCATCCGCTTGCCCAGATTCGTGACGTCATCCCTCACGCCGGCCAACCGTTCCTCAAATTTTGCGGCGAGAGCCTCGTTCGCCACCTTCATTTCTGTGGCCAGACGGTCGTTCGCTGCTCTCATTTCTGTGGTCAATTCGCTCTTTATTTCTTCCATCTTCTCGGTGATGTTGTCGTTGGCCGTCTTCATTTGTTTCAACTCGGCGGTGAGGTTTTTGTTTGCCGCTTCTGTTTTTGCAGCGAGGTTTTCATTTGCCGTATTCATTTCCGAGGTCAGTTCGGCCTTCATTTCCATCATGTTCTCCAAAATCTTTTCCAATGCCGCGTCCATGGTTGTAATGTTCGGTGATGTTGTTATCCCACTCCTGATACCAGTGTGACTTTGTGGGTTCGTGAAATGAAAAGCCCAATTTCACCACTCAAAAATGTTCTTTATTTCCACCGACTTACAGTTTAACACTTGCCAATTACACAGAATTACGTACTGCACACAATTACAATTCACCAGTTCGTCCGTTAAAGTTGCACTTGCACTCGCGATTACGTACAGTCTTCCGATGCTCTCACACAGTCTTCTCGTCCTTACACTAGCACTGAACTCTTACGCTGATTGCCAAGAACTCTGACTGACTGACTGACTGACTGACTAACTCCTCTTGCACGACGTGTTGCTTATATAAGGTCCGCTTGCCGATCTGGAAGGTTCTCCATTAGATGAAATATCCCGTAAGTTCTAGAACACAGGTGGAGCAGAAAGAGACGGCACAGTGGTGTTTTTTCTCCCAGCCAGCTCCTATCACCACTATAAGACAAACGAGGGGGGGGGGCTTGGCTAACACGGACCTCCCCTGCTTCCCGCTCTCAGCTGCTTCTATAGGGTGTTCCAACGCTCGGGTGACAATACTATATATAGTTTCAGCAACATTGAACAGATGACAGCATTACCTGGAAACAAATACGTGAATACTGTTGTCCTTTGAGGAGAATAACTTGACCGTTAAACTCAAAATAAACATGTGACGTACCAGTGTCACAAAGTTGTGCCTGCTGTTACAAAGTTGGCCAGGTTTACGGTAATATAATGCATTCTATTAGAGCTACATATAGTTAAAACCTACTGTATTTTAATGAACATTGTTAGAACAATTTTGAAGGAAATAAGAAAATAACAAAAGCCTTCCAAGTAAAGGGTATTTTGTGGAGGGCTAGTTTCCCTGAAAGATTTCATATGTCTTTGTGCTAGGATTATAAACTCAAACGGCTAATTTTTTAATGCTTTTATTTCAGTTGCTCAGCACAGTTGGTGCTATACAAATTGCGGAGCTAAGTACATAAGACACATAATAACATTAAAGTATACAGGGCAAGAGGATACTCATATTAGAGTCCTCAAACAAACTGGTCTGACTAGTGTGAGTATAAATTAAATAACTTCTTCATTACAGAATAAATAAACATTATAGATAAAAATGTCCTATGGCAAGCGTGCCTTCAGTCTTGGTGCAGCATCAAGGCGACGTCTCATTTGGAAGAACAAGGCACCTGATACATATTGAAGGTGAGCAAAGAATCTGCTTGTCGTTGTAGAGATGTACTCATTTATGCTGACTAGGTCTAATTCTCTATGCAGCTATGTATTCCGGAGGTACCACGGAGCGTTCACAGAGAATCGTAGTATCCTATTTTGAAACACCTGGAGTTGGTGAATATGAGTACGTGAAGCACATCCCCACGCAGGACTGGCATATAGAAGAAGCTATCGTAGAATACCCTTGTATAGCAGCAGCGTACATTTGACTCGTAAAGAGGATTTCCGGTTGAGGATAGGATGCAACTTATGAAGACGAGCATAGGCTTGATTCAGTTTTCTTTTGATATATTTGACTGCACAATCAGAAGGTAACCAGGGGACCTCATTGTCATAGAACCGTATACTTACCGGAGCATCAGGCCTGCGCAAGTTGAAAAGCTTAAGAAGGCATTTGCTTGGATTAAGTGCGATACGCAAGCGACATAACCAGTGCAGGAAGATCTTCAGGGAAGATTGTAGGGTTGCAATGGCAGTTTCAATCAATAAGTGCGAGGTAAAGATGACTGTATCGTCAGCAAACAGTGCCGTACTTGTTGCAGGAAGTTCAGGCATGTCAGCAGTATGTAGGCTGTAAAGAGGCGCCAGGATGCTACCCTAGGGTATGCCGGCTAAAATAGTCCGGGGTGAGGAATGCGTTGAACCAAGACGCACAGAATATTAGCGTTCCTGAAGATAGTAATCAAGCTAAGTAAGTAGAGTGGAAGACCTAAGTCATGTAGTTTATAAAGTATAAAGGAGTCCGTAATGCCACTCTCTATCAAATGCCTGAGTGAAATCTAGGGATGCTGCCACAGTATGCTCTTTAGCGTCAAAGTTACGGGTAATAAAACGGCTAAATTGATATATATATATATATATATATATATTGTCGCGCGAGCGCTGGAACAGCCTATGAAAGCAGCTGAGAGCGGGAGACGAGGGAGGTCCGTGTTAGCCACACCCTCCCCTCGTTTGTCTTATAGTGGTGACAGGCAATGGCTGGGAGGAAAAACATCAGTGTGCCGTCTGTTTCTGTCCACCTGGTTCTCGATTTTACGGGATCTTTCATCATCTGGAAACGTCGAGAAGACGGTGAGATGCCTATAAAAAGGGCTGCAGCTAGTCAGTCAGTTAGTTAGTTGGTTAGTGAGTGTGAGTGAGGAGACAGTCGCAGTTCTTGGTGTAAGAGTTAGTCAGTGACGTGTTAATGAACGAGAAGATTGTGCAACGGAAGACTGTACGTAACTGGTATGTGCATCGGAGTTTATGTAATCGCGAGTACAACTGAAATTTTAACGGACGAACTGGTGAATCGTAATTGTGTGCATTACGTAATTTTATGTAATTGGCAAGAGTTTAACTGTAAGTCGGTGGAAATAAAGAACATTTTTGAGTGGTGAAATTGGACTTTTCATTTCACGAACCCACAAAGTCACACTGGTGTTCGGAAGCGGGAAGATAACATCACCGAACATTACAACCATGGACGCGGCATTGGAGAAAATTTTGGAGAAGATGATGGAAATGAAGGCGCAACTGACAGAAATGAAGACGGCAAATGAAAACCTCGCTGCAAAAACAGAAGCGGCAAACGACAACATCACAGGGAAGATGGAAGAAATGAAGGCCGAATTAACAGCGAAGATGGAAACGGCAAACAACAACTTGGCCACGACAATGACCTCAAAGATGGCCGAACTGACAACGGAGATGAGGGAGGCGAACGAGGTCCTCGCCGCAAAGTTTGAGGAACGGTTGGCCGGCGTGAGGGATGACGTCACGAATCTGGGCAAGCGGAAGGGTCAAGTAGACGACCGCCTTAATGATTTAGAGGAAAAGGCCGGCAACATCGCAAAACCCCTCACCCGCCTGACGGAGGAAAACCGGCCTTATGTGTGGACGGAGGCCGCCGAAGACGCTTTCCAGCACCCGAAGGGGACCCTGTGCAGTGCTCCAATTTTGGGTTTCCCACAACCGGGTGGCGCCTTCATTGTGGACACCGACGCCAGCGACCATTGCATTGGAGGTGTCCTATCGCAGATCCAGGACGGCCATGAGCGCACAAGAGTGGAAGAGAAGGAGCGTGCCGCAGCAGTCCGAGTAGTTGTGGCAGTGCCTGCTGAAGGCTGGGATAGCGCAGGCCTGAGGGGGGAGCAGCTGGCGGACGCAGACTTGGGGCCACTCTTGAGGGAAGTGGACGCAGGGACGAGACCAACCTGGGAGGACATCGCACCGAGGAGCGCCACCTACAAGTCGTGCGGGGCCCAATGGGACTCGTTGAAGGCCAGAGAGGGCGTGCTGTTCCGGGTATGGGAGTCACCCGATGGGAAGGCGCAGAGAGAACAGTTGGTACTTCCCCGGAGCAAGGTCCCGGAAGTCTTGGAGGAAGAGCACGCCGGTACCTCAGGAGGACACCTGGGAGCGAACCGAATGATTCACAAACTACGGCAGCGCTACTTCTGGCTGAGACTCCGAGCGGATGCTGGTGGTACACCTGGACCGCCTCGCACGCTACGATGGTGCTGTTCGGGGCGAACAGCTTTGAGGAGGGAGCAGTGTCGCGCGAGCGCTGGAACACCCTATGAAAGCAGCTGAGAGCGGGAGACGAGGGAGGTCCGTGTTAGCCACACCCTCCCCTCGTTTGTCTTATAGTGGTGACAGGCAATGGCTGGGAGGAAATACATCCGTGTGCCGTCTGTTTCTGTCCACCTGGTTCTCGATTTTACGGGATCTTTCATCATCTGGAAACGTCGAGAAGACGGCGAGATGCCTATAAAAAGGGCTGCAGCTAGTCAGTCAGTTAGTTAGTTGGTTAGTGAGTGTGGGTGAGGAGACAGTCGCAGTTCTTGGTGTAAGAGTTAGTCAGTGACGTGTTAATGAACGAGAAGATTGTGCAACGGAAGACTGTACGTAACTGGTATGTGCATCGGAGTTTATGTAATCGCGAGTACAAGTGAAATTGTAACGGACGAACTGGTGAATCGTAATTGTGTGCATTACGTAATTTTATGTAATTGGCAAGAGTTTAACTGTAAGTCGGTGGAAATAAAGAACATTTTTGAGTGGTGAAATTGGACTTTTCATTTCACGAACCCACAAAGTCACAATATATATAAGATATTCTTACTATGCGTTTTTAATTTAATGTTTAATCGAAAAAGATTTATATAGTAATTGGATTATGTAATATTACAGAGCTATTTTTGTTTCTGTTGTTAATATTAAGAGAATTAGTTTCTTGAACCTGCAGTCATTACAAAGACCACTAGTATTATCCCTTGTGTCCACATACAAAAATTGTACACAGTTCTATAACCGGGTTACTTGGGTAACCTTATGAATTTACTATCATACCACAATGGTTGGCAACACTACCTCTGGGTATATGTAAACCCGTTACAACAATGCATTCTAACTGTTGCTGACTACTGTTGCACAACATTATCAACATGATACACAGACGCAGGCTGTTTCTACTGGATCTGGGAAGGAAATTGACAATGCCTTCCATTATCTCTAGTTCATCAAATCCCAGTTCCTTGAGAACATTTTCTGTGAAATCGGGTATTGAGTGCATGGTAGGTAGACCTCTAAATTTGGTTCCTGAACGAGTGGAGGCTCAACTAAAACAAGATGCTTCTGGACGGCTGAAAATCATTGGTGACTGTTTTGTATGTAAATCTCAACCAAACAAAAGGAAGAGGAAAACAAGAAAGAGCTGCATTAACTGTAAAAATCCTAGATGAAAATTGCATTACAACAGTGTGTGCACATTGTGAATACAAAGTACTTGCAAGTTTATCTTTCCATTGCAACAAGTAGCAGAATTAGTAGCTTTATGATATTATGTAACTTATTTGACATCATTAGTAAACAGCTGATATATATTGCACATATTCAAGACTATTTATATTGTATCAACACTCAGGTACCTGCTCAATTTCTTCTCGGGCACCAAGCCAGGTGAAAAGACGATTATAAATCGACGTTTGGGGGGTGTATATGTATCCCATCATCGAGTTATTTATAAAATGTTATAACCACAAATGAAACAATGGATATAACACCAATATAAACAAAGACAAAACACTATCAAAATTCGCATTACTAAACAAAAGACTGTTTTCAGTCAATTAAATTCCACGTCCGGAGATGGCTTCAATATAGAAAATTGTGTCAAAGAAACGTAACTATTCGTAGATCTTTGCTTCTTAAATAGACGGGTTTCCATTTTAAGGCTGGTTTCAAGAGGAGCTGAACTAAAATCCAGCATCACGATTAAGCGAGCACCTTTCAGAGAAAACCGCCAAAGTCTCCTTAATTCTCTGCTCACAGTAACTGATTTATTTTACCAAGATGGCCGTCTCTCGAAAATTGGCTCTATGTTCGTTATCAAATCAATACTCTGACCGCCCAGACTTCTCAGGTTGCATTTAACAAATGCTCCGTTCATGTTCGATTATTCTAATAACGATGGTCCTTCCGGTTTGTCCTATATACGGTGTCCCATATTCACAGGGAATGCGGTACACCCCCGGAACTTGGAAGTCCAGTTTGTCCTTCACTGATGCCAACAGATGTTTTATCTTCGGAGGTGGCTTGTGGATGGTCCTGATGCTGTATTTAACGAGAATTGTGCTGATTCTGCCGGATATATTGCCGGTAAATGGGACGGAGGCTGTAGCGGTAGGCTTATCGGACGCTTGCTGTATTACAGGTTTCCCTTTCCTATCTTTGGTGATCGAAGCTACAACGTCATATTCGGATAGCCATTTTGACGGAAAGAGAGTCTCAAGTGCTGTAATTCTTGTTTTAAGCGGCTGGGATCAGAGATAGACAAAGCTCTGTGGGCCAGTGTATTGAGAACTCCCAGTCGTTGAGTCTTATGATGGAAACTATGAGCGTTCAAATAGAGATCGGTGTGTGTAGGCTTGCGGTATACTGCATGCCCCAGTGTACCGCTGCTGTTTTTTAAAACAAGAATATCCAGGAATGGAAGAGTTCCATTCTTTTCCACTTCCATGGTAAACTGTATTTGAGGTTGAAGGCTGTTGAGATGCTCAAGATAGCTAGGCAAAGTGTCTGATCCATGTAGCCAAATTAGAGAAGTGTCGTCCACGTATCTATAGAAATGAGATGGTTTAAGTGGAGCTGTGGCAAGGATTTCATGTTCTAGGTGTTCCATATAGAAATTAGCTATAGCGGTGACAAAGGGGAGCACATTGCTACTCCGTCTACTTGTTCATAGAAAGTGCCATCAAACAAGAAGACAATGGACGTCAGGGTATGTCGGAAGAGTCATCGGTTTCAGCCGAAACAATTGCAAAAGTGGAGCAAGAAATGCTTAAAGATCGGCGTGTGACAGTTCACGAGCTGGGCGAGCTTATCCCTGAAGTCAGTAAGAGCACGGTTGACAAGATTTTTACCAAACATTTGCATTATCGCAAGGTGTGTACCATGTGGATCCCCAAAATGCTGCACATGCAACGGCTGATCTCCTAGCCCAGTTCGGATGGGACATCCTCACCCATCCCCCATACAGTCCAAACTTAGCACCTAGTGATTATCATCTGTTTCCTGAGTTGAAGTCACACCTGGGTGGAACACATTTCCAGACCGACGATGAGCGCTACCTGCACAACTTGGCGGGAGAGTGCTATGAGAAGGGTATGCATAAAGTGCCACAGCGCATGCAAAGTGCATCGATCTCTATGGTGCTTACGTACTAAAATAGCTGTAACTTCCGCCTTTCCATCAATATAACATTCATTGACAATAAACATGTTTTCTATATTAAATAAAATTGGAGACCATATTTTACGCACACGCTTCGTATATCTGCAGCTGGTTGGTATTTAGCTCAATTTTTGTTCTTGACTTATGCTTTTGACACACACACACACTCACACACACACGCACGCACACACAGGGAGATCTTGTTTCTAAAAATACTTTTTTTTAATCCGGTGGGTAAAAATATCTCGGTATCAAAACATCGGGAGATATACAGGTGTTCATTTTTATCTGTGGTTTTACCGCGCAAAAATTGACGTCATCTTTAGCATCGCTGATGGAACGAGTTTATATACGATTTCCCTAGGGGCTTGTAATCGTACTTGATCTGCTGACAGCAGCTTTTAGGCCTCCCTCTACCGGCAGGTAAATATACTATTTGAGGGGTGGGTCCCGCCCGCGTAATACGAGGTACGTCCCTAAAGTAAGTTCTGTTTGGTAATAAAATTAAATTGTGTACAGGTACAGAAAAACTATTTATTGCACAAAATTCTACGACTCTTAAGCTACTTTTCCACATAACTGCCAAAATTTTGCAGGCATTTGTCATAGCGAGGTAAAGTTTTTGTATACATTCTTCATAGAAGGTTGCCGCCTGTGTCTTCAACCAGTTGGAAACATTTTCTTTCAACTCTTCATCATTGTTGAAGTGTTGAGCGTCAAGGAAAGATTTGAGGTGCAAAAACAGATGAAAGTCACTAGGAACGAGGTCAGGGCTCTACGGGGGTGGTCAAACACGTCCCAGCCAAATGCCTGTAGGATGTTTTTCGTCGCATTTGCATTGTGTGGTCGTGCGTTGTCGCGAAGAAACACAACACCTTTTCACAGCATTCCTCTGTGCTTATTCTGTATTGCGCGGCGCAATTTCCAAAGTGTCTCGCAAAAAACATCTGCTTTCATTGTTTGACCACGTGGTAAGAAATCAATGAGTAAGACGCCTATCCTGTCCCAGAAAACTGTGCTCATCATTTTTCGTGGTGTCAAGATTTGTTTCGGCTTAACCTTTGCTGGGGATGAGGTGTGTCGCCATTCCATTGATTGACGCTTAATTTCAGGGGTGTCATAAGAAGCCCAAGTTTCATTTCCTGTGACTATCTGTGTCAGAAATTCTTCGCCGCCTTCATACTAAGGGGCCAAAAACTGAAGTGCACTACCCATCCGTTTTGTTTTGAGTTGCTCAGTAAGAATCTTTGGCACCAAACGTGAGTAAAGTTTACGAAATTTCGGTTTTTCAGTAACAATTTCGTGAACTAGTGTTCATGATATTTGGGGAAATTCCATTGCGAGAGCAGTAATTGTAAACTTGCGGTTTTCCTGGATCTTGTCATCAATTGCGTGAACCAGTTCTTGTCTAACCAAAGATGGACGCCCGCTTCGTTCTTCATCGTGCACTTCACTACGTCCTTCATTGAACTGTCGGACCCATCTTCTCACCATTGTATCACTTACTGCATTTTGTCCGTAAACATCGCAAATTTGCCGATAAATTTCAATTGGTTTCACATTCCTAGCATTCAGAAAACGAATCACAGATCTGATTTCACAAGCGGCGGGATTTTCAATCAACACCGACATTGTAAACAAGCACAACAAAGCGTACGTGGTTGACAGCGATCTCACAATGGCGCATGTTTCTTCTCCTTGATACAGAGCGTCTACCGCGCATGTGCGGAACTGCGATCGCAGCGCTGCAGCGGATATAAATAGAAAATTGTATAAAGGTGCGTAATTTCGCCTGGTGTGTACATACGATAACTGTTGTAGTTTGTTTTAATGAATGTGAACACTAAATGACGGATAAATATAAACACTATCTTGCAATTTGCAGTTTCTCTGTGAAGGTATATAACTTAATATAATTTAATAAAGGAATATCAAATTTATAACAGTATTAGTTTCAAAATATTTTAGCTAAGAAACAGACTTTTCTGTTTTTTCCCTTGCAACACTGCACGTCATATCTAACAATGAATGAATAAATGAATAAACGTATGAATGAAGTGGATGATATGATACTCAGATGAGTCCAGGGTCCCTAGAGCTCAGAGTTACCCGACATTTCTCTTCGTAGGATCCGGGAAACCCTGGAATAAAACTTTATCCAGGTAACTCATCCTTAGCGAGATTCAAACTCGTGACCTCTTGAGTGTGAGATACACACGCTACCTCACACCAAGGAGGCGGGCAAGAAACAGATTAATTATGTTATATATTTTAAATATTTACTTATTATGTTTATTACTTCTAAATTAGGACCGTCACTTTATAGCGTCGAGTATTTCTCATTTTGCGAGTAACTGATCTTGTATCTTGGAAATGTTTGAATCACCTATTGATTTTAAAAGACATAAGGATACCAACATTAATAGAAATATTTTAAATAAGTGTGAGAGTGACAAAAAGTATTTCATATACTGTTAAAACGTAAGACGTTTATGTTGCAAACAAAAGTATGTCAATTTGATGTTACCTGGACACTTTTGACAACATTACACTCTGAGGGACTTGTCTGAATGCTGGATAGCGTTGCTTAAACTCCTCTATGCAGCGGTTTAATTTATATTTATATGTCGCAGTAATTTTAATGCCAGTGCAAAAGTAGCATTCAACCATGAAGACTCGGTGCTCTGTCTACATATCCACCTTTAGAGTAGAAACGTGCTACTTTACATATGTACTAGAATGATAATCCTGATTACTGTAAAGAGGGGCGAAAGGCGAGGCCGGCTGTATTAGTTATCAGCGCAACCGCACTCACAGCATTGTAGTTAGCTACTGTTCCGCTAGCATTACCGCTTCTTATCCGTAGAGGGCACAATGATTTCAAGATAGTCTCACCAGTCAACTATGACGTAATTCTTGCTGAATCGGAGGGCGGGAAATAGCGAATAAAGATGAACACCGTGTACAGACCTTACTGTACTAACTGCATGCAGTTTTGTATTAGAGTTAATCAAAGTGCTTTGAGTTTTATTCAGAACCTGAATTTTGGTTAAATGTTGAATTTAGTACTGGAGCCAAGTGTTGTATGTGGTACTAATTGTTTAACATTTTATGGGTGTTGACCATGTAACCACTAGCACCACCTGTTCAGCGAGAATGAAACCTCTCAGAGCAAAGTGAAGTTTTGTAACTAAGAATTAAAATGTTTATGAGTAAGAATAGAGGAAGCAAGTGGTTAAGGGAAAAGCTGAGCCATTAATCTGAAGTTTGGGTAATGAAGACTAATACGGCCAAGCACTCTGGAGCTAAGAGCTCTGTGTTTATGAAACAGAGCAGACGCTAATGGAAATGAGCTTCCATGTAAATATGGGCCACGCCTTTGACTGGTCAATATTGGCAACACCATTGCTTGTCTCATGCAGGGAAGTCATGCCGCGGTAACGAGTTCGATACCCGTTGACCACCCACCCTGACCTTGGGGTTTTCGTAGACTTCCCTGGTTCGTTTCTCCTTTCCGTCATTTCTCCGTTATTCCGTCTACTTTTTAACTCTTAAGTCTGATTCTAGGTTACCTGGCGTAAGCGGTTCCGGAAAATGCTTGCTGGAAGAGTACTCTGCTTGGTGGACAGGTCGTACATCGCCCTCTATGGGCGGCACCAGTCTGTAAATGTTAGGGATTTCCTCGCGTCTGTGCGACTTGTAGGCCTTCTGTGGTTCATACACTTCATCGCTTCCTCCAATGCGGTTGGTAGCTACAATTGTATGTACAGTATGCTCGCGATAAGAAGAGCGATCGGGTTTCATGTCCTCATTCGTTAACTTTCGTTTAACTCCGTAAACATAGATGGCAACTTTGAAATTTGAAATGCGCTATACACTGACATCTAGTGACTAATACGCTAAGCTTTATCATATCTACCATATTTCGTTTTGATCAATTTTGAGGTTAATTAGCTAACCAGTTTACAACAATCATATGTTAGAATTAAACTTTTAGTCCGTCTTTGGCAACATATACATATTATTAGACACGTCAAAATGTATAAATACAGTATATACATAAAGTCAAATTGATTAAATACAATATACACAGTAAGCAGTTTTTCTATGGTGCCATGTAAGGGCGCGCCGTGGCTCAGTGGCTAGACTGCTTGGCTCTCACCAAGGCGGCCCTGGTTCGATCCCAGGCAACCGCAAAGTGAGATTTGTGGTGGACAACACGGTGTTGTGGCGGGTTTTCTCCGGCACCTCCTGTTTCCCCCGCCATCTCATTCCACCGATGCTCCATCTTCACCTCATATATCATCAGTGTCACCACCTGCGGTGCCGTATGTAGTAAAAGCGGGCGTTAAACACTACACATTTCATTTCATTTATGGTTCCATGTGGTATTTTCATAGACTAATTTACTACAAGAAATGTCATAATATGAATATTGCAGGTTTGTGAATGTACTATGCTCCCAGTGCTCATTTACATGGTTATAGTTCTAAAAATTCAATAAACGTATAAAAACAATGATGCAAACATTTCTTAACCTTATTCTTTAACTGTTTTAATGATTCAACTTGTTTAAATGAATTTCGAAGTTTATTATATAACATTATGACTTTGTAGTTAAAGCTTCCTTCATAAAGGCTCGTTTGGTGCGCTCGAATTGCCAGTTTATCTTTGTTACGAGCATGGTGGTAATGTGCATCAGCGTTTACTTGAAAATTATTTATATTTGTATTAACAATTGTGGATGCTATATCTCTCAAAAGGGGACACATTATTATTCGTCTACCTCCGTATAACTGTAATCTGAATGCAATTGAGCTGTTGTGGGCAAAACTAAGGAGTGTTTTCAGAGGATGTAAAGTTACTTTGATATCTTCGCTTATCTTACACGCTATTTTGCTGAACTGTGCTTTTTAAAGGTTGACCACACTGCAGAAACAAGCGAGCGTTAGCTCTCGCTTCTTCCTCTCTGCCCGGCAATTACAAAGTATAGTCCATTTCATAACTTGACTATCATAACAACTAAGGAGTAGACTTCATTACTCTACGTGGAGGCATACTCTGATGTCTCTGTCTGGTTAACTTTAACTGGTTACATTCTTCATTCATTGGCTGGAGTAAAGTTTGTTACTACGCCGCTTCTACCCATTACGAATCCAGTCAAATCTTCGGTTAACAGCTAATCGGGAGTTACTCTTAGTGACAAAACTAACCTGGAGTTAACCACAGAATATGGCGAATCTACGAGGCCACTGACACTCGATGCTGATTCAATCATCACATTTTGGATCAGTAGTTATCTAATAGGAAGAACATCAAAAGAAATGCCTTTCAAGGGAATTATCTCAAGGTTTGGGTCGAGGAGAAATTTGTTAAAGTTGTGAATATATAGTGCGATCCAATTAAAGCTGAACCATTTCAATATGCCATAACTTTCGAACTAATAATAGGTCACACGTGCAACTTTTGGAGAATATAATTCACAATCGGGAGATTACATTATACTATTTACATCTCAGAGAAAATGTTGGAGGTGTCCTCCACCAGCATCTATGTGTCGTTCGTCCCATTTTTTTTGATACGACTGTAGACATCATCATCATCATTATAATCATCACCACCATCTTATTCAAGGATTGGACCCTGTGACCCGTTCCGTTCTTTTCAAGAGTTTCCTGATACTTACAGCGTAGAGCTGGGTGTCCCTCATCTCTCCTTCCCTTCGGCATATAATCCAAAACTCTTCTTGGAAGTCGTTCCGCGTCCAGACTTAAAATATTATTTTTCCATTCATTTTTCTTCGTTATTATTTTACTGTTTAAATTAAAAATCCCAAGATCTTCTCTTAATTTTTCGTTTCTTACGTGGTCTATTCCTTTATAACCTGCCACGCTTCTCAAAAATCTCATCTCTGTCGATTCTAGCTGTTTGCGTTGGTTCTTTGCCAGTGTCCATATTTCGGAACCGTATGTTAACGTCGGGACTGCCATTATTTTATAAAACTTCATCTGTGTTTCCTTTCGTGTGTTCCTGTTAAGCGTTCTTATTATAGTCCCACACATTTGATTGAATCTGTTTAATTTCAGTTCCATATCCTTGGTGTTATTTGCTACTGCTACTGTGTAGCCTAAATAGTTAAAACTTTTAACCTGTTCTATTATTTTATTGTTTATAACTATTTTTGCTCTTATGTTGTTCTTTCCTCTAAAAGCCATTACTTTAGTTTTGTGTTCTGAGATTGAAAGGTTATATGTTTCCACTATGTTGTTTAAACTATATACTGCTCTTTGCATGTCATCTTCTGAGTGGGATATTATCACTTGATCGTCAGCAAATAATACTGTATTTAAAATTATGTTTCCATTCCGTACATTTTGTTTTATAATTTGCTGTCATTCTTGTACCATATTACCAATAGAGATACTATAGAGTATAGCTGATAGAGGGCATCCTTGTCGTACTCCTTTTTTATGTCCACTGCTTCTGTTTTCCTTCCCTTGTAGACACTGAAGACTGTAGCCACTGAAGTTTATTCGAGAGTCTTGAGGACATTTGTGGAGCAGCTGGATAATATCGAATTAAGAGAAGGCTATTTCCAGCAAGATGGAGCAACGTGTCATACATCTAATGACACCATGGAACTTGTAACCAGTTTCTTTGATAATAGCATAATCTCAAAAGGTCTGTGGCCCCCTAGATCTCATGACCTAACCTCACCGGATTTTTACTTGTGGAGGTATCTAAAGAATTGAGAGTACAAGAATAGGTCACGGACAACTGATGTTGTCAAGGAAACCATTCAAACAGAAATAAGTAACATTGGCGAGGATACTCTCCGTAAAACTTCAGCGAATATGGTGAGGCGAGTGCAAACATGTATAGATGCTGGTATAGGACACTTTCAACACTTTCTCTGAGATGTAAATAGTGTAATGTAATCTAGCAATTGTGTATTATATCATCCCAAATGAAGCAAATATATTGGTGAGCAAATAGTTCTACTTTAACCGGACAGTTTGAAACAAATAGTTTTTAGCTCAGGGTAAAGCAATGAGGTTCATCTCAGGGTATGCGTGGGTATGGATGAGAAGAATAGTTTTACTGACACTGGAATGCCCGTTTCACACTGGTTTATTGACTACTTCTTTTGATCAGAACATCGAACTTGAAGTTGCCGACCAAGGGTTACCAATATCACTGTTTATAGTTACTGGTTATGAAATTCTTATTACTCGATAAAACTGAATTCATTCTTCACGTACATATGAACCGATAAATATCTTCTCTAATGACTACTGATCTCCTTTGACCAAGACAGAAGAAGAGGACTGCCCTAATTGGCTGTACGCCACGGACTTTCTTCCACAGATGCGCGTGGGTGTATAGCTTTCACTTTCTGGAAGCCCATTATTCAACCAAAGATCCCCTTTGTGACTATTTTGTCATGCCATTAAGAAGAATCCGAAGAATACCTTTACAAACAAAGTCAAGTGCTATCCATTCAGGATTATTACTAAGAAAACCCTATTTCTCCCGTGTCTTTTGTTAAACAACCTAACCAACTCCGTTGCTATTCAACCCAACTGCACCTGCACGTGTTCCACACAAATATACATTACTTTGAAGTACATTAGGATTCTTTATACATCGCATCCCTTAATTTAGGTATCACAAAGTTGCATGTGTTTCCTATTATTAGAAAGTTTTGGTCTAGTGAAATGGTTCAGGTTTATAAGAATCGCACTAAACCTAAAGGTAGTTTAAACTCTTTCTTGCAGTACTTTATTTGTAAATTAATTATCATGAACATGTGTTTGGTTCTGTAAGCTACAATTACAATAGATTTGTTAATTGTCAGGTTAACAAGCATGAAACAAGTCAATAATATTTACAGTTCTAGTTCTCAACACTTAAATTACTAGTAGGAAGTGACATAACACCCAACAACACACTAGCCTAAAATTAGTTGGGCACTTATCCAAACTTTTGTCTCTTCAAAAATGCCTTCAATTTCTCACATATGGAAATACAAACATTATCATTTAAGGATATAGTCGTCCGCAAAATAGAATAACTGCACCATAAGCTCACTGGAGATGCATATTTTTTACTGTTCTAATAAAAATATGGCAGTAAAACTGTCTCACTGGTATAATTGTTAACGATTTTATCAAAGCACAACTTTGGGAAAAATTTTTAAACTTTAACACACAATCGCGAACCCGTTAACGCGACAGCGCGGCTCGTGCACACAAAGGAACTGATAATGCAACACGGAGATGATGAGTATGCCGAAACAAATAAAGAGAGCGTGGAGATAATAGTACTGCTGAAACAAATAAAGTTAGATAAATGGAAAATTCTAGTGACATCTTGATTGATGGAGAACATTCTAGAAATGCCTAGAATTATTAATTGAGATATATATATATATATATATATATAAGGGATCGCGACACGCCAACGTAGTAGTCGTAAACGGAGAGTCGTAATGAGAGTGTAATTGGAACTGAGCATCGGCGGGAAGTAACGAGCGAGTGCAGTTCAGTATCGGTGACGAGGTACAGTGGCGGATTTGATTGCATACGTGTGTGTTACGTCATTGTGCTGTTGTCAGAGATGAACAAATTGTATTTCCACGGAAATAAAGAACATTTTGCAAGTTGGACTTTTAATTCTGCAAATCCAAAAAGCCGCAACACCTTTCCTTCGACTTAGCTGATAGAAAATTTTTCTGCTTTATAATAACCACCAAAAAACGAAAGATTGAATTCGGTTACATAAACAAATAATCTAATTACCAATACTTATGTTACTTCAATTAATTCATTAAAAAAAGAGTGGATAAGAAGCCTTTACCCATTTAATTGATATGTAGTTTTTCATTTGTTCACATTTCAACTAATAATATTGCCTTTATGTCCAATTAAATATGGAAAAGTAATTTTGTTTATTATAGCATTTTACAGTTTTTTGAACTATTGAAAAATGTAAATGGTCAGCAACGACCTGTAAGTCACTTCTAAGATCTCCAGTGCTTGGGAATACGCGGCTCGCAGAATTATCGACCTGCTAAGTATAACTATATATACATATTTTGTCACCCGAACGTCGGAACTCCCGATAGAACCAGCTGGCAGTAGGGCCAGACGGGAAGTATTCAGATCACGCCTACCCATTTGTCTCGTGTCACTAGTTGAAGGGATGATTAGGAGAGCGGCACGAGCCCTGTACCGTCTCTTTACCCACCGCACGGACGTCTGGAAATCTCGGGATAATTGTGAGCGCCGCGAACCTTCCTGAAACGGCGATCTTCCCTATATAAGGCCAGCAGTAGGCGAGTTAGTTCAGTTCTTGGCGAGCAGCCGTGAGGAGCGCCGCGGGAGTGGACAGACTGGAAGACGGTGTACGTATATCAGAGGAGTTGTAGGCAATTGCGAGTGCAGAGTGGACCTGTGACAGACGAACTGGTGAATTTCAACGATAATGCGGTGGAATTAAAGAACATTTTGAGTTTGTGCAATTGGACTTTTAATTTCACGAACCCACAAAGTCACGATATATATAGCTGGAAGGCAATCACCCTCTTGGCTAGAATCTCCCAAAGATTCGTAACACTTTATAAAGTTTACTCTTTCCTTCCGCCAACTTGTATTATTTTTCTCAATTGGATTTTGATTATGTTTTAGCTACTGTGTTATCATTCAGAGTTTGTGCCTGATTTGCTACAGTTTTAAACTTCTTTATTTCAGGCTTTCTTTCTGTTATTCCTTTTTTCTTTCCTTCTTGATTTCTTCCTTACTTTATTTCTTTCCTTCTTCCAACTTTTATTTCTCCCTTCCTTTATTTGCCTCCTTCATCTTAACGGCAGTGAGATTATTTTGGAAATAGATATTCATTTTTCAATCTTTGCGCTAGACGAATTAGCATTTTATGAAAAGAAAAGTAACAAAGATGTCCCGGAAAGTTTGTATTCCGAAAATTTTGAATGCGTTTTTTTTTTTCTGTAGAACTCCACTTTAGACCCAGTTAGCGATTCAGATGAGAGATCTGCATAATTTTTTTGTTATTTGTTTATAGTGATGATGCAGATATCAGTAGAAAATATCTGGAATAATAGGGAATATTACTCAAAACTAATTCTGGATTGTGCACTTCACCATTGGTAAACGGAACAAGATCATTGCAGTAAATTTTGGTTTTTAAATCACATCCAACATTTGCTTGCAGTTTTTTGTTTACGTTATGTTAATTGTGTACATTTTTACTTTATTTATTTATTTACCACCTTAATTGTTTATTTACTTGTTATCTCCCAAGATAGAAATTACTGAAACGCAATCAATCCTCTTTGCTACGAGCCCCACATAGTAAAAAGTTCTTCGTATTTCTTTAATCTTTTCTTTCTCGATATTCAACTGTTTCAACTCGCAATGCAATGGTAACAGAAAAACAAAGCGTTTACCTCGTATCATTTACAGTGTTCCAAACTAAACCAACTTCCGTCTTTTTTCACTTTACTTCTTTTTATTCCTCGTCTTTTTTCTCTCCTTATTCGACTATAAACTGCATCTTTAAGTACAACTCAAAGGTATCATGATAAATTTAGGTAGTATAGAAGCAGATGAAGTATTGTCCGTAACAGAAAATCTGAGAGGATAGGGAACAGTTCTCAGAAACAACTCCAGATGTCGCTAATTCCCTATTCTTAATCGAAACTAGATATTCGCGGTAAATTTGTATATTTACTTGATATTTGACATTTTGGTTGCGGTTTAGTCTTAGGTTATGCTACATCATATGTTCATATATTATTTGTTTGTTGTTTCTTGTTTATGGTCATGATGCTGTCATGAGAAGAAACAATCTGGAGGAATAGGGAGTAGTACTCAAAATTAAATCTAGGGGGCGCTACCTCGCCATTCGTAAACAAAACATGGTCATCGCGGTAAATCTTGATATTAAATTGACAATCGACACTGCCTACGAACCCAAAAAGCCTCAATACCTTTCCTTCGATTTAGCTGATAAAATGTTTTTATGCTTTACAATCACCAACAAAAATCGAAAGATTCAATTCGGCTACGGTAGCAAATAATCTAATAACCAAAACATGTGTTACTTCAATTAATTCATTAACAAAAGAATGGATAAGAATTCTTTTTCCATTTAACTTAGATGTAGCTTTTCATTTGTTCACATTTCAAATCATTATATTTTCTTTATGTCCAATTAAATATGGAAAAGTGATTTTTGTTTATTACCGCTTTCTTTACGTTTCTTACAGTTTTTTGAACTATTGGAAAATGTAAGTGGCTAGCAACGATCTGTAAGTTACTTCTCAGATCTCCAGTGCTTGGGACTGTGCGGCCCGCATATATATATATATATATATATATATATATATATATATATATATATATATATATATATATATTATTCGACTTTAAACTACACCTTTAAGTACAACTCAAGGGTAACATGATAAATTTAGGTAGTATGGAAGCAGATGAAGTATTGGTCGTAAGAGAACATCTGAGAGGATAGGGAACAGTTCTCACAAACAACTCCAGATGGCGCTTATTCCCTATTCTAAAGCGAAACTTGATATTCACGGTAATTTTCTATATTTAGCTGAAATTTGACATTTTGGTTGCCATTTATTTTTAGGTTTTGCTACATCATACATTTATATATAATTTGTTTGTTGTTTATGGTTATGATGCTGTCCCGAGAAGAAACAATCTGGAGGTAAAGGAAGTAGTACTCAAAATTAAATCTAGTGGGCGCTACCTCGCCATTCGTAAACAAAACAAGATCATCGCGGTAAATCTTGATATTATATTGACAATCGACACTGCCTACGAACCCAAAAAGCCACAATACCTTTCCTTCGACTTAGTTGATAAAAAGTTTTTCTGCTTTATAATGACCACCAAAAATCGAAAGACTCAATTCGCTTACATAAACAAATAATCTCATTACCAAGACATGTGTTACTTCAATTAATTCCTTAACAAAGGAGTGCATAAGAAGCATTCACCCACTTAATTTAGATGTAGCTTTTCATTTGTTCACATTTCAACTAATTATATTTTCTTTATGTCCAATTAAGCATGGAAAAGTAATTTTGTTTACTAAAGCTTTTTTAACGTTTTTTTTACAGTTTTTTAAACTTTTGAAACATGTAAATGGCTATTGACGAACAAGCCGGCCCTCGTAGCCATAGTCGCTAAAGTGTATGTCTCTGGCGTTCCGCCGCGTAGAGGGTAGCGGGTTCGAGTCCCGCCTTGGGCATGGGTGTTTATGTGTATAGTGAATATTTGTGACACTAGGAAAACAGATCAGAAAATAAAATGAAATAATGAAAAATCGGTTAAATAAAAAAGAATAATAATATATATCTATATACATAGATATATATTTTTTAGAAAGAAAAAAAAACTGTAAGTTACTTCTAAGATCTCCAGTGTTTGGGAATACGCAGCCCGCCGAATTATCGACCTACTAAGTATAGCTAAAGGGCAATCACCCTCTTGGCTAGAATCTCCTAATGATTCATATCACTTTATCAAGTTTACCCTTTCCTTCCGCGAACTTGTATTATTTTTCTCAATTGGATTTTGATTATGTTTTAGCTACTTTGTTATCATTTAGAGTTTGTGCCTGATTTGCTGCAGTTTTAAACTTCTTTATTTCAGGCTTTCTTTCTGTTATTCCTTTCTTTCTTCCTTTCCTTCTTGATTTCTTCCATACTTTATTTCTTTCCTTCTTTCAACTTTATTTCTGTCTCCCTTTATTTCCCTCCTTCATCTTAACGGCAGTGAGATTATTTTGGAAATAGATATTTATTTTTAAATCTTTACGCTAGACGAATTAGCATTTTATGAAAAGAAAAGTAACAAAAATGTTCCGGAAAGTTTTTATTCGGAAAATTTTGAATGTGTTTTTTTTTCTGTAGAACTCCACTTTAGACCCAGTTAGCGATTCAAACGACAAATCTGCATAATCTTGTTGATGTTTGTTTATAGTGATGATGCAGTTATCAGTTGAAAAAATCTGGAATAATAGGGAATATTACTCAAAACTAATTCTGGATTGTGAACTTTACCATTGGTAAACGGAACAAGATCATCGCTGTACAATTTGGTTTTTAAATCACATCCAACATTTTGTTTGCAGTTTTTTTGTTTACGTTATGCTAATTGTGTACATTTTGACTTTACTTATGTATTTACGACCTTAATTGTTTATTTACTTGTTATCTCCCGAGATAGAAATTACTGAAGCGCAATCAATCCTCTTTGTTACGAGCCCCAAATGATACAAAGTTCTTCGTATTTTTTAATCTTTTATTTCACGATATTCAACTGTTTCAACTCGCAATGCAATGACACCATTAAGACGAAGCGTTTACCTCGTAGAATATACGGCATTACAAACTAAACAAACTTACGTCTATTTTCACTTTGCTTCTTCTTATTCCTCGTCTTCTTTTTCTCCTTATTCGACTTTAAACTACATCTTTAAGTACAACTCAAAGGTATCATGATAAATTTAGGTAGTATAGAAGCAGATGAAGTATTGGTCGTAAGAGAAAATCTGAGAGGATAGGGAACAGTTCTCAGAAGCAACTCTAGATGACCCTAATTCCGCATTCTTAAACGAAACTAGATATTCGCGGTAAAGTTTTATATTTACTTGACATTTCGGTTGCGGTTTAGTTTTAGATTTTACTACATCATATATTCATATATTATTTGTTTGTTGTTTCTTGTTTATGATCATGATGCTGTCATGAGAAGAAACAATCTGGAGGTAAAGGAAGTAGTACTCAAAATTAAATCTAGGGGGCGCTGCCTTGCCATTTGTAAACAAAACAAGATCATCGCAAAAATCTTGATATTAAATTGACAATCGACACTCACTACGAATCCAAAAAACCACTATACCTTTCCTTCGACTTAGTTGATAACAGGTTTTTCTGATTTATAATAACCAACAAAAATCCAAAAATTAAATTCGGTTGCGTTAACAAATAATCTAATAACCAAGACTTGTGTTACTTCAATTAATTCATTAACAAAAGAGTGGATAAGAAGCCTTTACCCATTTAATTTAGATGTAGCTTTTCATTTGTTTTCATTTCAAATAATTATATTTTCTTTATGTCCAATTAAATATGGAAAAGTAATTTTGATTTATTATTGCTTTTTAGAGGGTTTTTAACTATTTCAAAATGTAAATGGCGAGCAATGGACTGTAAGTTACTTGTAGGATCTCGAATACGCGGCCCACAAAATTATGGACCTCGTAAGTACCACTTACAGTTCTTAGTACGAAGTATACTATATTTTTAAATTAAAACCTAACAGCATGCTACATTGCACCAGCAATACTACAACCCTTGTACATTTACATTTAACAGTTTTACACTACAAGGGTGGTCTGAAAAGTTTCCGACCCCAACATGAAGATGGCAGTATCTACTCGTAAATAAAAGCTAGTGAATTTCGTGACAATTACTCGTTCAGCTGTTTTGGACGCTCAGTTGTTATTCAGATGTTTGAGCGAGTTGATGTAAGTGTTTTTATGAAAATGGACAAAATGGAGTATCGAGCTGACATGAAATATTTGTCTTTGAAAGGCAATACGCCTACGTAAATCAAAGATGAGTTGGATTCCGTGTATTGGGACTTTGCACCATAATTTACCACAGTGAAACTTTAGGCAGCTCAATATAAACGTGGCAGTAAGAGCTTGGGAGACGATGAACGTTTGGTACGTCCAAAAACAGCAACTACCGACTAAAATATCGCCAAAGTTCACCAAATGGTGGAAGACAACCGCCGAATTAAAGTGAAAGAGACAGCAGAAGCTATGAACGTGTCAAAAGAACGTGTTTGTCACATATTAAATCAACATTTAGACATGATAATGCCGTCAGCGCGTTGGGTGTTAGGTATTCTCACGTTAGACCAAAACCGTGTTCGAATGAACATTTCCAACGCTCTTTTGGCGCAGTTTAGGCGCAGTGAATCCGAGATTTTGCGCCGACTAATTTCTGTAGATGAAACTTGGATATACCATTATACGGCCGAAACAGAAGTACAGTTCAAACCGTGGTCTGCAAAAGGAATCCGACACCAAATAAAGCAAAAATTGTATTTTCGGTTGGGAAAGTGATGGCGACCGTTTTCAGGGATACTTAATGAGTTATTTTAATCGATTATTTTCAAAAAGTAAAGACCATTAGAGAAGCATACCACGCATCATTACTTGAGTAGCTGAAGGCCGAACTTGCGGAAAAACCACCACATTTACAGAAAAAGAAAATCCTGTTTCACCAAAACAACGCACCGTCTCACACCTTGGCGTTTGCAGTGGCGAAATTCCACAAATTACGGTTTGAACTGCTTGACCATCCGCCTTACTCACCAGATCTAGCCCCAAGCGACTTCATTTTGTTCCTTCATCTAAAAATTGCGCTCGGAGGACAGAGGTAATCACCTCTGAAAAGGCAATCACCTTCGCAAACAATTATTTGCAGAGAAAAACTCCGAGTACTATTTGGACGGGTTACAGAAATGGGAACATTTCTGGGAGAAGTGTGTAGAGCTACAAGGAGACTATGTTGAAAAACGCCGAGTACTATTTGGACGGGTTACAGAGATGGGAGCATAGCTGGGAAAAGTGTGTAGAGTTACAAGGAGACTGTTGAAAAAAAAAGTTTGAAAAAAAATTTGAAAAATGCCTTGTATCTTTTTATGACGGAAACTTTACAGACCAACGTCGTATATAGGCAAAGTTTAATGAATAATCTGATCGTTCCTGTCTGTTTTTACACATCCCGTTAAAGTATGATTACTGCAATAGACAAGAGAGAGAAGGGTTAGCTTGGATGAGAACAGGAACAATACCTCTAAGAGGGATAAGAGGTAGGAAACAGGAAATTTGTGAATTGTGTGGGGGAAAACAAAGCATAGAACACTATGTAACAGAACGCGAGGAGTTAGCAATGTGGAGAAAAAAGGTTTGAGAGAAAATAGAGAAGATAGTAGCTATAAAAATTTTAACGGGAAAGGAGGGCTAGAAGGTAAGAAGTATTGGTGAGTTCTTGCAGAAAGTAAAACAAAAGTGGGCAAGAAATGTAAAGAATATAAGAAAGGAAGATGAAGCGGAAGAATGGGACTAATTAAGTAACAAGGAGGCATGGAGGTTAAGAGCTACCTGGCAGAGCAGAAGACCTTGGTGTTATGTAAGCCAGGATAGCAACAAGATAGACAAATAAATGTAGCCTAAAGCTGTAAATTGTAAAATTTTGGAATATTCACAATAAAAGAGCTGGCCCCGTAGCATAGTCGGTGGAGCACCTGTCTGGCGAACTAGGGCACCAGGGTTCGATTCCCCGTGGTGAAGGTGAAGATTTTTCTCCGACCAGGATAATTCCTCATCTTCCCCAGAGTCTGGAAGTATGAATGAGAGTGCGAATATGTGTGTGTGTGTGTGTGTGTGTGTGTGTGTGTGTGTGTGTGTGTGTGTGTGTGTGTGTGTGTGTGTGTGTGTGTGTGAGATCTAATGATTGGCTGCCGATATGACCATTGGAGTTAAAGGGGTGTGTATGGACCAAAAGGTATGAAACGGTATCTGTAAATAGTAATGTAGTCAATTTACAAGTATATAGACTATTCGATAATTTGCCTAATCCTGCATAAAAGATTTGCCAATAATATATATATATATATATATACATGTACATACTAACTTGTATATTCCATTACTATGAATAGTTATGTGGTCCACAAATTTTACTATATTTCTTATTAATATCATTATATTCCTAGACTGGAGCAGTACAGTCTAATGCTTATAAAGCAAACCGCTCAATTTGCTAACATGAGTTTAACGTCGCACTTGGCAGCAATAATGATTGTGTAGAGCTCATAAATACTGCTGGTAAAAAATTAATATTACTTATTGTAAAAAATATGTATGTCTTACTGTTCAGGACATAATACTTAGTAATCGGCAATTTTTTGAGTTAACTCCTTATATTATTTTGTAGGTCACAAAAGTAAAACAAATGTTGCGACTACATCCAAGATAACCACTTTCTTCAGCTCTCCATACCTGAGCATAGGTGTAACAAACAATAACATGAAAACCATTGCTGGTGAACTTCCATCAGCCTAACACACAGTAAACTCAATCTAAACTATTGGAGCTTGGACTGTGGATTGAAACTTTCAAAAAACGCGTTCAGTGAATGTTTTTACAATTCCTACCTACCGCACATTCTACGACTGGTACAGTTTCACAGTCTGAGCTGCTGTCCATTGTGCATAGTACAGTGCAGTGTCTCAACTAAGAATAAAAATGTCATCTAAGTATAACAAAGATTTCAGAAATGAATGTGAAATATAAGCGCACAACCTGAGTTCGTAGTTATTGCCAATGGGTCGCAATGTAGAAAGCTTGCAGAAATGTTTGAGAATTTCAAGAATCGCAATAGTGAAATGGCAGTAAATACCAACATGCATTTCATAAAATTAAGGTTGCTACACGCTGGACCATAATATCATAAAATTGCACCTATCGAATTTTGCTTTATCTCAGCAAGTGCATTTATCGGGTTTTGAAAAAACTGCTGATATTCCCTATGTTCTACAGAGGACATGAACCAAATTTGCAAAATCTGATTTCACAGAATGATGTGGAAGGTGAAAGGTATGCCGATACTATATATAACTCAATTTCATAAAATTTTGCATCTATTGAGTTTTGAAAAAACGCTCCTCAATTGCTATCATACTTTTCCTTATTCTTTTCAGGATATATTACATAGGCATAAAGTGACAAGATTAATAACAAAGAACAGAAGAATTACTTACGTTATGCGACGAGCCACTTGCTATGCACAAATTTTAAGTAATATAAAAGACTCAACCATTAAATTCTTAAATGTAGTTTTATGTGTCAAGGGAAAGCTTACATCACTGACCTGCAAAGGCGGTAATAAAATACGATCTGTCATAAGCGTTATTGCATCACAATATCGGAAACCTAATTGCACCATGTTTTTACTGTACAGCTAGGCCTTCATGGGTTACAAAGGGCCATATTAAGTTCGCTAGGTGTATGAAAAACTAACTCGTTAGAGAAGATACTGGTGTTCTGCACATCATATCAATGATAAAGCATAATGCCAAACCACTTAAAATTCATATTACAAATTAATTTGCCTTTGATGAAGTGGAAGTTAACAGTAAAATGGAAAGTTATGCTCATTGAATGTAAGATATTAAACTTGTCAAAGTGGACCATTAAAATAATAGAAGTAATTTAAATATATAGGCATAATTTACGAGGGCTGTTCAGTAATGAAAGATCAAAATTTTTATTTTTGACAATGAACCTTTACTCATCCGCATAATTTTGATGGTCCTTCTCGAAATTGTCTCCCCTGAATGCAATGCACTTGTCCCAGCATTTCTGCCAGTCTTGAAAGACATGCTGAAAATCATTTTTTGAGAGATCCTCTAAAATCACCTCCACAGCCTTCACCACTGCTTCTGATGATGGATAATGCCTCCCACGAAGGCATTTCTTCAAGTTAGGGAATAGAAAAATGTCACATTGGGCTAGATCCGGAATATAGGGAGGGTGAGGGATGCACTTCATGTTGATTTTTGCAAGTTATTCAGCAACAACATTGGCAATATGCAGCTGCGCATTATCATGGTGCAACATCCAGCCTGCTTCAAGGAAATATGATCTTTTGTGCCTAATATTTACCTGCAATGTTTTCAGGACATCCCTGTAGTATTGTCCAGTAACTGATGTGTGTGCAGGTACAACATGCTAATAAACAATTCCATGAATATCAAAGAATGAGATGACCATAACTTTCCCAGCAGAAGCAACTTACATTTGCTTTTCTGGGGGTTGGTGATGAAGGAGATTTCCTCACTGAGCTTTGCTGTTTGCTCTCAGGATCAAAATGATGTAGCCAAGTTTCAACAGCAGTGATTACATTTGAAAGAATCTCCGGATCTTCCTCTAACAACTACTTTAACTGCATGCAGACCTGCATGCGAATGTCCTTTTGTTCGGGAATCAACAGTCTTGGAACCCATGACGCACAAACACGTCTCATGTGTTATGTTTCTGTCATTAATGTGTGGGTGGCACCCAATGAAATGTTCACTATTTCAGAAAGTGATCTTAAGGTAATTCGTTGATCCTCTCTCACAATGGCAGCAACAGTGTTGATGTTTTCTTCCGTAAGAGCAGTAAATGGAGCACCAGGTCCACCTTCTTTTGAAATTGATTGTCTCCCCTCTTTAAACATTTTAAACCACCTTCGAGCTCAGCTGTAGGGAAGAACAGACTCTGCATAGGGCTCCTGTAACATTGAAAAGGCCTCAACTGAAGATTTGTTGAGACGAAAGCAGAATTTTAAAGCCACATGTCTTTCCTTGCGTGTTACCTCCATTGTAGCCATAGGCGATACTGAACATGTCTGAACTTGCCTGGTTTTCACAGGCGGGAACCAGGAGTACCAACAATGAAACTACTATGGCGTGTTTGTTTCACATTAAGCTAACAGAATATAATAAGATTGAAATTTAGTGCGAGAAATTATGACTGTAAAAAAAAATATGATCATTCTTCATTGAACAGCCTTCGTATTTCTTCTGCTTATCATAAATGTGATGTTTGACAGATTAATATCTAATAGGGTAGATCAGCCATAAACAACATCACAAATATCCTGTCAGACATATCCTTCAGAAATAAAACATTATTGTAAATATATACAAATTTTGTATCAAGCATTTGACACTTAATTTTATTTGATATAAAAATAATAATAGTGCCCACCTGTAAGTGCTGGGCTTCATGTTCATGAACAATAGGAATTTGTGTTTCTCCCACTCCACTATGGTACAGAATAATTTTCTTTGGGAAAGAATCATTAAGTTGTTCAAAGCCCCTTGCTGCTTCTGCAAGCATTATTACAAAAAATGTTTAAATTATAAACCTAAGTAATTACAAACACATGCACAAGCATACATATACTTATATTTACAAGAATTTCTTTAAAGTTTGTTATATTTGAAGTTTAAAGTGAGAAACAGCTTTTCCTCTGAAAATACTCATCTGTAGATGTGATCAAACTGTTAGAATATACTAAAATTAGGCAAATGATTCAACCCTGTATATACTTTTCTCCACTTACAAGTTTTTTAATGAAGACTAGTTTCTGGGAACTTTTCCCCTATTGTCAGTTCTGTGGTTGACTCAGACTTAGAATATACATTTACATTTGAGTAGTTCTTAAAAACCTGTTTATATAACAGAAACAAATGAATATTTTAGTAGTTCTGCATCTGAAAGTGAAGAGAACAGCAACATTTCTTTGCCAGCAGAAAATCTATATACTGTGATGTCACCAAAATATATTCTGAAAGGGAACTAACATCTTGTCTGCGAAACGTGCCAGCTGCTCAGGATGCCATACACCAATGAGAAACATAATCCACTTCATTCAAAAGCCTATTAGATAGGCTAAAGAATCAAAGACACCCCAACAAACCTTTTCCATGTTCATCACTGATGATACGGCAAACATCACAGTGGTTCATATAAATCAAGAAATATGAGGAGATTTAACTATAAGTTGCCAACATACACACATAACCAAACGTGCATGATGAGGTCAGTAGCTCTTCTTGGAATTCCATGAGTGCTGACAGATTTGAATTTTTAGTCTCATTATTAAATTTTAGATGAGTCGTATTTTTTACACATCTGCTTCACTTTCGTACCTATTTTGAGGACATGTTTCGCAAATCATCGTTTGCATCTACGGCTCTTATGCGACTGAAGCTAGATCCAGCGGTGTGGGTAATTCTGGGGTTGTTGCTGCCATCTGTTGATTTAGTGATGAACTTAAATGTGGGATTCTCTTCTAGCGGGATTTCAAAGTTCATTAGTTGGTTTTTATGTTTTTCTATGTATATCCTCTCCCATATGACGAGTTCACTATGTTTTTGTACGTATTTTAGTAATTCTGTGCTATCTTCAATTTCATGATTTTCAGACCAGAAATGAGGTGCTATTGCGGACTTATCAATATTTTTGTATCTTAAGTGCCTGAAGTGTTCTATCTTTCTAGTGCCTATGTTTCTTTTGGTCCTCCCTATGTAAATTTTTTCACAGTCTTTACACTTAATCTTGTAAATGCCTGACTTTTCCTCTGGTTTTATCTTATCAGTATTATTACTGTGAAGTAGGTTTTTAATGTTGTAATTGTTTTTTGGTGCCAATGTTATATTGTATTTCTTGAATATTTTTTGGAACTTTTTTGTGGCCCAGGAGTGGTAAGTAAATTTAGCAAATCTAATTTCTTGTTTTATTGGTGTGAGAGCTGTGATCTGTTTTAATCTCTTTTGAAGTTTGAATAATTTTAGTTTTTTATCTACAAGGTTTTTTCCATATCCATTTTTAATTGCAGTTTTTAAGATTTGATGGTATTCGTTTTGATATTCTTGCTGGCTGAGAGGTAGACTTACTAATCTGTGTGTGAGACTGTTGATGGTTGCATGTTTGTGTGGAATTGGGTTGAAACTATTTGCTTTGATGTAATTATCTGTGTGTGTTGCTTTTCTATGAATGCCAAATTCTAGTTTTTCATTGCCTTTTTTGATTTTAAGGTCTAAAAAAGTTAGAGTACAGTCCTCTTCAGTTTCCACTGTGAATTGTATGCTGGGTTCTTGCAGGTTGAGTAGTTTAAAAGCATCATCTATATCGAGATTTAACTGTATTTGAACACCACAGTGAAGCGAAAAATTATTAAATTTTAGATGAGTCGTATTTTTTACACATCTGCTTCACTTTTGTACCTATTTTGAGGACATGTTTCGCAAATCATCGTTTGCATCTCATGTCTAAGATTTAGTCTCATGTCTAAGATTTGATAAGGTGGTTGGTCAAGCTGCAAGGGAAAATTTGATTACTTTGCATCAATATGCGATGTGGCATATTGGTATGTGCAGGGCATCATAAACCAGCCCCATTTGTTACCACTGACAAGGAACTCTTATGGTTCCCAGATCGTTGCCCTTTTCACATATATATCCCAAATAAGCCGAGTAAGAACAGGATTAATTTGTAATGGCATGTGACACAAAAACGAAGTATATGTTTGATGCGTCTCCTTATCTAGCATAATACACAAAGACAAATGGAATGCCTCTCTGCAAATTTTATGTCATGGAAATGCCCAAGACACTTCATGGATCTAAATAAAGTGTTCTGGACAAGTGGTTTACCTCAGTGAAGCTAGCAGATGATTTTTTGAATGAAAAAATAACTTTAGTTGGTACTATTCACAACCAAAAATGCAAAACACCTCCTGAGCTTTTATTGCTGAAAAACGGGAAATTTGAAGCTTCTATGTTTTGCTTTGACAATGAAAAAACTTTGGGTTCATACAAATGAAAACCTAATAAAATGGTTGTTTTATTATCAACTGCACACTATGAGCCCACTGTCAGTAGCTGTAGTAAAAAACCAGATATAATAGAAGATTGTAATGCTACCAAATTTGGAGCAGATGTCCTTGATCAGATGTGTCGCACCCACTCCTATAGCTGGAAAATGTAGCAATGGCTACTGTCTGTTTTATGGATTAATTAATATTGGCTGTGTAAGTGCCTGGGTTATCCACACTCACAATAATCATTGCCAAGTGACACACAAATTGGCAACAAAAGACTACCTATTGTGCTTGTCTGAGGAACTCAAAATGCTGTGGATAGCGAAGAGACTGGAGGGCCCCAGTTTACAAATACACCTCCGGGTAATGATAAAGGATATTCTCTCAGAACAGTCACCCTCCCAAAGGCAAGAACCAAAGGCCACTGGCAGGAGAACAATTTGTCCTGACTGTCCTTTTAATGAAAGAATAATAACGTAATGCAAAGCATACTGCAAAGAGCATAGGGCAAATCTCTGAACAAATTGTTCTATGTCAGTGGAGATAAACTCTTATGAGACAAAGAGATAGTTGTAGGTGAGGCAAGATAATATTTTATGAAGCAGCATAAATATGTGTGAGATAATAGCAATGTATTCTGTAATGGAAATAATAAAATAATTAAAATTATACAATGAGTTGACTGAGATACTCTGTACTTCACATACCACAGATGAATCTCGGTCAGGTTTAGTTACCTGGATAAGGTTTTTTCCGGAGTTTTCCCTTATCCTTAAAGACGAATGTTGGGTAACTCTAAGCTCTATGGACCCAGGGCTCATTTGAGCATCATTTCACCCATTTCATTCATCATCCAATATGACATAACGTTGGAGGATATAAATTACAAAAAACACCATTATTTTGGAAGGCACAACCTTCACGTGTACCAAGGTTTTGCAGTCTTTCCCAAAATGCACTCCTTCTCTTGTTTTTAGCTGTAGCCAGGGCTGTGAATGTCCTTATCCACACTGATACATTAGCCTTTATTTTTCCTGAAACAAAAATTGTATCAATATTGCTAAGCAGCTTTATGAAGCACTATATGGGTCATACTCAAAGTTGTGAGCAGTCTACTCTTGAAGTTCATATTCAAGCAATGTAACAAAAATAGTTTCCAAGATCATAATCTATAGATTTTAAACATGACATAATTTTCTTCTGTTAAGTGACCACAGGCAATATGTATGGTCACTGATATCCTTGTTAAACAGTAAAAATCTGGCACTGAAATTGCCTCAGACTTCAGCAGTTTTATGGAGATTAGAATTAGGGTTATTATGGAGGGGATTCAGCACCAGAACCTATGTTTTTTTTTACCTAAGCATCCCTAGGAGGAAGGATGAGGCAAGAGGGGACAGAGAGCAGCCGACCCAAGGCACCATGACACGTGCCGACACGTCTACCCTGAAAGAGACTACGGATGAGAGATGATGTAAAATGATAATGGAGATGAAACAGAGGGGCAGGTAATTCAGAGGATGTAATTATTCTATCCAACATTCACCTGGAGACCTTACACATTTTGGTGTAAGGTGCACAAAAATGTTTGATATTTTAGGATTACAGTTTAATTCTGTTAAATGTAGTGAGATGATAGTAACATGAATCAAATTGGTGAAAATTATTAATCAATTTAAACGTATTATTTGAGGAATAAAGAAATATTCATCCATTATGATTAATAGAGGAAAATGATAAGCTTTTACATAAGGAAACTTGATTAATACCTCTAATCACTCCAATAACTGCTGAAGAGATAATTATTATCCAAAAAACCCATGGGTCAGGTAGATCAGCCACAGAAATTGACCCCGTGCCTCCTGAATGCAGGCCACAGACAAAACCCCCTGAGACATCCTGCTTGGTTGTATGGAGATATCTGTAGTGTTAATGCAATGATGGGAAACATTATTGTCCAAGATAAGCATCATACTAATTGCCCGGAAACTGCCTCCATGAAATGCAACATGGAAGGAGTGGATGTGCTCATTGGAAAGAAGAGGCATGTCAGTGTGATTGTAATCGCAGCACTGGAATATAATGCAGTAAAAGAAATGATTGAAATCTCAGGTTATCGAAAAGTTAAAGGGGTACCAATTTTATTCCCAAGAATCACAACTTCAGAAGAGAACCATCAAATGATTTCTGGTAACAATTTGACAGACAATGGAAGCTGGTTCCATCACTATGAGCCTGGAAGAAAACAATGGTTATGGAATGGTATGGTAGCACCTGAAATAGAGTTTCATTGCAATAGTATTTACAGATCGATATGGAAAGTGTGTTCCAAGAAATGGAGACTATGTTGAAAAGTGTCACAAAACTTTCTCTAAAATATAAACCTTAACATTTTTAAAATTTATTGAACACTGTACAATACAAACTTTGTGCCAAGAATTCAGTTACAATCTAAAGAACATATCTACCTGGAAGAAAAAAAGCATAGCCAGTATCAAGAAACAGTGTCACAGAGCACTCAAATATCGAAATTCCAGCCCAAAGATTAACTTCAAACTAATGATAATCTTCTTAGAAGAAAAATGTAACAACCTTCCACAATCAACAGGTAGAGTTGAACTCCTTCTTCTCAAATTTCTTATAGCAAAGAATTAGCAATGTTGGCACTTTAACTCCAATAGCACTACCCCATATTCAGACTAACACTACAATCCCAAATGGGCAGTTGTCAACATTATACTAGTGCAGATCTTGATTGAATTGATTCTGCATTGATTCTGCATTGCATTGATTAACAATGCCCATGATCTCCATTTTATTATGCAAGTGAAACATACATATTTTTTTCAGAACAATGCAAAAATGATATATAGGATTAGTTTCCGATTAGTGGAAGGTTAGAGTACACTTAGGTTTCTTCTTAAATAAGATTAGGATAATAAACTACCTACCGTTGCATCAAAGCATGCAAGTGAAGAGAACATGTGTTCATTAAGAGTACAGAAATTATACATATAATTCAGAAACCTATGCTAATACAAACAGTAAGTCACAGGTAGTCACAAATCCCAATGATGTAATCAAAACATTCCCAATACAACAAATTTCACTTCTCATGTTGGTTGGTACTTCCTATCACACATGCTCAGTGCAGGAATTTGGTATGTTTGTTGTTCACATGCATTCAATTTATTTTTGTTTTGTGTGTGTGTGTGTGTGTGTGTGTGTGTGTGTGTGTGTGTGTGTGAGAGAGAGAGAGAGAGAGAGAGAGAGAGAGAGAGAGAGAGAGAGAGAGAGAAAGAGTGGACAGCAGTGATATGCAACAACCTTGTGTGCCACAACAAAGTCGCAAGCATCAGGAATATATCCAGTGAAGTATAAGAAACATTGGTTCAGCCTGATAAGGTTTTTCTCCCTCCCTTAGGTATAAAACTTGGGCTGGTGAGGAATTTTGTTAAGGCACACAACTAAGATTGTTGTGGATTTGCATATTTGTTAGGCAAGTTACCGCAGTTAGCTTACGGAAAGTTGATAGAAGAAATATTTGTTGGAGCTCAAATCCCAAGAATCGTGATCACGAAGTCTTTGTAAGAACGTTATAAACGGTGGAATTAGCAGCTAGGCAATCATTTAGAAGGACTGCGCGTGGTTTTGTTGAAAACACAAAGGAAGAAATGTCCTTGAAAGTTCATTTCCTCCATTCTGATTTAGAATTTATCCCCAGAAATCCTTGGTGATGTTCTCTATGACCAAGGGTGATGGTATTATCAGGGCACTTCCGTCGTGGAGACGAGGTACCAAGGTTGTAAGTACCCGGTAATGATCTGTGAATATTGTCGGTTTCTTGTGAGGGAAAGCAGACAGTAGTACAAGAGGCAATCACATGCTACCAAGCACTTTTAAGCAGAGTTTGAAGTACGTCTCATTAAATATATGTTCCTAATATTATTACATGCTTGAAAAACAACATTTTAGTTAATCTTAATTCACCATAATGTATAGTATATGCTGTACCATATACCATTATGTATCAAAAATAGATGTAACATAATATAGGATCTAAAACCTCGTAGGTGAGAGCCTAGTGTCTTCACATGTTTTAGCCTGACCCGATAGGAGATTTCTGGGGAGAGGTACAAAGTCAGCACACTTTTCCTTAACCATTACCTATTATTAATGTACAGGTATGAAAAAATGCAGGTTTTTCTTTTGTCTACTGTTATAATGAGAGGAGGTGTTGTATTCCACTAAATAACCCAAAACTCATATATCATAGGAAATACATGGTTTGAAACTTCCTTAATCCAAGAGAAATATTTTTAGAAATACCTGGTGTATTATATTCACACTATTTACTCTATATCTGTTTTTCAGTTTATGTTCACTGCAGAAATTATTTCATTATATATATTTTATCTGCATTAGAAATCAGTTAGGCTGAAGCAGTAGTCATAATATACTTAAAATGCAAGTTTGCATTGGTTGGCTATGAAATTCAGTATGCCTTATAGAACATAATGAGAGACAAAGAATGATGAGTTAGCAGTTAAAAAATATATAACAAAAGATTAAAAAATTCAAGCCAATTCAATGAAAATCCTGAAAATCGTTTACGCCCAAACAAAATTTATTTGAATTAAATGTTATGTTTAAGGAGGGCTGTCTGAAGGATGAATGCAGACAGCCAACAATGGAAACTTGCAAAACACAGGTAAGTGGTACTACATTACCATTTCCAGTGCATGCCTTGTATCATTCGGCAATAATGGAATGCAGCAGTCAAGTCTCTTACTGTGGAGGGTTTGAATCAAGTCAGGATGCACACTTTGCTGTACCAAGTTATACATGCACAGAGTGGAGATTTAATATTCAATGTGTTACAGTTTCATAAAGAATAGAAACACAAACTTCTAATTATTTTGTTAAATAATGCTATAAAAATGACAGCAACAGGAGTGAAGAAAAGTAAAAAAGCTGATCATAGCATAGTGAAAAATGTTTAAAATTCAAAGCGCATGGGCGAAAATCTTTCAATACCTGGTAAACATCGCCCATATCCAAAAAGGTTCAAACTCGAATTTTAAAAACATGTTGTGTACAGAGCTTTAGTAAAGTTTTACAAAGAAGAGAAATTCCTATAGTACATAAACTCATAAATGCTGTTAAAGAAAATATCCCTTTTGAAGGTAAGAATACATTCTGTTTGGCTAGCACTGTAGCTCAGTCAGTAGAGCATCTGCCTGCCATGCGAGGGGTCCCAGATTCGTTTCCCGGTTGAGGGTGGGGATTTTTCTCCTACCAAGATATTTCCGCATCTTCCCCAGAGTCTGGAACAATTAATGAGAGTGTGAATGTGTGCATGATGTAATAATTAAAACCCAATGAATACGAGTTAACACCTTTGATATGTTTCAAAGAGACCGGCCGCTGATATGACCATTGCATATTGCATCCATTGGGGTACTATTGGGGTACCATTGGGGTATAAATAGAAAAAATAGAAAAACAAGGAAAACACATTCTAGAGATTACTTAAAGGCATTGGATATTGATATTCCAAATGCAAAAGTATGTGTTACGTATGCTGTGCTCATGTTGGTCAGAACTTACTATATTCCGCCTACTCTGATCTCTATGAAGCATGCCATGCTACATCAGTGATCTCCCATCATAATTATACTTATTCATCAGACAGGTAATCATAAGGAGTGAAGCTGAGACTGTGGAAATGGCAACACGAGGTTTAATGTGGTGTTCAGCCAATATGGAGTGCTAGTGTAGTAGAATTGCAAAAGGCAACTGACTGATTCGGGTTTGAAATTTGCAGCTGTTCTGAAAAAAGTTCTGTAAGTGCAAAGAATCATATTTGATTTTGTCTGTGGATTTTAGTAACACATTTCTTTGAATTGTGCTTTTTTTTTATTTATCTTGAATATATTTGTGATAATATTGGCATTTTCTGTTCATTTTTGTGAAATTTGTTGCAATCAGGTAAACGTTAGAGAAGGTTATTGTTAGCCTTAAGCTTTTATATTGTAATTATTAATGATATTTGCATTAATTTTCAGCTGTCCATAATGAGTGGGATACACTTACAGTTGACATCTTTTGCAACTTTGTAACTTTAAGTGCCTAATGGAAACTTTAAATTTTAAGATATGTTAATATTCATTAATGATCTGATTAATATTACTTACGTTTACTACACCCAACTTTCTCTACCCAAGTAATGAACCTTCACCAATACTTTTTAATGTATTCAAGCTTCTTAGGCCAATATTTATCATGATAAATGCAAAGTGGATGGAAAAACTGAGTTATGAATGCGTGGAATACTTATTACTAAGGGCCACTTCCTCATGAGAATGAAAGTACTTGAGAATTAGTTAACTTTATTGATCCATTTAAAAATTATGACACACTTTCAATACAATTTGTTAACACACATAAAATTTTCATTTTATTATATTATTCTTCCCCACTTTTATAAGTATCGCCAGTCTTCTATGCAGGTCTGTATCACTAGTTTTGTTTCCCAGTGTTAGCATTTTCAGCTCATTCATTTTTTACTTTTGGCAATGCTCCAGCCACAAAAGCTACAGCAAATAAGGAATTGCAACATGCAATACAACTATTACAGAAATGTTATCAAATTGCCTTCAAGAGTGAGCTGTATTTATAGAACCAAAACAAAGTTTACATACATAGATTAATATCATATAGAAGAAAAAATTGCATGCCTATGCATGCCTATGACATTAGATAATTTTACTCTTAACTAATAGCAAAGTCATAATTGGTATTTCCTAAGAATGAAACATCTATTACACTAGATTAATAAATTGAAAATAACATAGGTCGTCATCAATATCATCATCATCATCATCATCATCATCATCATCATCATCATCATCATCATCATCATCATCATCATCATCATCCTTAGATATTGGATTTATATGTACTAAAAATGTCTAAAATATGCATGCTTTTATGCTGTTAAAACCATGTACTAAAATATGTTTATATGGACTAAAATATGCTAATATGCACTACATATATTACATATACATAATTAAATAATTTGATATATCTACCCACTTTGAATATTCTTCTTTATATTATGTCAGACTAGACACTATAATTGGACTTGCAGTACACAATCATTTATTCCAAATATTCAGGAGTAAATTTATGATGTTTAGCAGATAAAATGAGTTTGCATGCAGAAAAGCACCTTTCAACATCTACAGATATGTTTGGACAGTATTTCTAAGCTCTAACAAGCTCTAGAGTAATATCTCCTGGAAGTTCTGCACTGTCATCTTGGAGTATTTGCTAACAGGACATAAAATATTAAAATAGGGATTTCTTTGTAATACACTGCACAGTTTTGCACTCAATATTTGTTCATAGTTTGAACAGGCATACAGAAGTACACTCTTCACCTCCTCAAAGATTGATATAAATGCATGAAGGTACAAGCCAAGCATTTCCCGCTTTTTTATTGCTTGAGGTGTAATTCTGATATGTGCCTCTGTAATAGGCAACTCCTTCTGCAATGTTTAATTTCTGAAAGTGTACTGTGAACTGTAAATTCCCAAAGAATTATTTCGATTTATACTGCAGACAACTTCCATAACTGCACTGAAATTGTCAGCATAAAAGAAAGTACCATTTATCCATATACCCCAGTGGGTATAAATTAGTTCCAGGGGTAGAGCATATTCCGCGGGTTTTTCCCTATAAGCTGCTATTTGGCCTGGGGCTTTCACAAAGACTTTTTCGTAGTAGAAGTTAAGGTATTTACTTCAGGAAACTGCTGCTGTGTAAATTCTGCTAACATTTGTAGCCCATGCACAATACATATAACGTGTAGTAAATGAGGATAAAATATTTTCCGAGCCGAAGCAGCTGGCAGAATATAAGCTGCAGCATCTTCAAGCAAACTTGAAATTAATGTTCATTACCTGCTTCTGGCCATAATATTCTTAAAGCATTTTTGAAAAAGTGAGCAATGGTGCAATTATTAGTATTCTCTAACACACTACCTGCAACAAAAATTGGCTCGTGTTCACTGAGTATACCAATCTACTAGAAAATTTGCCACATGACATCCACAGGAGTCAGCAGTTTCATTCACCACACCCTCTATAACAGAATCTTTCAAATCATCTTAGATTTCTTAAATTGCTGTTTATTAACAGCCTACAGGATATATTTTTTTTTTTTTTTCTGATGGCTGATTCATTTGGAATGGTATGATTACAATATTTATCTAAAAAATTCGAGAATGTGGGATTACTAAGTGAATTCCATGGGATATTTGCTGCAATTAGGTCATAAGTCACTGGAAAATTGCTGTTTCAAATTAAAAGAAAAGTTACATAGAAAACAAACTGAAAAATTCAATGCCATGGCCGTGATTTGAACCATGGAACTCCAGGAGATCTACAACCTTTGCCTATGTATGGCTAGTGAGAAGAAATGATTAATTTCCATCAATTAAATTAAAAAGAACAAAGGGGTTTTTGTGGTGTCAATAATGTTTGCTTCAAGGAACTTTATTTCTTTTTGGCTGCAAGGTATTGATTTGCTGTTGAATTTTGGCTTAGCTGAAACTTTTTAATACACACAATTTGTTTATTCCACACCTTACAAAAAACGACTTTTCCATCTGTAGTATAATTCAATGGCTGACAGTCCTGAACCCACTACTTTAAAAGTTCACTTTTTATATGTTTATTGAATTTTGGCATTACAATATGCACAGGGACGATCAATAACTTAACAGGAGAACTAAAACCTCTCTTCAGATGCTGGTTGCAAACCGGGGAGTCCTTGGTGGGGAATCCTACAAACATCTAAATTGTATCAAATGAAGCTGAGTCACATACACACAGGAGGCTGGATATGGGTTTCTTCGCTTGTATAAGAATGGTATATTACTTATATTATACAAATTAGAAAGTACATATTTATTTTGTTAATTTATAAAATATGAGTCAATGGTGTAAAAATGTTTGATATATGCACGAATATGCCATAATCAGAAAATATGCGACTGTACGTTAAATATGTAAATATATGCACCATATGCATTTCCATATAAATCCAATGTCTAATCATCATAGACAATTTCATATGACTATCATAATATAACACAGTCTTCATGTTACCTGGTCCAGGAAAATGTTAGTTTCATTGTTCATAACATCCATAAAAGATATTCCTGTAATAAAGTATAACATCTCATGGCCAGGATAGAACCATGCATTCATATTCTTGCTGTAATCACTTCAATTGCATGACAACATGCCAATACTACAGAACTCCACAGATGACTCACATTCTTTCTAATAAACCAATTGTCAAATTGATATATAAGCTGAGGCTTTCATGGCCGACGTCTTGAAGATGAATGTTGTCTTCCGGACTTATGGGCCGTGGTCTAGAAGTTCTTGAAGGAACCGACGTTTCGCCAGGAGCTGCACCTAGCATCCTCAGGGTTGATCCGTCCGCTGTAGGAGTCAGGAGTGGAATGAAGCGGGTGTCCGCACGTCCTAATTTATATTGGCTGGAAAGGGGCGGGGCTAAGGCAGATCGCGTTCTGATTGGCTCTGGTCGGGAAGTGGCTGTTTCATGTCTTTACTGTTTCTGTATTCATGTGCGTGTGATTGAAGTCCCTGTAATGTGGGAACCCAGGCTTTATTTATGCGAAGTGCTTCTTCTTTGCGGTTAAAATTATTTTTGTGTTTGAATATTTCAATGGCTTCTCTCTGTAGGCGGGCATGGTAGCTGACAGTTGATGAGAGGACTATAGTGTTGTTGAATTGGATGTCATGGCCCCACAGTAATGCATGTTCTGCAACCAAAGATTTTTCTATTTGTCATAACCTGCAGTCTCGGCTGTGTTCTTTTAATCTGGTGGCCACACTGCGCATTGTGGTACCAATGTAAACATGGCCGCAGCTGCATGGAATTTTGTATACCCCAGCTGATGAAAGGGGGTCTCGTTTGTCCTTGGCTGAGTTCAGTAGCTGTCTGATCTTATGTGTAGGTTTGCATATTATGTTGATACGACAGGGTCGGAGAAGTTTTCCAATCCTGTCAGTTACTTTACTTATAAATGGAAGGTACGCCGTCCCGCGTGTGGGCTGTTCAGTTTTCTTTGGTCCTCGTCTTGGATGCCGCGCCCTCTGGATCTCTTTTCGTGAATAGCCGTTGGCTACGAAGGCTGAGTCTAGAATTTTTAATTCGGCCTTTTGTGACATTAAACACATATTGTAAGAAGTGGAATATTATGCATGTTAGTTACACAAATATATACAATTTTGTTTTTTATGGACATTAGAAGAAATACATTCAAGTGTTATTCTTCCCATTTTCCTGTGAAGTTTCATATTCAGTTAGCTGAATACAGGTTCACATAATACTTGTGTAAACAAGAGGTTTCAGTGAAGCATACAGAAAAAATTATTACAAGATCTTGAACTTTATATTCAGCCTAAAAGTTTGAGATTGTATGTGATATGTGTGTTCAAATATGTATTGCACTGATGATGTAAAATTTTAGGTGACGTAAGCTTTAGTAGTCCTGACTGCATATGAGCTATTCAAATTGCTTTAATCACACCTTTTTAAGCAGTTTTAATAGCTCTAGTGAGCCACAATACCAAAGTTCACATAACTTAGCTTTTTGTGTTATTGGTAACAATGCAATTGGAGCTTACAATTGGCTGATCTAGAGACAGCTAGGCAGGTATGAAAAAATGGCATCAGCAGTAGTTACCAACAATGTAAATATTTTGCAGAACAAGTTTTCATATTTTGGTTTCATGCCCATCCACTATGTAATACTGCAATCAGCTCATGTTGCGAACATTTAATGCAGGAGCATCGCTTCTAAAAGTTGGACCTCTGTGCAGGTAATATATATTTTGTGGATTTATATATTTCTTTTTCCTTGATGTATCTAAAGTGTTCGTTTAATCTGGTTTCAATATTAGGTTTCATCTTTCTAATGTATGTCTTATTCAGTAGGAGCAATTAGTTCTATAAATGCCAGATTTCTTTACCAGAGGAATTTTGTCTATTTTTGGTTTGCTGATGAGGTTTCTGATATTGAGTTTGTTAACTGGTGCCAGGGTGATGTTAAATTCACTGAAACTTTTCTGAAATGTTCTGGTTGCCCATGGATGATATGTGAAGTTCTTGTAACTTTTTTTTAACTTAAAAGCTGTTAAGGTGGTGATTTCATTCTTTTCAAATTAAAATATGAGTTTGGTATGTATCCAACTTGTATTTGAGTTATATTGTCTCTCATTCCCATGTACACATAAGTACAAAGAGATTTTAATAAAATTTTTTTCTCAGAGGACCACAAACAATTGATTTTGGTAAAATTGAAACTGAATTTTTGGGTGGAATGCTATATATCTTCTACACGCTTTATATAAGCATTGGAGAAATTGAAAAGCATATATATGTGCATATTGGCTTAGTGTACCTATGAAACTGAAAAGTAAAACTGTAAACTTGATTGCAATTGAGCCAAAATTATGCATTAAATATATATAGACCAATCACTATTATATTTGTATATGAAAATAATTAACTGTACTTTTTATTTCTTCTGTTTAACATTAGTGAGCTATAGATAAGTTTTTCAAATTTTCTGACACTGTTTTCCATGTACAAATGAATGATTCCAGTTACCTAAAATGTCTAAAGCTTCTTTTTTTTATGAAAAGCTCCAATGAAAACAGTGATGAAATATCTAGTCAAAATTGAATTAGGCCTGTCAGAGAACTATCAGGCTTGCTAAAGCCTAGAACATAATAGTATCTAATTAATCAGGATAGCATGTCTGCATTCCTAACAATTGGAGATTATCATTGGACAGCTTATGCAACTTTACAAGGTCCAAAGTTTTGAATAATGACAAATTAGTTTTGTTTACTGTTTTTGTTACTATTTAATGTATTTTTCACATGCTTGCTTCCAGCTTTATATGTATTATTTTTTACCTGTATTACACTTTTTACTGTTTGCAATGATTATTTAATTCATGCATTAGATTCACAATTATTATTCAATAAATTTATCATGTTCCATTATCAGTTCTAACTGAACATGTACCACTATTCACCATTATTACACTTCTTTAACATTCACAATTATTATTTTCTTGGATTACATTTCATTATTGTTTCACACCTGCTGTTAGTGATATGTAAAGTGTTTGATATCCACCATTATAATCCTATGTACAATGTTTCCCAAATACCAATTACTTCAGTGTTTCCTATTAACACAATATTATTTTCTGTTGTACAGTTATTGGTAATATTGTGAAAAATGAAATGTGTAGTGTTTAACGCCCGCTTTTACTACATACCGCACCGCAGTCGATGACACTGATGATACATGAGATGAAGATGGAGCACCAGTGGAATGAGATGGCGGGGGAAACCTGAGATCCTGGAGAAAACCTGCCCCAGCGCCGTGCTGTCGACCACAAATCTCACTTTGCGGTCGCCTGGGATCGAACCCGGGATGCCTTGGTGAGAGCCAAGTGGTCTAACCACTGAGCGACAGCGCAGCCAGTAATATTCTCAATTAACACTGTCCCCCATGATATTAATTGTTTTAGATTTATTTACTGGTATGTGCTTATTTAAATTTATTACACTTCCTTAATGCTTCTAGCTTTATTTCTGGTATTATTCACTTATGTTAGGGCTTTTGAGATCTATTATTAATTGAATTATATATTTTTACTACTTGAAGCTTTATAGTAATAACAATAATATCAATGATGATGTTGATGATGGTGATGATGATGATGACGGTGATGATGATGATGATGATGATGATGATGATGATGATGATGATGATGATGATGATGATGATGATGATGATGATGATGATGATGATGATGATGATGATGATGATGATGATGATGATGATGATGATGATGATGATGATGATGATGATGATGATGATGATGATGATGATGATGATGATGATGATGATGATGATGATGATGATGATGATGATGATGATGATGATGATGACAGGCACAACTCTTTACATGTAACAATCTTTTTAGGTTTTTCCAAAAATTACAGCTTTCTCCTGCTTTATAGCTAGCTGTAACTGACCTTATGAATTTCGTTGCCTGCCCTTAAAAATCACATCTCAACCCATGTAACCAAGAAATATATTGCTTTCCAATGCATGTGAAATTAGCATCAAAGCACTGATGAACAATATAACAAAAGCTGCAGAATCATAATCTATATATTTTAAACCATAACATCATCATCATCATCATCATCATCATCATCAGCAGCAGCAGCAGCAGCATCATCATCATCATCATCATCAGCATCATCATCATCATCATCATCTACCACGTGACCATATACAGTACTGTATCATGTACTGAATTTATTGTTAAAGAATAAAAATATTTTACTGAAATTACCACAAACTTCAGCATTTCTATGGAGATGCCTAGAGTATTAAGACAAATAACATGAGTGTCCAAGATGAGTCTCATAGTAGTTGACCTGGAACAGCCTCCGTGAAATACAACAAGGATGGAGTGGATGTGCTCATTAGAGAAGGCAGGCATGTCACTGTGGTATATTGCTGCAGTGGAACATAGAACAGTATAAGAAATTATTAAAAGTTCAGGCTACCAAAAAGTCTGTGGGTTCCTAAGTTTATTGCCCAAGAAACACAAACTTTAAGAAAGAACCATCGCCTAAAGCTTTTTTTTCAGGGAGTTCTAGATGAAGAGGACGATTTCTGACAAGTATTTGACACACGATGGAAGGTTGTTCCATCAGTACAAGTTGGAAGCAAAACCCTGACTTATGGAACAGCATCACTTAGAACAGAGTTCTATTCCAAATGTATTTAGAGAACTACACAGACAACGTGTTTAAAGAAATGGAGACTATGTTGAAAAGTGACAAAAAAGTCCTCTAAAAATATAGTTTACTATTTTTAAAATTTGTTAACACGGTACATATTAATCTTTGGGCCAAAATATCAGCTTTAATATAAGGAAAATAATTTTCTTGAAATAAAAGGCACTCCCAAATTCATTCTAACTGCTACTGTAATCTGAAGTAGACAGCTATCAACAGTATACTAGCAAAGCAGTTGAGCAAATTCATCCTACATTTTTTAACAATGCTTATAATATCAATTTATTTCAACTCATGTTTTTGTATCACAGGATATCAGGTTATATTTAGTTTTATTTTTCTGTAAATTTAGGTTCATTAGCAACCAGTGACTACACCTAGTTATCTGGGTAAGGTTTTTTCCCTTATCGTGAAATATGAATGTAGGGTAACTAAGCTCCCTCTATAATCATTTCACCCATTTCTTTCATCATCAGATATCATCTAACCGATTAGACGGCGTTAAACGTAAAACAGAAAATAGGTATATCCCTTTACTTCTCTTTTCATTTTATTCCGCTCATGGCAAAGAGTAAGGAATTTCATGACCATACATATCAACCTGCAAAGGAATATGCAAATAAAGCATTTCTACAAATGTTTCCCTCGGTTGAAGTGAGGTTGAGAGAAGAATAAACGTTTTAAAAGGAGCTGTTGTATGGACAGAGATAGTTATATAAATGCAATAATTCAACCTTGGATAATTTAAGGAATTTTCATTTTGTAGATATTCATATGGTTTTCGTGTGTTTTTCATTCAATATTGTGTATCTATGATTCGTAGCCATAGAGTACTGCAGGAATTGTACCCAAAATGGAATGCGTAGAAGAGGTTATTATGAATGCCTTCCGATGTGTTTTTTTTTTAATTTAATGTTTTTAGGTTAATATTAAAATAAGTTGGAGATTATAGTTATTCTAAGAATATATTTATTTCAAAGCTGCAAATCAATTTAAGATTTTGCAAATAGAGGGGAGTTCTACTATTCGTTTAATGCACCACACATGCGCCAGGCATGTTAACTAAACACAACTGCGTATGAATATTTCGAGTGGGCTATGACGGTTGCCAGGAAGCATGCATTCGTGTTTTGTGTGTTGAATCGCTGCAATCAATTTGGTGTGGTCAGTTTGATTTCTTTGATTCGCTAAGACTAGTAAGGTTTAAACTTTGTAACTGCGTTATAACAAGCATGAACTCTCAAGTAGATACGAATACGTATACTTCATCTTCAACAGCAAGTGATGGAATTACGACGAGAGAGAAGAAAGGTGTGTCTATGAGGAAACTGAAGCTACTCTTAGGTCATAGCTTGGTAAGACTACTCAATTACGAGGAAGAATCGATGGACAACCTGGAACTAAACAGCATCCCAAGCAACACCAACGATTGGGATGTGAGATATGATTGGGATGACTTAGAAAACCCTGACAGAGTCCACGGAAAGCTCTCCGTTTTGAACAATTCCAAGTCAACGGTGAACAACTTTCGCAACAAAGAACAAATATGGACGAAACGAGCGGTAGCATTCGGCGGGGATTCGCCATATGGACGGCCTGAAGCTTACTTAAAGCTGGAGAAACTAGGAGAAGGCTCTTATGCAACCGTTTTTAAAGGCTATAGTGTTCTTGCAAAGCAAATGGTAGCCTTAAAGGAAATAAAACTGCGAGAGAATGAAGGGACACCATACACAGCCATCCGGGAGGCATCTATTCTGAAGCAACTTAAACATGCCAACATAGTGACGCTCCATGATATTGTACACACTAAGGAAACACTTACTTTAGTGCTTGAATATGCACATACAGACCTGTCTAAGTACATAAAAAGGCACATTGGCGGCTTGGATCACTTTTATGTGCTGATATTTTTATTCCAAATGCTTCGTGGCCTGGCATATTGTCACCGACGGAAGATTCTTCACAGAGATGTTAAACCACAAAATATACTCATTAGTTCAAAAGGAGAACTCAAATTGACTGACTTTGGTTTAGCTCGGGCACAGTCTGTGCCGTCACACGCATATTCAGATCAAGTTGTAACCTTGTGGTACCGGCCACCAGATGTCTCATTAGGAAATACTGAATACTCAACATCTATAGATATATGGAGCGTTGGCTGTGTATTTGTTGAAATGATTGCGGGAGTACCAATATTTCAAGGAATTTATGATAACTATGATCAGCTTGACAAAATTTTCAAGATCTTAGGCACACCTACTGAAATTACCTGGCCAGGAGTTACAGATCTGCCAGCTTATATACCTAATAGATTAGGTTTCTACCGTGGAAAGAAGTTGAGCGTGTTTTTTCCCAGTCTCTCTGATGTGAAGGAAGGGGAGAGTATGGCCGAAGCCTTGCTTCAGATGAACCCGCGCAACAGAATAGCAGCTGAAGAAGCGCTTAAGCATCCTTACTTTTCATCACTGCCCCGTGCACTTCGTGAACTACCTGATGAATCATCCATCTTCAGTGTGCTTCCAGAAGGAATACCTTGCACAGTGGAAAACCTAAAGCGTCTTGAAGTTAAGGTTAATGGCTCAGGGACAAACCAGAAAATAGGAAGGGTATCTAGAAATTGTTGCAAGTGCCAAACTTGTTTTCTCTCGTAATGAAATTTGAAGGATAAAAACAATTGTTGTTAAACACACTATTTGTGCAAGAACAATAAAAGGAAGAACAAACACAAGGAAATTTTGGAGTAAACTAAAGGAACGTGTATGTTGAACGGTTTTATGTTATATAATTGCGAAAGTTCAATAATTTGTGCAGATCAAAAAAATGTTTGCTTCGAAACAGTCAAAACTTCTGTACCTACATTATCTTAATATTATATCAGATAATTGTGAATACATTTCTCTGCGTTACACCACAGAAAAAAAAAGTTTTGCTTCGGAAAAGTAATAACAATGAGGTGAGGGATGAGTAGAACAACTGAAATGTACACATTGGTTTTGATAATTTTAATAAAAGAAATTACATCTTATTGGCCGTTAGATAAATTAGAAATCATTGTTTAGTACGAATTCCAAAGAAAACGATGACTACCTAAATTGCTACAAGTTTCGTTATGACAAAAGATCTCGTATTGTGAAAGGATTCGCACAAATATTTCTGACGTAAGTGCAACCCGTTTACTCCCCATCTGTGAGGAATACATATACTGAACACTAACACTACACTTTACATATTTAACACGCTGAAACACACTTTGGCACGCCTGTAATGTGCGTAATTTCAAGCTTCACCCCCGATGAACCATGGAAGTACTATCGCAGGTAACCATTTGTTATAAAGTTTCTAACCCTTTTTTATAATCTTATTTAAATAATTACATCCCCGCCGCAGGAATGTTGCCCCTGACAGCTCGTATGGCTTTGCGTAACGTTTGCTTTATTGTGGTTGCGATGTTGCTAGGTGGTTAATAGACTGTAACAGCTAATTATTTTGCTATATCTTGTGTTTTACTTATACAACAGTGCACGTAAGTAGTGAACATAAGTTAATAAGTCAGCATGCATATTCTAACATATCTAGAATAAAGCGCGCGAAGGAAGCGACCGTGTGTTCCTTTAATATGTTATGATTCAGTATTTACCTAAACATAGATTATTTCTTTTAATATACATCTTATATTTATTTCCTTACATTAATTATAATTCATTATACCAGACATGCCTTCCTTAACGATGCTGTGAAAGCTTAGGTTTCTGATTCATAGAAAGTCAAGTTATGTTCGTATGTAATATACCATGAATTTCTGATTAACAGGAGGATAGGTTAGGTCTAGCTTTATACAAGCTTATGTTAACACCAAAATACGTGACCGAAGCAAGCGTCCTTTCATTAACTATGCTCTGATTCAGGATTTATACGTATAAGCTTACAGTTCTCACTCTATGGCAAGTTAGGTTAGGTCTGGTATGCATACTTTAGAATTTATGGTTTAAAATGATATTTCCACTACTCCACAGACACGATAGGAACTGCCTATCTAAATGAGCAGCAAAATCGTTCATATAAATGTAAATACTAATTGTAAGACAGTGTATTCAGAGACCGGAACCCCCAAATTACTTATCATTTCAAACTTTTAATAAATAGCTGAAATAGAACTTAGTTTAAAATAAATCAAAAAAGTTTATTCAACCTTATCTTAACGTCTTTATTCACTCTCAGCCAGACATGAAGTTATTTAAGAGATAAACGAAAAGTTACTGCACAGCAGCTGTAGAACTCGTTAAAATACACAAATAATGTCAATTACAATAATGTATTGCAAAGTTAACCAATTCCGATGTATTTCAATTTGTTGATTACAATTCCCAGATACTTACTTAAAGGTATGTAATTTTTAACTTCTAAGTTCCTATTCGCTTTTTCATTTAAGGGGAACTAATACTTCAAATTCATAAATCAGTGGTTTACTTTTTAAATATCTGATTACTGCTTATATCACTTTATCCCAGGTATAAGAACAAAAAATGCGCTGTGTGCAAGGCCTTTCATTAGACTTTATCCCAAGAAACAATACGAAAAGAAACTTTTTTAAGAACAATTTGTAGAAGCTTGCGTGGAGAAAGGCATGTAAATATAATATATTACATGTGATTTTATTTTTTACTAACATAAAAAACACATCCCTGATTAAATACTTATTAAATTATTTATTTGGACTCCCCGGAAATTGACTTCAGAAATGCGTGCCTGGCAAAAGACCAATATGATGCACTTCAACTTGCTAAAAAATATGATGTTAATATAAATCTAAAAGTACAGAGTGACATTGTGTCAGAAGTGAAAACACATAAATTTTTGGGTATTGTGTTAGATAATCGACTAACTTGGGCTGATCATATTGAAAACATATGCGGAAAAATTAGTAAATCATTATATCTCTTAAGATTATTCAGCAAGTACAACAATACAAATATCCTAAAATTAATATACTATGGATCTATATATTCATATCTAATCTATGGAATAGAAATATGCGGTTCAGAAGGCAAAACACATATGGATAAACTGCTTATTTACCAAAAAAGTATCTTAGGATCATATATAATCTAAAAGCAAGAGAATCTTGCTCGGATACCTTTATAAATAAAAAAATAATCACCATCTACTCTCTGTATGCTTACACAGCTATAATGTTTATTGTGGACAAGTGTAATCCAGTTAAAACAGTCAAGTACATGAACATAACACCAGTACCAATATGGATTACTATAGAGATAGTGTAATTAAAACCGTCTCTCAAAAGAATGTACATATACTAGGAATTAAGCTTTACAGTAAACTGCCATCTGATATTAAATCAATAGCTAGCATCTTAAAACAGCAGTTTAAATAGAAGTTAAAGTCTTTCCTCATAAACAAATGTTTATATAACATTGTAGCTTTAATTATACTTGAAAGTGTTAAATTCATTAAGCTGATTAAGGGATCATGTGTAGAATTAGTTTCTAAAGCTGTAATTGATTATGTAAATTAGATTTTAATGTTGTAGAATTGACTATGTACAATGAGTATTAATGAAGAAAAATTGACTATGTCAGAAATTGTAACCAACAATCTGTTGGCAGTAAATATTATTATTACCATATAGATTAACAGGTACTATCTCAAGCATCTTTATAATTTTCAAGAACTATCACAAACATTACTTTCAAAAGAAATTATCTCCTAAACCTATAAGCTTCAAGAGCTATCTCCAACCTTACTTTTAGCCTTTTAATTTTTTTGGTGTAATTTATGTCCTCCAATGTTAAGTCATATCGGACGTTGAATGAATTGGGTGAAATGATGCTCAAATGAGTCCAGTGTCCATGGAGCTTAGTTACCTGACATTTGTCTTGGAAGGATAAGAGAAAACCCCGGAAAAAGTCTTATCCAGGTAACTCACCCTGGCTGAGATTTGAACTCGGGACCTATTGAGCGTGAGGCAGACACGCTACCGAGTTGGGCAGCCTTCTAAATAAATCATCAGATAAGCAATGTACACATTCACTCATTTTCTTGAAGTGGCGATCAAAAACAGCTGCAGACTTAAAACAAACTTTATTTTTAATGTGAAGTGCACTACAAGCTACAACTTAGAGCTCAGACACAGAAATCACTGTAGCTTATTTACAACTATCTGGAGTTTGCTTCCTGCATCTTTATGGTCCTCTATTGCTAGGGTGCCACATTATGCATGCTCTGAATTATCCTGATTATAAATAGCAAACTTTCTCAAGAGTAACCTTCTTGCAGTTCTTGACTGATTGTGCCTCATGAGCTTGTTTCTCAACTCTCCTATATACAAAGCTTTTTTTAATTTACGTCCTCTAATGTTAAGTCATATCAGAAAATGAATTAAATGGGAGAAATGATGCTCAAATGAGACCAGGATACATATAGCTTAGATTTACCCAACATTCGTCTTCCACGGTAAGGGAAAACCCTAGACAGAACCTTATCCAGGTAACTCACCCTGACCAAGATTCGAACTTGGGGCCTCTGGAATGTGAAGCAGGTGGGCAAAGCATTAATTAATAGAATGAGTGATTGTATCAAAAACATTTGGTCACATTATTAATCATTACATAGTCTAATATTTTATTTTACAATCAATAAAAAGAAACTTAAATTGCAATTAGACTCGACTTACCTCAGTGTTATCACAAACAGATGAAGATTCTGTCTCAAACCAGCAAGGTTCTTGTTTAATTTCTGTCTTATTATATTTTTCACTGTTGAATTTTTTAGCTTTAAAACTGGATACTGCGGAAGAAATGGTCTCTGCTCCTGTGAACTACAGTCTGAACCATCAGTCTTGTCCTCAATTTCTGTTTTGATATATGTCGTCCACCTGTTGCATGTAATAGCTTCAGAATTATTCCGCCTTACAGTATGTTTGGTAAAACATTCTTTCTCGTTTTGAGAACAAAAGTCTGGAAGAACAGTCTCTGGTTTAATCTCTGCATTGACTCTCCTATCACAATCATTACTTAAAACTGCAGCATCACTGTCTGTCTTCACTGCATCATCTTTATAAAGCAACACTGGCTGATTCAGTGAGACTACGCCCTCTGAGAGAGAATCATCATCCTTGATTTCTATTTTGGTATCCATATTACAACTATGCTGCATCCAAGAGGTTGTTCTTAAATTCATTAACAAATCTGTGGAGGAAAAAACACGTTATGTATGTATAAAAAATATGTATAATCTTCACACTCTACTTCTTTAAATTAACTAACCTTTTTCCAAACTTCCTACACACCTCCATCGTTGTCATGCAAGTAATTCTACTTCTGGGAGAGTAACATTAAACTCCAACAATTCATTGACACATTTGAAACTAGAACTTGGACCTTGTCTCCTTATGGCAATAAAATTACCACTCCAATTACCATGTGCAGAGCAATACGAGCAATAAACCTCATCTAAGTTATTTGACAGAAATTAATCATTTCTTCACACTAGCCGTATATAGACTAAGGTAATAGATTAATGGATAGAGTCAACATGAAAAATTCAATGCCATGGCTGGGATTTGAACCACGGATCTCCTGGTTGCCGTCCAGTCGCTCTAACCCAATGAGCTACCAGGGTCAACATGCCATCCTGACATTAAATTCTCCATTCGACTAGTATATTTACCAGGTAAGACCACTAGGGGCTCTCGCATCCGAGATACCACCATTTGTGGCAACTTACCATCGTAAGTACTTGAGTCACAATCTTTATCATTTAACTCTTATTATTTTAGTTAATTGATGGAAATTAATCATTTCTTTACACTAGCCGTACATAGGCTAAGGTTTTTGATGGATAGAGTCAACATGAAAAATTCAATGCCATGGCCGGGATTTGAACCACGGCCTATATACGGATAGTGTGGAGAATTGATTAATTTTCATCAATTAACTAAAATAATAAGAGTTAAATGATGAAGCGTGGGACACAAGTACTTACGATGGTAAGTCACCACAAACGGTGTATCTCGGATGCGAGAGCCCCTAGTGGTTTACCGGGGAAATATACGAGTTAAATGGAGAATTTTTTGTCAGGACGGCACATTGACTATGGTAGCTCAATGGATTAGAGTGACTGGATGGGAACCAGGAGATCCGTGGTTCAAATCCCGGTCATGGCATTGAATTTTTCTTGTTGACTCGATCTATCAAAAACCTTAGCCTATATACGGCTAGTGTGATGAAATGATTAATGTCCATCAATTAACTAAAATAATAGATTAATATTAATATTATTAATTAATTCTAGATTAATAAGGTAATAGACTAATAGATAGAGTCAAACTGAAAAATTCAATGCCATGGCCAGGATTTGAACCACGGATCCCCTGATTTCCATCCAGTCGCTCTTACCCATTGAACTACCATGTCCAATGTGCCATCTTGACATCAAATTCTCCAATTGACTCATATATTTTCCCGGTAAACCACTAGGGAGTCTCGTATTCGAGATGCAGTGCTTGTGGCAATTTTCTATTTAAATACTTCATTATTAAACTCTTATTATTTAAGTTAACTGATAGAAATTAATCATTTCTTCACACTAGCCGTATATAGGCTAAGTTAATTTAATTAGGTTGGTTAATTTAATTTTTCAGTTTGACTATCTATCCAAAACCTTATAGCATCATTATTAAACTTTAAAGCAATCTCAACTTCATCATTTTATTTGTTAAAGGGTTAACTGCTGTTTAAGAAGATTAGCATTCAACTAGTTATTGCAAATGTTTATTTCTAATTGTTGGTGGTAGTCTGCCAAGTTAATTATAAACTGTTATATTAGTTTTCATAAAGGAAGTGCATTATTTTACAACATTTAAAATACATCTAAGCTTGCAGATCCAGCAACAGCATTTAGTTGTGGTGTAAGAAGATCAGACTGTCTAAATACTCTAATGCCCGATTTCACCAACAAATGTTAAGTCTTAACATGAGTTTTGCAATAGTTAAAATAAAAATTGCATTTCACCAACAAGTATTAGCTTAACACTCGTGTGAAATCTCTTGTTAAACTAACAAGCCAAATTTTTGTTGTTAAGCCTTAACATTTGTAAACAGTCAAGATGGCGGGCATGAACTCAGCTCTTGATGTCAATTTGCTATATTTAAGACCATAATAGAGTACGGCCTATGAAGAGAAATGATTTTGAGGAGCTATCAGAAAAAAAAATTTCTACACAGGTATATACTGTTGAAACAAGTTGTTATAATGGTTACTACGGAAGGACAAGAGAGGTTAGAAATGGCTCCGCCAACTGACATGCATGGTGTGCCTTTAAGTTTGCACGATGCCGGCGTGTCTGGTCGTTGCTGGCGAGTGCAAGGAAGATATGCCTATCACGACCTTGCACATTGGGGTTCCGCAGTTTGCACTTGCATTATCATTAAATAATTAAGCACATGTTAGTAGTGAAGGAACAATCCAGAAACTGTATAATATGTGGTTTAATATCTCTGTGGTGCTTGTTATTAAATTATATATAAAACAACCCAATACCAGTAAGATTATTATAGCCTTCAATCCTATACAGCACAATGATGGCATATAGAAGGAATATTTTTAATTATAAGAATGAAACATTACTTTGTGGAAATTAGCACAATTTTGATCCTGAGACAATTGAAAAATACCAAATAACAAAGTAATATTTACTATATAGTGATAGTATTGTGGCAACCCTGTATGGGTTGTCAGACCTGGCGCCACTGGCTGATCTTTGTTCATTGGTTGCGCTGGAGAGGGGGTTGGCTTCCTCTTCCGCAGTCGACCAGCCGCCACCAGAGAGAGAGGATGTGTTGGTAGCAACCCTCCGGAACACAAACCTCATTGAATGTAAGTTGTCTGGAATTATTAAACCTCTTTTTAAAATGCATTTGTGAGTTTTCCTTCGCTGGACCTTCCACCTTTCACCACCATGCAGGTAAGCTAGTTATCAGTAAAATAACATGTCCACCCTACCGCGTGGTGTAACTAGTGTTTGTTGAGATGGTTTAGCTCTACCGCTACGGATTCCCCCCCAAAGCTAATAAATATTAAATCTATTCTAATGTAGGGTGTGACATATTGGTGGAGACGCGGGTAAGATCTCAAAATTTTTTTTCTCCTTGCTTTAGTCCGGTTTTTATGAAAAAAATTCGAATGTATACGGTGGTGAAAGATGGAGGAAACATGGCCGACCGCGTGGTGTTCAATTAGTTAGAAATTCTAATCTGGTCATCGTCTCGTAATCCTTTAACTTTTGGTCTGTTTTTTATTTGATTTCTTCAATAGTAAACTTATTTCATAATATTGTGCTAAAATTTTTTTTATAACTACATGGAAATTGATAATGGACACCACGTGGTCGCGTGTTGATTTTCAAGGGACGCTGTGTGAGTTTTGGCAGTAAAATTCAAAGTAAATAGTTTCTTTTTTTTCTGGTGTTTTTGTGAAGTATGCACTTCATTTTTGTGTTCATTCCAGTTGGTAATTCTGCTTATTTTATTCTGGTGTCCAGTGTTACTTAAAAGTAAGTCAAAATGCCTAAGAAAACGCGGCAATCATCCAATGTGCCAGTTACAATGGATTCACATGATGTAATAGCTTCGACTTCTGCTTTAGCTAATCAAAGTCCACATGTACCTAGTAATTTAGAAGTATCCATGGCACCTAATGTTAATCAGACTCAGACAATGCAAGTTTCTCGGCCTTTTATTGATCCACCCTGTTTTGACAGGATAGCACTGATATCTCCTTCAGAATTTTTGAGAAAATTTAACTTAGTTTCTACAGCAAATGGTTGGTCAGATGTACAAAAGTTGAAGTTTTTCCCATGTTACTTGCGAGACACAGCAGCACTGTGGTACCGAACTTTTTGCCATAGACACCCTGAGCATGATTGGCATTTTCTAACTCAACAGTTTTTGGCAGCTTTTCAAATGTCCAATCAAGATGAATTGTTGGAAATTAAACTTAGGCAGAGGGTACAATTAGAAAATGAACCTGTATTAGATTACATTTATGATGTATTATCCTTGTGTGACCAAGTTAACGCTGCAATGACACAAATGGAGCAGGTAAAAAACTTAGTGAAAGGATTGAAACCTCAGTATGTGCAAGCTTTGCTCCCATTAAATCCACAAACAGTTGAGGAGGTTTTACAAATTATTAAAAGCATTGATAAAGCTAATTTTTATGTGCAACATAGACAACATTTAGTACAAGCACAAACAGCAACTTACACTTCTCCACCTGTGTCATCTGCACCTGTTTTATCACGGTTTGAAAGTGTAAATCACTCTGAACCAGTTATTAATGTTGTTTCCACATTGAGTGAACAGGTCACTAAACTTGCTACCCAAATGCAACAACTTCAGTCTCAATTCACTGCTGCTGCATCTACTGTGCAGCCACCTCCACTTAAGCCTCCAAGACATCATGAAAAGAGACAGCAGGCACCTATTGTGTGTTACAATTGCAACAAGCGTGGTCATATGGCACGTAATTGCTGGACTTCACCATCTGCTTCAAAAAACTCGAGAGGCCCAGCCTCCAACGACATAACCTAGAGGTACCCAAAGTAAGTTCACCTGTGTCTAATGTTGTTTCTCTTCCAGGTCAAATTTTGCAAATTTTGGGGTCCATTGGGGAGTCAAAACTTCCAATTTTGTTGGATACAGGAAGTGCAGTTAGCATTGTGAATGCAGCTCATATCAATGACATTTCTAAAATGAAACCTGTCGAGATTTTGCTTAAAACAGCTGGTAACAAGTTATTAGATGCGCCTTATCAAACAAATTTGAAATTTCAAATTAATGACTTTGTTTTTCAGGAAGATGTGTTAGTGGTAAAAGACTTGGCACATAATCTCATTTTGGGTAATGACTTTCTAACTTCACATAAAGTTACCATTGATTATTCTTGTGCAGAAGTTAAGATTCAAACTCATGAGGGAGAAATGGTACACATTCCTTTTGAAACAACATGTGGTGGTCCCTTTACAGATATTGCTGTGATTCCATTGAACGATGAGGTACAGATAGTTAATAAAGTTTCTGTTGTAAAAGATGTTAAATTGCCACCGCTTACTACTTGTTTTGTGGCAGTGCAGCCTTCAGCTGATATTACAAATGAGGTTATGTTCGAGCCTTCTACCAGTATTATGCATAAGAAGAATATTTCTATTCCACCTGTAGTTTGCAAATCTTCAAAGGACTTTGTGATACCAGTACATAATAATTCAGCTGTTCCTCAAACACTTTTTGCTAAAACTGTATTAGCTAATGCTCATGAAGTTGCATTTGTTCAAAGTAACTCAGTTTCACCTAAGGATGTTACTCCATTGAACGCTCCAAAGTTTGAATTTAATGTTAATACCAACTTAACTGAAGCTCAAAAGTCAGATCTTCATAATCTGTTGTTAAAATATGAACATGTTTTTGCCACTTCATTGCAAGATTTAGGCTCAACTAATGTAGCGGAATTTAAAATAGAGGTAAAGGATGAAAAACCTATTAAGCAACGACCCTATAGGGTAGCTCATAAGCAGAAAGAGATTATTTCCCAACAAGTAGAGGAAATGAAAAATGCTGGTATTATTATTGTTGTCAGCATACTTTCAAATTCCTTTAGAGGACAATAGTAAAAAGTATACCTCATTTGTTACTCATGAAGGGCAGTATGAATTTGAACGTTTGTCTTTTGGGCTTGCTAATGCACCAAGATTTTTCAGTTTTGTTGCTGAGAAATTGTTAGGAGACTTGAACTTTAAGAAAGCTTTAGCATATTTGGACGATATTATTGTTTTTGCCAAAACTTTTGAACAATTATTAGAAAACTTAGAAGCTGTTTTTCAACGTTTGGAAATGCATAATTTTAAACTGAAACCTGGGAAATGTTTCTTTGCTATGGAAAAGATAAAGTTATTGGGTTTTGAAGTATCTAAAGATGGAATTTCCCCAGATTCTGAGAAAGTTACAGTGATTAAAGAACTACCACGCCCAAAGAATGTTAGAGACGTGAGAAAAGTTTTGGGTTTGTTCAATTTCTACAGGAAATTTATTAAGAATTACTCTTACATTGCCCATCCATTGATTCAGCTGACCAAGAAAAGTCAAAGTTTTATTTGGGGCCCGGATCAGCAAACAGCATTCCAGCAGTTAAAGAACTCTCTTGTTTCTGCCCCTGTGTTGGCTCATTATAATCCTGGAGCCTATACAGAATTACACACTGATGCTAGTGGTCTAGGAATAGGATGTGTTTTACTACAGAAAGTAAATGATAATCTTAGACCTATTGCATATGCTTCTAGAACTTTGTCAAAATGTGAAAGAAATTACAGTGTACCAGAGTTAGAGCTTTTGGCAATCGTTTTTGGTTTAACACATTTCAGGACTTTTGTGTATGGCTATAAAGTGCATGTTATTTCAGACCATCACTCCCTTTGTTATCTGAACAATTTAAAGGATTTGACAGGCCGGTTGGCTCGATGGAGTCTAAAGTTACAGGAATTTGATTATGATATATGTTATAAATCTGGTAAGAAACATAATGATGCAGATGTTTTGTCAAGGTTCCCTGTGTTACAGCCTGAAGAGCATCAAATTGAACAACTTGATGAGCTAATTACCTGTTTGCTATCACCAGTTGAGGTTGCTCAGAAACAAAATGATGATCCAGTTCTGACTCCAATTATTAATGCCCTTAAGGATCCTGAATCTGCTCCTGCTAAGGTTCAACGTCAAGCTTCTACCTATATTTTGAAAAGTGATGTCTTGTACAGGAAAAATTCGGGTTCTACTGGTCCCTTGCATTTACTAGTCATTCCTGAGGTGTTAAAGCATGAAATTTTGTCCTCATGTCATGATGATCCACTATCTGGTCATTTAGGTTTGTCTAAAACTTTTAGTAAGATTAATTCAAGATACTACTGGATAGGTATGAAAAAAGATATTGAGCATTTTGTGAAAACTTGTCCAAGTTGTCAGTCTAGGAAGGCACCTAAGAATCAAAAACCTGCTGGTCTTTTGTAGCCTATTCCAGTTAACTTTATTGGAGAACGTTGGGGAATAGATTTGTTAGGCCCTTTGCCTCGTTCTACGTCGGGTCATAAGTATATCATAGTTGCTACAGAATATGCTTCTAGGTGGGTTGAAGCTGCCCCTCTCTCTTTGGCTACCATTCCCCAGGTTACTAAGTTCATCTTACATCAGATTATTTGCAGGCATGGGGCCCCTGCCATGTTACTGTCTGATCGTGGTAGTGTCTTTCTGAGTGAAGTAACTCAGGAACTCTTGAAAGCTTTGTCAGTTTCCCCTCATTTTACTAGTTCATACCACCCTGCATGCAACGGCCTTACTGAACGATTTAACCAGACTTTACTAAATTGTCTTAGTCATTTTGTGGATTCAAATCAGCGCAATTGGTCTAATGTTTTACCATATGTGATTTTTTCATACAATTCTTCTGTTCAGGAAACTACAAAATTTTCACCATTCTATTTGATATATGGTCGTGAACCTTCCTTACCAAATCAGGTGCAACTTCAGGCCACTTCAAATGATTTATTTGTTCGTCAAACTTTGGAAGAGATTCAGAAAGCTCGTGAAGTAGCCATCCATAATATTAATCAGCAACAGATTAAACAGAAAGAAAGATATGATGCTAAGCATAGAGATACTCATTTTGCAGTAGGTCAGCTTGTTAAGATTTTTACTCCAATTAGGAAAAAGGGAAAATGTACCAAATTGCTTCATAGATATTTTGGGCCTTTTGAAATTGTTCGACAAATTACTCCTGTTACTTATGTGGTTCGTCGACCAAATGCTCCTAGAGTTAAGGAACAATCAGTACATGTTTCTAGGATATTCCCATATTTTGAGCCTGTGGGACCATATAGACTGTAAATACATTTTGCTTTTCTTTTGTGTCACATCAAATGTAAAAAGGTTGTATGTAAAGTATATTGTCCCTTGATTTCTGAGTGTGAATTTTGAGATTTAGTGTATAGTGTGCTAAGCTATTTTGTTTTGGAATATGATGTATATTATTGGCAAATGGCAATACATTGGATAGATGTTTGATGAATCAGATGTCAAAAGTTGAACATACAATTGTTATTATTGAAAGTCACAATTAATTGATATTAAAAGTATATGTTCCCTAATAACTGTTTTGAGTTGAATAACCTCATTTTATGATAAATTTTGCAATGATTAGAAAATTGAAATTTTGTTTATTAATTTTAAGTTTACATTCTGGAATAGTGCTGTGCTACCTCGATAAGAAGGATGAATGAAATTATGTGTGATTATGTGAAAGATGTATAGGTAAAGTTTATCTGGTTAATGGGGTTGCTGTAATGTGCCCGTTAATCCAGTGTTTTAGGCTCGATAAAATGGCTGAAATGTGCTTATCGATGCAAGTAATTAAGTGTAATTTTTTTTTGAGTTTTGTTTAGCATTGGTGCTGAAATGTGCATGCTAAGATGATGAGGAAAACCTGAATCACAGAGAGGTTTGTGAATGACTGTTATGAAGCTGAGACCTGGGGATGTTCTGTTTGTCACCCTCGCCATAGTTACCAGGTATTTGTGAGATAGCACATTACTAGTACAGATGTTTACTTTGTCTCTTTATTGCAGGATGCTAATAGTTTGAACATTTTGATAAAATTGTTTTGGATTAAGAGTGATATATATTTTGGAGTTGTGTGATTACCAGTATGCTTTAATGGTTTATTGAATTCTAAGTTTTATGTTGAAAAGCAAAAGTACCCTTCAATGTATACAAAAGTTTTTAGAATAGGCTAAGACATGATACTATATTTTCTCTTTTGTGTATCTAGGATGTGAAATTTTGAGGCCCCAGAACTTAATTTTTCTTTCAGTTTTGTTCTATGTATTGTGTTGTAGAACGATTTTTTTTTTTTTTGTTGGTGTAGTAATGTGACAGTAGTTTTGTTGGCATGCAAAATGTTGATGTTGGTAGATTGTAAGTAGTTTTGTTGATTTGAAAGGTAGTAGTACTGATGATATTAAGTAGTGCGCGCACATAATAAATATGATTGAAATTATAATGGTAAAACAAAGAGAAAAACTGAGCTCATTTTTGTTTAAGTGTACACGTCAGTTTTTGTTAAAAAATTTATGGCCACGTGTAATATTTTGGGGTACCCCTCTAATTGTAAGTTTTGGTATTTTGAAAATTTGTAATATTTTTATTCAATGTTTTGGAAGGTCAAATTATTTTGTGCTGTGTGTGTATTGTATTATTTCTACCCTAAGGGGTTTTTGTAAAGTTTTGATTGTGACATTCCTATGTTTTATGTATTCTTTTGTGAACATTATTTTGTGAAGATTAGTTGATTTATCTTGTCAAAATTTGTAAGCTATATATATTGCCGAGTGATGGAAATTATCTTAGTTTTATCATGTATCTTGCTACCCAGATGGGGTGTACCTAATTTTTTTGTATTATTTATTATTGTTCAGAAGTGAAGTTTGTTTTTAATGATGTAGTTGTCTTCTGTAATTGACGTACACTTATATTTTTGGAAATAATGTTGTAGTATGATGATACGTATCAAGCCAGCCCTATTTATCTGCGTTCCTGCTGCACCACACTGTTCCTGCCGAACTGTTTGCACCATGGGAGTACTAAACCTGCCACACTGCCTTGTGTCATTGGGCTCTGGTCCGCCCTTTATGACCACTGTTCGTCAGAGCTTTGGCAGCTATTAGTGCTGTCACTTCGTACCTGTGTTGGGGGCAGAAGAACTATTAATGCCCCACATTGTTATTCAGTGTAGAGCAAGTACAATTGTGCTCAATTCAGTGGTCTTTATTCATCAGTGACTGCAGTGCAAGCTTCAAGTTTTTTATTACATTTGTGAGACCAGTGGGAATGGAATGTACTGTTCAGGCAGGTTGTGAAACTTTTTTTGCTTGGTGCAGTAGTGGTGAAAAGTGCTGAACTTCATTTATTTTTCTTTGAGGGCTTTTTAATTAAAGTTATAGACAGACACTGGAGTAAAGAAACGAATGTGTAACGTCAAGAGAAGATTTATGTTTGTAATACTGTTTGTGATGTTTGTATGCTAATTTTTTTTTGTTCCATCACTCGAGCGAGTTTCTTTTCATTTGTTATTAATTGTTCTGTTGACCCTGGGTCAACAGCTTGTGGTCCGGGGGGAGGTGTGGCAACCCTGTATGGGTTGTCAGACCTGGCGCCACTGGCTGATCTTTGTTCATTGGTTGCGCTGGAGAGGGGGTTGGCTTCCTCTTCCGCAGTCGACCAGCCGCCACCAGAGAGAGAGGATGTGTTGGTAGCAACCCTCTGGAACACAAACCTCATTGAATGTAAGTTGTCTGGAATTATTAAACCTCTTTTTAAAATGCATTTGTGAGTTTTCCTTCGCTGGACCTTCCACCTTTCACCACCATGCAGGTAAGCTAGTTATCAGTAAAATAACATGTCCACCCTACCGCGTGGTGTAACTAGTGTTTGTTGAGATGGTTTAGCTCTACCGCTACGGATTCCCCCCCAAAGCTAATAAATATTAAATCTATTCTAATGTAGGGTGTGACAGTATTACACAGAATACTTCACATTAAACAAATGTACACATTTCAATTAACAATTTTATACATTCAGTTTTCAGTAGACACTCTTGCCTTCTGACATCCCTTAGTGTTCATAATATTCGCCACACTTGAAGAAAGTGAAACACAAGCCCGCAACCTTAATGCACACTTCAAGTTATGATCATTGATGTTGCCTCTCTGAGGGATTTTAATGTGTTTCATGGCTGAAAATAAGGACTCACATACATAGATCGAGCCAAACACTGCAATCATAGATGCGGCACATCTGTGTAGTCGAGGAAAACTTGATTTAGGAAATCTGTAGAAATCTAGCAAGCTTCCTCTGTTTCTGTAACTGTCAACTGACTCAGTGTCACATTCCAAGGTGATTCCTCATGTGCCTTTCATTGGCACCAAATATAGCATTTCTCCCACAACTTCCAAATGTTCATTTACTCCACAAATAAACATACATAACCGAGCCATACTTGATAAGTCAGTGCTCTCACCAATGGCAATAGAGAATGCAACTAATTATCTTGCTTTTTCAATAATTTGTGCGTAAATGTTTTCCGCCAGATCTTGAATTCTCTGTGAAATAGTATGAGCAAACAGACTGACACTCTGGAATTGAACACTGACAGGGGTGAATTTATTTGCAGCTATAAACATACGTTGTTTAATAAGTGGATCATCACAGAAACTACTAGAAGATCTGGCAATTTTAGTGCTATTTCGTAACTCACATAAACTGAGGTTGTTCCTCTTCTGGTGATGTGATCTTTTCTTTGAGCATCTGTATCTCTGCAGTGCGTTCTTCTTTTTACAGGACCGAATAATCATTAGCATGCAATGCATTAAAATGTCGCTGAAGGTTAAATCGTTTCAGCACTTGCAATTTTTTTCTGGCAAATTAAACAAATAGCACCACCGCTACATTACATAAAGAAGTACTCAGTTTCCCATAAGGGATTGAAATAATGTGTCGGCGTGGATACCCTTCGCTTTAATGAGTGCCCTTCCAAATCAAACTGACTGAAGTACGGACCGCCACTGCTACGAAAGACAAACCGTGCAAAGCACGCACTGAGACAACACGGAGCTTGTAGCCCAGCACATGCACCGCGGCAAGCGAGTTGGCTGTGGTTGGTTTAGAATATGCATCAAAAGGAATATGCTGATCTCACCTTTGCTTCAAGTATTAATAAATTCGCAATTTTATAATTCACTGAATTATGTGGATAATACACTATCCACCTCCCGTCTTGAATCGTTCAGGTTACTCGTCACTTGTACTTCACTCCTCATTTTAAATTTACCTAATACTGAGTTAGAACATGCATTGAAAGAAATATGCCGATCTCGCCTTTGCCTCAAGTATTAATAGCTTTGCGGTTTTATAATTCACTGAATTATGTGGATAATACACTGTCCACCTCCCGTTTTGAAACATTCAAGTCACTTGTCCTTCTTCGCATCTCTTTTTAAATTTACATAATACTAACAAATCTAATTGGTGCTTGTAGTAGTGACATGAATTTGAATTAAATTCGCTTCCAATTTTCCCAGGGGACAACTTTCTCTTTCGTCCTCTTATTTTCCACGACATCCTTACACCTCGTCACCAGTTCCATCGATGAGAAATTTGTCTCACCACTTTTGTTTACGATTTTGTTCACCCGCCATTTTTTCAGCTATATGCAGACGAAAATGAAAACAAAACTGCATCGTAGTACGTTCAGAAAATAATATGACTCATCCAGAGCCTTCTATAGTTGTAATATTTACAAGTTTCCTGGTGTTAACACGGGTTTGTTAACATTTTCAGAAAACAGTTGGTGAAATGCAAGAAATTTAACAGTAGTGTTAAATTGTGTGTGTTTAAGTGTGCTGTGACAATTATTACGTTACATTTGTTAATGTATTTTAACATCTGTTGGTGAAATTGGGCATAAATGAACCCTCTCAATATGCATGAAACAATGCTATAATCATATATGCATTATTATCCAGGACATTTAGCAAGACACTTTGTTGTCTGTTGACACTGTGTAGCTACTGTGCAGAGGGGAAGGGAGAAGAACAGTATGCCACAAAAATATTTACTCTAATGAAAGCAGAAAATATATTATGCTAAGGAGCAGAACAAAATTAACCTACCTAATTTTGATCTTGAGAGTTTGATTCTTGTATATCCATCTCATTTGTTGCATCTGTAGAGCTTCTATCCATGTCAATGTCGTCTAAAGGATAGATATCAGGTGTTATATCTGCATCATTTGTTGCATCTACAGAACCGCCGTTGTCATCTCCAGAATCCACAAAACTGACTAAAGCATTTGCTTCCTCTTTCTCTTCATCACTGCTATTCAAACTCACATTGATTACTATTCTCTCTATTTCGAATATGGCTGCAGAACCTGAACATTGCTTTTCCACTCTGAAAAGGATAAAAACACTTTTAAGAAACACAATGACAAACAACAGACTCAGTGCTTTAGCAGTGCTGTCAATAAATAAGGACTTTATCAGTAACATGAATGGTTTTGATAAAAGAGTGATGGAATAATTAATTTAATTAATTTATTTGTATAAAATATATATACAATAATTTTGTATATAATTAAGCCAAAAGTTCAATTCATGTTAAACTGAAAAAATGCAAAGTACGAGTGTTAATGTGTGTAGGTACATACGGTGTAGTGCAGATGAATCTGTGAAAAAAATTACACTGGTGAGAGGGCAGATTATGTAGTGAACATTATGTTGGATTTGGATGAGTTTGAATAATGTTCTAATACCTTCCCCTTATAAGTATTTTGCATGCATATTAACATAGCAGCTTTAGGCAAAGATTGTGTTAGGCTTATTACATAGAAAGTAAAGCTAGCTACAGTGAAGCAATTTATGTACTTGTGTAAGGCTTCTTGTACTTACTTCTGAGATGTATTTTGCAACTTGAAAACCATTATTTCCGTGGGTTATAGGGACAGAAATTCAAAAAGAAAATGGTTCTTAAGATTTAGAGCTATAATAATTTATTGTCATCAATACTTATAAAGCAAAACCATTTCTGCACCCCCCAAACATTTTGGCCACCAGCCGCCACTGGTAATAAATACCTTTCTTTCTTTTGTTTTTGAATTACCAACTCATTACTTTCAAATGTTAAATACATCACTGTTTCTAAACTTTTGCTTCAAATAATAGTATAAAATGTGATTGGGGAATGATAACAGAGAAAATACCAATGTAGGACTTAGACAAGGCTGCAAATTAAGTTCAGTGCTATTTAATTTATTTATAGATGATATTCTAGGAGTAATAAGTAAACATGTTATGCATTTAACAATTTTAGATAACAGAGATACCTGGTCTTCTCTTTGCAGGTTCCATAACAAGTATAGTCTAAAAACAATCCTTGGAAGCATTGGGCAAGTTTTGTAAAGAATGGGGTTTGAAGATAAACAAAACTAAATCTAAGATCATGGTGGTAAAATAGGTTTCAAACTAAAGAGAAGAAAAATGGTGGTGGGAAGGTTCAGAAATTTGGGTGATAAAGAATATTAATTACCTAGGAGTAAAATTACCTAGTAATGGGGAATGGAGTGACCAAAAACGGAAAGCACTGGCAGATGGAAAAATGGCTACGAGGATCATTAGATCATGTCTTAACAAAATACCAAAAATGCAAGTAAAATGGTTAGAAAGGGTGTTTGGTTCAATTGTATAAAGCAGAATGCTGTATGGAATAGAAATATGGGGACCAGATGAAGGATGGAAAGCAATAAATGTTATAAATGGACTATTTTGTAGACTTGTTTTAGGCTTGCTTAGATCTTAACCGAATGAAGTGGCCTTAATGGAATTAGGAAGATTAGGTTACAAAAGCAAGGTGATGGAAAGAATACTGAGATATTGGCCCAGAATATAGAATTTAGATGAGGAGAATACCGTTAATCAGTGTTTGGTAGCCCAAACAAGAATAAGGGGGAGAGAGAATTGGATATATACAATTCAAAAGATTTTACAGGAAATAGGTGTGGGTTCATTGTGGTTACATAGTGGAAGAATAGAAAAGGCATTCTGGAAAGAAGTAAAAACAAGAGTTGAAGATATTGAAGAACAAGAATTACAGGCTAATCTTAATAACAAAAGATCTCTGAAATTATATAGAACATTGAAAAATGATAGGGCCAGAGAAAAATGTATTGACATCTGTTATAAAGTAGGAAGAGAAGGGTTGGCATGGTTTTGAACCGGAGTAATATACTTAGGGATATAAGTAATGGATATATTAAAGGAAGATGTCCAATGTGTGGAAAAGAAGATAGTACTTGGCATTATATTTTTGACTGTCAAAAAAACAAAATTGGAGAGATGAATTTCTTTTGCATAAGTGGGAAAACAGCCAAATGAAATAAGAGGCAAAAGAATCTTGACTCTAAGATCAAAAGAAAAGTTAAAAAAATGGGAAAATTTATGGCAAAGAAAGACAAAATAGCTTTGGAAAACAGGGAAGACTAATGAGAACAACTAGGAAATATAGTATCAGATATAAAGGGAAACAATAGTCTAGATTTAAAATGCTCCATTGTATACACAACCTGGATTAATTATAATGGGGCATGAGAACATGCAACTCCAAAATGAAGAGTATGCAATATTTTGTATTTATTGTATACTAATTATACTATATATGTATGAAGTTGTATATGCCAGCTATTGTAATAAGAAATAGGAAATAACTAACTATAAAGATGTTAGAAATTAATTGTTCTTTCACACAAACCGTGTGTAGGACGCACTATGAAAGCATAGAGCCAGACTGAAAAATTCAATGCCCTAGCCGGGATTTGAACCATCGATCTTTTAGTCTCCGTCCAGCTACCCTTAACCATTGAGCTATTATGGCCAACGTGCCAACATTACATTAAATTCTCCAACTGACTCGTGTTTTTCCCGGTAAACCACTAGGAGTTCTCGTAAACACATGAGACAACTACCTTAATGGCGACTTATATGCTGTAAGTGGAGTCGCTGATGAGAGGATTGACTTATGACGCCTGCCTGCTATACCTAGACGACATCATCATGGTCGGTAAGATCTTCGAAAATCATTTCAAAAACCTGAGTAATTTACTACAGAGACTGCAGGCGGCCAACCTGAAGCTCAACGTGAGGAAATGCCAGCTCTTCCGCAAGGTAGTCAACTACTTAGGCCACATAGTCTCACCAACCGGAGTGGCCACAAACCCGAAGTCACCGGCCGTGAGAGATTGGCCTCGGCAAAGGATAAGAGAGAATTGCGTAGTTTACTGAGGCTGTGCAGTTACTACCACTGTTGCATAAAGGGGTTCTCCAGCATCACCAAGCCTCTTACCCGCCTGACAGTGGAACACCGGCCTTATGTGTGGACGGAAGACGCCGAAGTCGCTTTCCGGGAGCTGAACAAGAGACTTTGCAGTGCTACTATTTTAGGATTCACACAACCAGGTGGCGCCTTCATTGTGGACACCGACGCCAACGACCATTGTATTGGAGGTGTCCTATCCCAAGTACAGGACGGCCACGAGTGGGTGATAGCTTGCTACAGCAAAACGCTGTCCAAGGCAGAGAAGAACTACTGTGTCATACCGCGAGAGTTACTGGCGGTAATAAAGACCTTGATGCACTTCCACAAGTACCTCTACGGTCACCCATTCCGCCCTCACCTCGCTACTTAGCTGTGGAAGGCCAGAGTTGGGTCCAGAGGCTGCAGGAGTACGACTTCACCTCTGAACATCGTAGAGGGAAGAGCCTTGGCAACGCAGCCGCTATGTCCCAAAGATCCTGCCTGGGAGAGTGCGGCCAATGCACAAGAGTGGAACAGAAGCTGTCAGAGTGGTCACGGCAGTGCCTGAGGAAGGCTGGGATAGCGCAGGCCTGAGGAGGGAGCATCTGTTGGACGCCAACTTGGGACCACTCTTGAGGGAAGTGGAGGCAGGGGCAGACCGATTTGGGAGGAAATCGCACCCAGAAGCGCTGCTTACAAGTCGTACTGGGCCCAATGGGAATCGCTGAAGACCAAAGGGCGTGCTGTTCCGGATATGGGAATTACCCGATGGAAAGACGCAGAGGGAGCAGTTGGTACTTCCCCAATGTAAGGCCCCGTAAGTCTTGGAGGAAGTGCACGTCGGTACTTCAGGAGGACACTTGGGAGCGATCCGAACGATTGACAAACTACGACAGCGCTAGTACTGGTCGAGGCTCCAAGCAGACGCTGAGAGATGGTGCCTTCAATATCACGTGTGCGCGGCAAATCGTGGCCGCCAAACTGGGAGCCGGGCTCGCATGCAGCAGTACAACGTTGGAGCGCCATTCGAAAGGATCGCTGTCGACATAGCTGGACCATTTCCAGTGTCCGACCGAGTCAATAAGTAGCTGATGGTGGCCGTGGACTACTTCACCAAGTGGCCGGAGGTGTATGCCATCTCGAACCAGTAGGCGAAGACCATCACAGACTGCCTGGTGGAGCAACTATTCTGGCGTTTTGGGGTGCCGTTAGAGCCCCACAGTGATCAGGGTACCAATTTTGAGTCTAACCTGATGAAGGAGGCACTGGAAAGACTTGGGGTTAGCAAGAACCACACAACACACCTACATCCGCAGTCGGACAGCATGATGGAGAGGTACATTAAGACCTTATAAGAACATGAAGAGGAATGGAATACTGAAACAAGAAGCTCGATGTTGATGATTTGTATACCATAATCGAGACAATAACTTAAGACATACTTCAGTGACGGATCATTACTGATGACATATTTGACATTACGCCTTTGCCAGTTGAGTAAATAACATTTTTAGAAATTATTCCCGTTGTACAGAGTGATCACACTAGAAAATTAGTTCTATTAGCGCGCACTTCCAATAATTGCAAAAGTCATTTAATAACAAAGGTGTAGTAACCAATTTAGTTGATTTTCTCTCTTTTTTCTGTCATGAAAATTGCAAAAGATAGGCTTTTTAAGGTCATTTTCAGTATTTGAGAAGTATTACAATAAATAATTACGTGGATACATATTTAATGTATTTATAACCATTTAGGTTATATTTTATTACTACGTACCCGCTTTGCGTATAATAATTAGCTAGCCTTACATATCAGACACGCAACTCCCAAGAGCTCCATTTGCGCTTAGTCCCTTACTGTACGCCAACTTACTAGTATTTCGCTGTTCTTATCGCTAGATAAGAAAACGATCGCAGCGCTCGTCACTGAAGGCCAATAGGCCTCAACGCTTTGTCGAGTAGTACAAATATACTTTCTATGCTACTTAATATGTAGAATAGTGAGAGAAGGTATTGTATTACGCTGAAAGGTTCGATAACGACAGTTCAAGGAATATTGAAATTATGAATAAAAATATCGTTTAAGCGTGCACTTATGTGGAGGAGAAGATATATCTTAAAAACGAACTGTCGGTTAAATGACCAGTTTGGTGTAACTTCAGTATTTGCCAAGGAATCACAACAACATTTCATGGAAGTTCCTGAACCAGGACTAAATTTTTAGGGACTGTTTCATTTTTTTTCCTGAAATTTTTTGTTATTTTTAGTAAAATGTCGCATAGTAATTATATTTATATATGAAATACAATGCATGTCTTGAATATTCTACAGATAGCCTATTTAGCCCCTTTTACTCTGAAATAATGTTGCATAATTTTGTATAACTGGTTAACTATAAGAGATGGAAATTACACTACAAAAATGAAACAGTTTATACCAAAAAACACTTTCTGGCATTAACCACTTCGGGGACATTCTTTGTTTTTAAGGATAAAGTATTTGAGTTTCCAAAAACCTTATTAAAGAGCACTTATAATACTTTAAGAAATAGAAATAATACTCTAAAGCAAATTAATTCTATTTCAAATGTATGTATAGCACTGCAACAGTAATAGAAACACAACTTGGCGTTCTTTCTCCGATTTAGCGTTCATCATCATCATCATCATCATCATCATCATCATCATCATCATCATCATCATCATCATCATCATCATCATCATCATCATCATCATCATCATCATCATCATCATCATCATCATCATCATAATCATCATCATCATCATCATCAATCATCATCATCATCATCATCATCATCATCATCATCGTCATCATCATCATCATCATCATCATCATCATCCCGGTGGGAACAAAGAAGCTTTAATGTGAACTCTTTTTTCGTCTTTTGTCTTAGTATTTCAATTGGTTGTAAATATGTAATTATATAATAGAAAATCTTGCTTGCGTTTATTGTTTTTGCGTTTATTTGTTAGTCGTATATCTGCAAAATAGCGTGTTAAATTGAATTTTTAGTTTTTAAATAAATTTAATTGCTTATTGATAAATTTAATAGATAATTTATTAATATTTATTTATTTAAATATTTGGAAAGTGTACCAGAATTTACGAATTAGTTACTGAGGTACACATTTAGAGTTAGGAAGACATTCAACAAGAGTTAAGATTGTCTCAACGGTATTGAAATATCTATACAGAGTTACTAATTTGGAGGAAAACATTATTATAAAGGAATGTTTTCTTTTGATATAAGAAGCAAAACGGGGAGAGTCGTGGGCGCAAAAAGTAGGGGAACTAATTGAACAGATAGGTATGGGAAATATTTGGAGAAACGAGAAGTATTATTATAGGGGCTTTTGGGATGAGGCAGAATTAAGTTTGGAAGATTTAGATAGCCAAGTTATATTAACCAGTGTAAGGGAGAAAAGATCATTGATGACATATAGGGAAATAAAGACAGTGTGGGGGAGGGAGAAGTACTCAGATGTGTGTAATAATTCAGGGCGAGAAGGATTTGCCTGGGCAAGGACAGGAGTTAGAAATTTGAAAGGTATTAGATATGAAAAGGATACTGGGAAATGCTCAATGTGTGGAGAAGAGGATACAGATTGGCATAGTTTACTTTATTGTAAACAAAGATATGGAGAGAACAAATTTGGCAACAAAAATGGGACAGTTTTAGGGATGGGGGGAGGTATTAATCATAAAGTAAATGTTACTGGTAAAAGGAGAAAAGAATGTAAGAAATATAGGTGAATATCTGCGGAAAGTTAAAGGGAAATGGTTAAGATTGAGGAAGAATAGTAACAATTATGGGCTGGAAATCTAGAACGAGGGATACAAGGGAGAGGACGGTCATCTATACACGGAAAATTATGCGTAATGTGTATTTAGACTGATACTTGGGGTAGGCAGGTAGGAATGGTATGTTAGATGTGAATAAGTCATTCTGTTATTGTGCGAAAGAAATGTTACAAATGTCAATGTATCAATAAAATTGTATGTAGAAGAAAGATGAGAAATAAATACAAAAAAATACTGAAGTAAAATACGGCAGATTTTAGCTCTTGATTCGTCTACGAGGTCCGACTGTGAGAACCTCTTAGCAAATAACGAAAGAACCAAAGTAAAAGGCACTGTTCCCTTCTAATGTCTATTGTTTTAATGAATGATAAGATGAAATAGTTTAGTGCAATATTTATATACCAAAACTACATGATGTACATAATGTCTACTTATATATATATATTTCTTCCTTTCTTTTCGTTTGCTATGTGCATATTATACAGGTGCTGACCATGTTGGAAAAAATTCTCAAACTCCCTTACTTGCTGCTGTCTCTCAGAATCTGAACGACACGGTCCCAGATTTAACATAAGCAATCCCCGAATTTCCTGTCCCATATCATCTCCATTATCATTTCACATCATCTCTCCTCTTGTAATCTCTTTCAGGGTAGAAGTTTTTGCGGGGATATCGGCGCTGCATGACAAGATAATATGTTCTTGGTAAACATTTTCTCCTTTGGTAGGACGGACTCAGGTTTTCAGACCGGCCTGGAGGGCCACATAAGGACTACAGTAGGTGGGACGCTGGTTGTACAGGAGGAGTTTCCAACTGGTTAACTGTAGGGACCATACCTTCTGCATTATCGTGACTCATTTTAGCGGCCACCTTCTGTCTCCTGTCGCCTCAGCTTTCTGCGGATGCTCCACTTGGGGCACAGGCATAATAGATCTAGTGGTTGAGTAAATTATGCATTCTGTTTAGTTAGGCCAAGAAATATCTTTAAAATCACACTTCATTGAAGAATGAATAAATGAATGAAAATAAATGGGCTTCAGGTCCCTTGCACGTAGGCCGCATATTGGGCCCATTGTGCCCCTCTTACTGGAGTGCTTATTCAAGTCCCGTAGCCTCCAAAAAGGACAGGATAAGGCTTGGATGAGCACTCCTTATATCATCTGGTTTCAGTCTATCTGAGCCCAGAATAAAGTGCCACAAAAAATGTAGATAAGACTCATCCTCTCCATCACACTTCTTGCATGTGGAATCTGCACTAAGCTTCGTCACATGCAGGTGCCTCTTTAGGGTGTTGTGTTCTGTCAACAGGCCGAAACCACTTCTAAGTGGTACCCGATTGAAGATTAGCGGAATCCTGCTGTTCTTCTTGCTAGGTCCCTCGATCATAGATCGAGCCTGCCTAGCCGTGGTAAGATTACGCCATGAAGTGCCATGTTGAACTGATACCCAATCAAGGATCTCACATCTGGCCCGTCTAGCATAATACCAAAGACAGGTTCTGGACCAATAAACGTGTTGGCCGAGCCAACATGAAGAAATGTGATTAAGAGTCCCAAATAATTAAATGTAGAAATTAATTAAATGTAAGACTGTTCAAACTCTTAAATTGCATACACAAATGCTGAAGTACCCTAACTGTATGGAAGAATGATAACAAATCTGAACTTTTACCTGGCACTTTCCCAAATTACAATGAACTTGTTTGTGTATGAAAATTTTATACGAGATTCAAAATATCAGATTTCAATATCCGCAAATGCTAAAGTAGAGTTACGCAAGAGTTCAATCCTACATATTACAGTACTTCGATGAATGAATGAAGGGGAAGGGGGAGGGGTAGTAGGAGAATAAACTGTTATATTATCACTAAGGTCTAGAATTTTAGCCAGAAATTCGAGAAGTTAGTTGAGCACCAGATATAGATCGTCAGCTGAGTTAGTCATCTCGTGTTGTTGGTGGAAGATCACGCGCATTGGCTACGCCAAGCTGAGACGGAATACTTCTACAGGTGCGCAGGATCTAAAATGCGTTTTCCAGAAAAATATAGTGTTACGGCTATTCCATGAACATTTGGGGAAAGACCAGGGAATGGCTGAGGTAGGGTCATCCAATAGACACCCACTTTAGTTACCTGCTGTGATATCTTTACTATTATACTAAGCTAATACATTTTACTATAAGGTTGCACAATTCCCTTTCCCTTATTCACTAAGAGAAAACAGTTGTCAAAGCCGGACTTACCGAGAGGCGGCGAGCTGGAGTACCAGGGTTCAGTCTGACGGCGTCCTAAGTGACACAGAGTCCCTTAGATCTGCGCTTCGAGTCCCCCCAACGTTCTGTTCCCTACGGTTATATCCTAACTCCATATCCGGCAAATTCCCCTGGCAATGCACCGATGTGCGTCACTAGGGGTCTCCACATCCCCTGGAAAACCGGAGAGTACTTCTGGTTGGACCCTCCTAGCCGGGAATGCGGTAAACCTCTAGCTCCCTGTAAAGCTTAAAAACAGGATCCCTTCCATCCGTAAGGATGAACTCCGTGGGTTTAGAGCGGAAGCCAGGGCAACTAGAATAGCCTATGAAGAGGTGTAACTTCCGCTCTCTGACGCACATGCTTAAGTCCAGACTTTACCAAGAAATATTGAACATAAAATGAACTGCATAAAATGTACTGAATTCAGGTCTCCGATATTCCAGCTCGTCACATCTCCCCCCGGCCTCTAGACACTGTCCTCAGTGACTAACAACAGAAGGATAGGAAAAAATATATACATGTGTGTACAAACAAAAGTTATTGTGATATACAGATAAAAACATACAAACAAAACGGTGCCTTCACTATGGGCAGATAGGGGAGGGAGGAGGGGTAATCAACATCCAAGGGAGAGATGGGCATAAGGCAAGAAAGTCCAAGTCCATCCGAGCTGGGGGACTTAGGGGAGGTAGAAAATCCACAGTTCAACACACGCCCAGGTATACATCCCAGGTGGGACCTCCTGTTTATCGTCCACTAGAGGTCCTGCAGCCAACAGCACCATTAGTTTCCGGCGAAGTGCGCCGCAGCGCCAATGTCCTTTGACGCACAGTACACGGTTCGCATCCTGAAGCAGACCTGGTCAAGCCTGATATGCTGGCTAGTCTTCAGAACCTAGCATGGAGTGCATTGCACCGTACCAGGAATAATGACGACGTGGTTAAGGATGTAATCACCATGAGGCAGCTCAACGGGCAGCGCCCCGCTGCATCGTCCATAACCATAGGGATGTTCCGCTACCGAGGCCCGTGGTCGACGTCTCCCTGAGTTACCATGTTGCTTGTAGCCTATCAGTGATGCGCAGGGTCCTCCCCCAATCCCTCCCAGCCCGGCGTCGGCAGGCGTAAAACAAAAATCAAGGATTTGAACATAGTTTGTGAAGAATTAGCATAAGCTTGGTCGCCGGCCGCAGAGGCGACAGGTAATGGCGGCAAGCGAAAGGGCGGCGTACTCGGAGGTGAGGCCGAAGAAACGGAAGGTATCTTAGGAATGATGTAGGAATATTCGTGCGTGGGGGATGAGGGCGGAGAAGGAGCCACTTGACGCGGGATGTTCTGTCTGCGGAGCGTTTGGATGGCAGGTGATATTGCAGGAACCGGGGGAGGTACCACAGGAAGAGTTAAAGCATCACTGAAGGAAAGGATATTATGCCACCTTGTTGGGTGAAGGCCAAATATTCTAACAATATACAAAATATAACCAAGCACAACGACCAATAAACATAAGGATATACCATGCAGTGACAAATACAAAATATGCCAATTGAATTTATTATAAACATTAGGCTTGTAACACTGGTCTAAAGAGGAATAAGTGGGGTAGCCAGAATCATAATACGGTGGTAGGATGGTTGTGTCGATTGAGGACCAGGCTGTAGGAAGCAACCTCGTAAGCTGCCATATTGAGCTCCTTCCTGGCAGGCAATAGCGTGGTGAAAATAACGCAAAGTTTTCCAGTGAAACGTTACATTGAGAAGGTAAATAGAAGCGAAATGCACCGATTTTACTATCGAGCGGAAGCAGCTCCCTATGTCCTGGACAGTATAGGTCGACCTGCTTCACGTGAGTTAAAACAAAGGTATGTGCATCTAATCGAGTGAAAATCGGTCTTTGTGATTCCACACAAGAGAATGGGCAGACCTTAGAAAGGTTCGCAATGGAATCGCCTGACAGTATCGCCTGGGCGCAAGAAGCAGTAAAAATGTAAGAGCCGTAGGGCGGAGTAACCAGGCATAAGGAAGACTGCAAAACATCACATTGCGGAATTACAATTTGAAAATCCCTGTCCGAATAAAGAGCAGCCAGATGGGCCGTCGGACGATCAACTGTACAAGTTTTCTCGTGATGTGCAAAGGAGGTAGGGGTAAACGAAAGCCCTGCCACCCGTTTTATTTCCTTGGAGATTAAAGGTACCTGCAAGCCTACGAGAATAGTCTGTTTGGACAACAGGCAATCAGCAATCCAAGAACTGTAGTATTTTCCAATACCGTCCAGCGACCAAACGAGGCGAAATCTACTATTATTTGCCTCCACCTGCTTTAACATATTAGTTAACAAGGCTGGACTAATGACCCGAGGACTCAACTGACGAGACATACAAGTACGATACAACAGTTCGGTACGATAAATTTGGATCATTTCCTCAAATAACGCTCCCGCGCCTGTCCCTCGAGTGACAGAAGCATCCGTGACCTCATTAAAGGCCCCATCACAAATAGAGATATTAGTTAATGCAATGTAGTGATTATAGTGACGAGCCATCGCTATAATATGATTAATACTATCATCAGATACTAAATTATTATCAACATGTTGTTTGTCCACTAATACAAATTGTGCCCCAAATAGTGATCCGTCTCCCTTCAAGGGGTTACTGTGTGACCGAAACAACAGCACGTAATCCCCTTGGACAGCTCTAAGTTTTTACATCATCTAATCGCAGAACAAAGTTTGTGTCTTGTTAATCTTACAATAAGATGACACAGGTGCACGTAGCCCACACTGCGGTGCTCTAAACAACAAGGGGATGGACGTCTGATAGAAAGTAACATTGGGTAAAAAGTGAAAATCTACCCCAGGGGTGACCATAATACGGGAAGTCCCAAGCTTCCCTCCCACGAATATAGGGCCAGCAGCCCAAAGTATAAAAAAAAACTTCAACATTACTGTGCACAATTACCCAGTTACACTCACTACAAAACACTGGGGAAAGAAAGAAAAAAAAAACAAAAACAAACACAGATCCCTTAAAATTATCAAAACTAAAAGTGCCGGCACAAAAGGGGAGGGCTCAACCCTCCTATACCTCTTTATGGAGGGCTCCCGGCTAGAGGGGCCGTGTAAGGAAATCACCCCCTAACACGTAGCCTTCCTTGAAATGTGCACGATTCCCCTTGAAAGGCCATGTATGAAGCACTCTTACGGGGAAATCCAAAATGAACCCAGGACCCTGAAACCGGAAACGCTACGTAGAGATCAGTTTCCAGTTGCAGAAGTCACTAAACCCGTCCTCTCAAGGACGCTACTTCTAAATACCGCGGGGGTGAATTTTCACACAATTCAGACGTTTTCTAACTATAAAGAAAATGTTACTAAATAGACGAAATACTTTAATCTACAAGGTTAGAGGTGCGGCTGTTTTCTGGAATGCCCCGTGGTGCTGGTCGGGGTGACGTCAGTTCCATCCGTGGAGTTTCACCGGAAGCCGAAGCGGTGATAACAGTATTACGCCGGAGGCGGAAATTCTGTAAACACAACTCAAATAATCGCTTAGCAACAATTGAAAATAAAATGAATAAGAAAACTCCAAAAATAATGATGAATATTTCTAAAACTTCCAGGGACAATATCCCCGAAGCTTCCGCTACCGGCAAACGAGTAGCCACCAAAAGTTCCGGTCTGCGAAATACCATTATACCCACAATAAGCTTAAGAAAGGTGCTCCACATAAATAAGAACGTGGAAGTCGCGGGAGAGGAAGGTGTATGAAACAGAAATTTAGTTTCTCCCTCATACACAGGGGCCTGTGAGAGGTTCAAATGTGGCACCGTTAGAGACCAATTAGAGTTCAAACATTGCGATATATTTGTGAAGGTCAAGTGGTCTTCAGATGTAAGAGGGTGAATAGTAAGACTAGTTAGGGTGGACCATCCTGCTGGTATAATGTGCAGAGTTCGGGGCGGCGGGGGTGAAACTTCTGAGCAGGGGAATCGTGTCGGTATTTGTACAACATTACCTACATGCAATTCACATGAACACGGGAGTGTAATCATCAATGCTCCGGGGGTGCCCTGAGGGGGAGGAGGTATAATGTGAGACTTCTCTTTGCACCGTAAGTCAATTGGAGTCAGTGGGTGCGTAAGAATGTACTTATCGCGTTCCACTTCTGTAATAATCATTTTTGCAGCACCATGACATTGAAACGGGCAAAATTTGTTTAATTCTACTGCTGTCATGCCCCTGAACATTTTAACTGCGCACAAGGAACCAAAAATCAAATCTGTACTAAAACGAGGAATGTAGCATAATCCAGTTTTAAAAGGATCGCATTCTCTAAGAGCTGAACCAGTAATTGGGCGGATTACGTCACCACTTACGGCCACAAACGCTTTGTAATGTAAAATTGAACAGGTAGAGTTAAGCCAGGCAAATGGGATTGATATAAACTCAAAAATGTCCCACTGTGAGTTTTTCTGTTTGACCGGAATTTTAATGGTAACCAAAATGTATGTATTACTAAACCAACAGCTTGTTATCTCTAAATCGAAATATCTGTGGGCCTCAGAATCATCGATTACCAACTCGAACGTCGTATTACGCAATGAGTATTTAAGAGCCCGAAGTTCATGCAGGAAAATGTGATAAGGGATGAGTGATAACGGAAATAGATGTGCGCGACATAGGGCCATTGCATCTGTCTGTTTTAACAACAACAAGTGCACAGCCCGCTGAGTGTTTTGTAATATCTCCCACATTATCAAATACTGATGAGATGATACTTTATCTAGTCTGGTGCGCAATGAATTATAAGTAGTATTAGCCGACATCACCACCTGTCGTAACTGAATATCAATCTTTTCAAATGACTTAGTTACCTTTTCATTATAGTCAGCAAGATTATGCATATTTGAAGTGAGCCAGGAGTGATCATTAGTAACGAGTTTTTGGAGACTGCTGAAATGATCTTCGAGTTCACGATCCGACATGGCAAAGGTGTTCAACTGTGTGCTGGTAGCCACATCACAACAAAAATGCAAAATGTCACCTATAAAGGATACTCCTCGTTTTTGTCGCGAGCGTTCCCTATGCGTAAAATTAAAAATTGCTTCATAAAGTTTACTAATTTCAGCATCCAGGGTATTGCCAATCAAATCAATGTCATCAGCCATTCTGTCGAGTGTTGTACGAAAAGCGCGCCTAGGAATTGGTCGGCCAAGCGTCAGAGGCAGGAGGTCGACTTTTTCCCTCATTATTCAAAAGGTTAAGGGAATCGAGGCCTGGTAGGCGATCGTTTCCGGGAGCTTTCGCCATGACGCACCTGCGACGACTTGAACGGGGATCGAAGTAGTGTCATCAGCAGCTCGACTCCGACCAACAAGAACACCGAACAGAAGAAGTAGAAGCATCTGAAAACATGGAGGAAGGCAGTCTCAGAGCAGACAGAGAGGTTTGAATACCTTCCCCCCCCCAAAAAGAAAAACAACAAATAAAGAAATAAATAAATTACAAAACTAAGAAATATATAAGGTAAATCTAAAACATATTGTATGAGTTTATGTAACAGGATAGGTAAATTCCACCGGATGTGTGCTACTGCACCACATGGAAGAACACCGGTAACCACAGAAAGATTCCCGAAGGAGAGGACGAGAGACAAAGTAAGTGTAATAACAAAACCGAGTAACGCACCGAGGTTTACAGTATGATCATGTCAGCCGCCGGAGCAACCCATCGAGTGAGGAGTTGGTATACCCTCGCCTACGGCTTGTGGCACTTGCCGCACCATAGCCTACATAAACGACTTGTATCTTCCCCTGCTCCAGCAGGCTTTGGATAACTGGGTGGTGAGTACTACAGCATTATCTCCTTACCGAATTTATTTCGCGTGGGCGGGACGAGCTATGCAAATATTTGTTACGGTGGATTAAAGAATGCAGGCCATTTTAAGTTTGCCTGCCTATATGTTAACACGAGAAAGTAATAATAGACAGAAATATGTCGCTCCCTTCCGTGTAGAGAGAGTGACTTCCGCCTTATATTCAGGTCAAGTTCACAAATCCGACAATAACAGTGACTAAGTCGAGCAGTCGGAACATCATGAGTTTTAAAAGCAATATTCCTTTAACCTCCATGAAGTCGGGTGTGAATCGATATTTGGCCTAAGAACATGAGCTCAATTACTAGTACTAAAATTACGACAGGGAAAAGAAAAAAAACTAAACAATCATCAGTTTAGAAAATAGAAAACTGTAACATACGGTCATGTTTACATTACATCCTGATTGAAGTAAGACAAATTTCTTATTTTATCTCTTTAATGTCATCGGGGTTTAATGTTTGCTCACTTTTCCGGAACTTAAATACTTGCTTTAACTATGAATAGTATTTATAAAATTGTTATAGTGCACGAAATGTTTTAATGCATGTGTATAGTGGCTCACTGGAGTTATTACATAATGGGTTTGTGATACTATGATTAATACATATGAAATCAGTAAAGTGACTGATTTTTGTGTTCTTATAACAAGAAAATTCAATGCCATTCACTCACGATGTAGCTTAACAAGGAGAAGATGCTTTAATTATTTGTTAATGAATTACTACGTGGTGCATCTGTTCAGGAAGGGCAATGCACTATGAAAGGGGGAGGGCCATCTATATGCGTTCTCTGGTTCGGTTGATTCCAGTGTTTATTACATCGTTTATATAACTGAAAAACATCCTTACATCTCTGTGAAAGTGCCTCCCATACAACATCCACGTCTTGTGGCGGGAATTCTTTAAGAAATGCCGGCCCCATCTCGGCAATGAAAAGCCATTCATCTTCACTTAGGGGCTGGAGGCACCTCCACGCACTCAGGTATTTACCGAGAATTTTCGCCATAGTCGTCACTAAAAAGTGAAACAAACAAAATAAACAAGGAAAATCCTAATTACTGTAGAATTTCTAAGTCAATTAACGAGTAATTCTTTATATTCATTTATATATAAGTAGTATAGAATTGAGAGAATCAGCACAGTGTAGATATGATGCTGAACTCCCCTCTGTGTTAATATATGAGTGATGTAGAATGCTCCTTGATTTAGAATTCTCCTATGTGAATATCGAGGTGTAAAAGAAGGGGAGTGTTGGCGTAGTGCCGTTCTCCCCTGTGCAGTGAGATGTGTTTGAAGGGGGTGATGATGATGATGATGATGATGTGTGTGTGTGTGTGATGTGTGATGGGTGGATGGGTAACGGGGTTCCAGGGGTGTTTGAATTAAATGTGTTGATAATAATTCTTTTCGATGTGTGTGCTTAAACTCTCATGTATGAATATCGAGTCTAGGGTTCGATATGGGGTTCGGCGGGGGGTATGTTTGAATTAAATGTGTTGATAGTAATTATTCGATGTCTGTGCTTAAACTCTCATGTATGAATATCGAGTCCAGGGTTTGATATCTATTACGTTTAGTGTATGATATATGATGCAGTATCATTATTCTTTAGATAAAAGAATATCGAGAGAATGAATAGGTAGGTGTACTGGGAGAGATATATGAAATAAATGTAATAAGACATTCTGGTAAGGGGTGTTCCCTAACCAGAATCCAGCCTTGAGCTATGTATCTAAGAGCGATGTAAGGTTAAGAAAAAGGTTAAATTCCATTCCCACATCGAGGTATGAGAAAATATAAATCTGTTCCACATTGAAGTATAAGAATGGAGATATAAATCTATGTGAAAGGGTTTCATGACAAAGGAATGTTCCCTCTAAGCATGATAAAAGTGGAACATAGCAAATGCAAATAAAATAAAAGCACTACCCACCTCTTTAAGAATGATAAAAAAATATTGAGAGAAAAGTATAAGAATGCAAATGTAAATCTGTGTGAAAGGGTTTCATGACAAAGGAATGCTCCCTCTAAGCATGATAAAAGTGGAACATAACAGTGACAGAATATTTGTAAGGAGATTATTAAAATATTCCCTCTAAGCATGATAAAAGTGGAACATAACATCGAAAATAAAATAAAAGCACTAACCATCTACTTAAAAATGATTAAGATAACGAGAGAAAAGTATCTCGTCTTTAAGTATATATGAGTAATACAAACTGATCAATCAATATGATAATATATATACGCAAGTAGGGATCTATAGTGTAGATATCCTAACTATCCAGGGTAAGATATCACCCTCGATATAAAAAAATTGTCTAGCAAATCCCCCCTCAGTATTACGAATACTCCACTGAACTTCACCCTTCTCGGAATGCGGGTCAGAGAAAAAAAAGAGTTAATCTCTCCAGACTGGTGACAGGGGTGGTCAAATCACTCTTATTGCTGTAGCGAAGTCTAATTTTGTCAAATAACGCTAGGAAAAAAAGAATATATTTTAAAATTAAACGAATGAATCTATATATTTGTATGAATGATGAAACAATACTATGAATGTGTTAGTATACCAAATGTAAAAGAAATCAAATGTTCAGAAAAATATATTTTGTACAAGTATGTGTGTGTAAAGAAATGTGTAACTATATCCCCCCTCCAAGATGTAGGGAGCGAATCACAGTTAGTGTGCGCACGCAACATGGTGTTTGGGAAGGAGAGATACGGTGGGGGGTGTAAAATATGCTGGATCTATATAAAGTTTAAACTATGATAATAAAGTTACTAGTAATAAGTTTTAACTCATAACGTAGTCAGTAGTAACAACTTTAAAGTCATAGCGTAATATGTAGACAGTAACAGCTCTCCCGGAAGGAGGGGCGGAGCCTCTCTCAATAAATACCCCGGTACGGAGGAGTGAGGAGGCAGTCGATTCTCTGGAAATATGGATCCTACAGGTAAGATAGAAAAGTTGTATATTGTATTTCTCTTTTTTATCTCTGTTTACGAAGAGTTTTGAAGTAATACTGATTCGTTTGTGCTTATATGTTTGTTTCAGATCATGAGATGCTCCAGCTAAATCAACTAGCTGAAGGTGGAACACATCTTCCCACAAAGAAACTACGTGAATTAGATCAGTCCGTTCAACACATCATTCGATCCGTCAAAACCGTGAAGACCAGATATGGTGAACGGGTCGTCGTCGAAACATCAGAATTCCAAGTCTTCCCGCCGGAGAGATTCAAACACATGACCGCAGCGCAGAAAGATCTACTAAACCGTGGTGACTGCATACTCCAATACCATGGCGAGGAAACTCTAGAAAGTGGCTTCAAACGACATAAATTGTCTTTTTTAAGCAGCCTGTAATGTCGTCAAAAGGTGAGCATAATTATTGAATAAAATTTCATAAAAAGTGATAATGTAGTTACTAGCATGTAAATGTGAAATCGTACATGTTGTATTAGAACTTAAAGTGTTAATTATCGCACGTCATGTAGTATTAGTAATTGAGAGTAAACGTTGTAGGGTTAATTTTCATGTATAATATTTACGTACATGTGAATATCGTAATTCAGTTACGTTATTTCACATGCATGTTAGTTACGTTTTGTTTGTTACACGTAAAAGTAACTTTGTAGGTGAAAATACGTTAATTTATATGTGTAAAACGTACATGTGAATATCGTAGTTCAGTTACGTTATTTTACATGTATATGGTTTACGTTGTGTGTTTTATCATTTATGTAAGGGAGAGAGCATTACGTAAAACAATTACATACTATCTGAATATTGTAGTTACGTGATGATAGCAATAGTTGAAATCTCTGTGTAAAATACATAATCATTATGTAAATATTTTCATATGTAAAAGTTACATGCATGTTACGTTCTATGTAAAGTATAGAGTTTACGTAAAATTGAGATTCATGCATGTAAAAGTTATTAACATGTATGTTATTTCTGTTACCACCTTACATACATGTAAATCAATGTTCCCGTATGTAAAGTTAATCGAATGTTGTAATTGCTTTTTCAGAAACGCCGACAAGATGCTCCGATAATGCCACTGGACAACCCTCGATTCAGCAAGATGAAACCCGTCCGAACGTGATCCATCCGCAACGATTACAATGTATTCACAGTGAGTCTGCCTTCAAAAACAGATTATGTAGCTACGAAATTCACAACTGTGTTAATATACTTGACCCCGTCATATTCTTAGCAGAATGCAAACCTTTAATTTTGAATGAAATTGATAAGGGCTTAAACATGTATAAATCAGGTCTTAAGATAGGATCCTGTTTATCCTGTCAATATGTCATAATATCACAAGAGAGCGATAATATTCATACATTTAACTTTAACAGTAAACGTGAGGTGATATTGCAATCTACAGATAAATCTATATGGTATGAAGAGAAGATTGTACAACCTATACTAGATCATATGGATAATTTTGAATCGCGTACCAGTTCAAAAGCTTTATGCAGTATTGAGAAATTAACAATATATGTGACACAATACGATTCATTGAATGCCGGGATGTATACTGAATTACCCGACTTTATAAAATCGAAGAGAGCTGTTATTAACATTCGTAATACAGATAAATATTGCTTTGCATACTGTCTGTTAGCATCCAAATACCCTGTAGAACGTAACAAGAATCGACCCACATCCTATAAAAGATATGATTTTCTTAAAGAATTTAACTTTGAGAATATAACATTCCCCGTGTCATTGAAAGATGTAGAAAAATTCGAGAATCAAAATTCAAATATTTCATTAAAGATATACGGTGTTGAAAATAAATCAATTATTCTCTTATATCAACCAAGAGAGATAAAATCACATCATGTTAATCTTTTGTTGTATAAAAGACATTATTGTCTGATAACAGACTTATCACGTTTGCTAGGAAAGCAGCTAACTAAACATAATGGGCGAAAATGGTTATTTAACAATTGTAACTTGTATTTCACATCAGAATCACGTTTAAATAGTCATAAAAAGCGGTGTATGATGAATCAAATTATCAGAATGCCCGAGGCTGGTAAAACAGATCTCGTTGAATTTAACGCATATTCGAAATATCTAAAAGTTCCATTCGTGGTTTATGCAGACATAGAATGTATCTTACGTAAGGTAGATTCGTGTCAAGATGTATCGAGCAAAAGTTGGACACGTACCACCCATAAAGATGAAGCGTATGCAATTGCATTACATTTGGTTTGTAGTTATGATAAAAATTTAACACGTTTCAAATCATTTGAAGGTCCATATGCAATTGAAAATTTTCTTAAAGAATTAACGTTAATTGCAAATCAGGTCATTAATATATATGCTAATAAAATTGAAATAAGTATGAGAGATGTGGATGAGCTAGAATATCAAAATGCAACACGAGGTCACCTATGCAAACGTGAATTTCTTAACTCGTGTATAAAGGTTCGTGATCATTGTCATTTGACTGGAAGTTACGTTGGCCCAGCCCATAAGCATTGTAATTTAAATAGGAAAATGCCAGGATTCATACCAATATTCTTTCATTGCATGTCAAAATACGATGCTCATTTCATAGTCAAAAAACTAGGTTACGATACGGAACATATCAACTGTATTGCACAAACTTCTGAAAATTACTTATCCTTTAGCAAAAGATATACAAATTCGAATGGAATGAGTATATATCTAAGATTTCTGGATAGCTATCGTTTTTTGGATTCGAAACTTAGTAACCTTTCGGATATGTTAGAACCAGATGATTTTCATTATACCAATAATACGTATACGAATCCTTTGCATAGACAACTGATGAAACGCAAAGGTGTCTTCCCGTACACGTATGTGGATTCTATAGAAAAATTATACGAGAATAGTCTACCATCTAAACATCATTTTGATCATGTAAGCGATGAGGATTATAGTCATGCTAGAACGGTATGGAATGAATTCAATGTTAAAAATCTGGGTGAATATTTAAATATATATCTTAAGAGCGATACGTTAATTTTAACGGACGTGTTTGAACGCTTCCGTGAATTAAGTATCGGTTTGTACGGACTCGACCCCTGTCAGTATTACACACTTCCCGGATTAGCTTATGATGCAATGTTAAGAACGACTGTGATAAGACTATGTTAGATTTCTTCGCAAAAGGAATACGAGGTGGAATTTGCACTGTATCCAAACGGTATGCAAATGCGAATAACAGATACATGACTAGCTATGATAACACTCAACCAACTAATTATTTAATGTACGTAGACTGCAATTCTTTATATGGATATACAATGGAGAATAATAGCTTACCATACACTGATATAAGGTGGCTAACTGACGCTGAAATTAAATCAATAGATATTATGTCTATTACAAGTGATTCTGACGTGGGATATGTGTTGGAAGTAGACTTTAAATATCCACAGGAACTTCATGATATACAAAATGATTTGCCATTATGCCCTTTGAATGAAATCGCGCCAGGTGATAAGTATACAAAATTGCTAACAACATTGAATGATAAAAATAAATACGTATTAGATTATCTCAATTTTCAGCAATGTGTTAAACTTGGTTTGATTGCATCACGTATACATAGAGTAATAGGTTATAAACAATCTAACTGGATAAATCCTTACATTGAACTCAACGCTCGTAAACGTATTGAAGATAAAACGAAATTTGGCCAAAATCTATGGAAGTTAATGAATAATTGTGTTTATGGAAAATTTATAGAGAATGTAAAACGTTATAATTCATTTCATTTAGCTACCAGCTGGAAACTAGCGCGTAAATTGTTAGCTCGACAGACGTGTATAAGGTACGTGATTTTTGATGAAAATTTAATAGGTATAGAATTGGTCAGAGATGAAATATTGATGAATAAGCCAATATACATAGGACAAGCAATCCTGGATCAATCCAAACATAAAATGTATGATTTTTATTATGAAATTCTGAAGAAAAAATTGAAAGATGTAACTTTAATCTATACGGACACGGATTCTTTTCTCTTTGAATCTAGCTGCGATATATATGAATTTATGAACACCAATATACATTTATTCGATACATCGAATTATCCAATGGATAATGTGTATGGTATTCCGTTAGCAAATAAGAAAATTTCAGGATTATTCAAGGATGAGCTAGCCGGTAGAGTGATGACTGAATATGTGGGATTGAAATCGAAATTATATTGTTATCGATATGATACTGAAGTGATTAAAAAATCAAAAGGTGTAACAAAAGATTCGATGAGATTCATAACCTTTGAACAATATCTCTCATGTATTACACATCCTGACACGATACATCGAAGCATGCAGACATGTTTCAGAAGTTATAAACATAATGTTCATACCATTGAATCTAATAAGATAGCTTTAAGTAGTATCGATACAAAACGATACATTCCCGATAATTCATTTTCAACATTAGCATGGGGACATTATGCTATAGAAAATTGTCAAGTCTAATTTTTTTTATTTTCTCAATAAAGCATAGATTCAACTGAGTTAAAAGGTATTACTAGACACATGATAATAACATATTACTGTATTTCAAAAAACAAAATAATTGAGTTTCAAGTATAATTGTAAAGTGTGTTACAACTGAGTTAAAGGGTATTACTAAGCACATGATAATAACATATTACTGTATTTCAAAAAACAAAATAATTGATTTTCAAGTATAATTGTAAAGTGTGTTTCAACTGAGTTAAAAGGTATTACTAGGCACATGATAATAACATATTACTGTATTTCAAAAAAACGAAATAATTGAGTTTCAAGTATAATTGTAAAGTGTGTTACTAATTACATGATAATAACATATTTACTTCATTTGAACGATGACGTGTTTCTTGTTTTTTATGTTTACGTTAGGGGGGGAAGGAATATTTTTTCCTATTCATGTCGTTTTGAAATGTTAGATAGCAGAAATCAATGTAACCTTATTGATCTCTACAATTAAATGTTAATTCAACTATAATCATGTATGACTTTTTATTAAAATATATTTACTAATTATATCAAAATGTTATTATCATGTCTCCGTTAAGGGGAGAGGGGGGATTTATATATAATCAATGTGAACTAGCATGTACATTATGTTAAAGGCTCTTATTTCAACTATAATCATGTATGATATTTGTTTAACGTATATTACTAATTACATCAAATTGTAATTATCATGTTTACGTTAAGGGGAGGTGAATTTCTATATACTCAATGTGAACTAGCATGTACGTTATGTTAAAATCTCTACAATTAAATGTTCATTCAACTATAATCATGTATGATTTTTTTTTTAAAAAAAGTATAAAAATGTTATTATCATGTTTAAGTTAAGGAGATGTAAATTTATATATAATAAATGTGAACTAGCATGAACGTTATGTTACAGAAGATATCAGGAATCAATGTGAACAAAAAAAAATAAGACACAATATATCATTAAAATTATATTTCTTTATTGAGTTGTGTGTTTTTTTTATTTATACAATGTCCACCTCATTAATCCATTCACGGGTAGGAAATCCTAACCATTTCACCAGAATCCTATCACCACGTCGTCTGATAATCCTTTCAACTAAATACGTGTCTGGATATTGAGTTTTCTGTAATTCATAACCGTATAATGCTCCTTCAATCAGTTTACCCTCCAGATCCTCGATGAGATAAGTCAATGGATGTGTCCTTTGCACTGTACGTATCCTAAAGACTTCAACACTCCAATTTGGTAGATAACCTTTCTCCATAACACCTTTATGCATAGAAATCCTCACGTAGTCACCAACACGATGAAGTCTAGATCTTCGCTTCTCACGCAGACTTCTATCATATTTGTATACACTGAGGAGGAGAGAATTATCACGAACTTCTACAGGCCTCATACGAATCGTTCGATGGTAAGTATTATTGTATGTATGAATAATTCTAGGTAGTATGTTTATCCATTGATATGAGCCTTGAACAATAAATTCCTTATGAAAATTCATTTTGATCGTTCTTATTAAACGTTCCACTGCAGCAGCCTTAACGTGAGTGAATGTACTGTAATGATTAATATTATTACGATTCATTAGTTCGCGGAAATGTTTATTGTAAAACTCCCTTCCATTATCAGATTGAACATTCTTCGGAAACGATTCCATTTAATTCAATATCTCCTCCATAGCAGTCGAAACGTTAATACCACTTTTATCACGTAATGGTCATGCATAAGCCATCTTGAAATAAAAATTGCATGCAAGAAGAAAATACTTGTAATTCCTATTGTCTCTTGCATAATTAGACATGTCCATAAGATCTATTTGTACTAAATCGTTCATTCCTTTGCTTATGATCTTACGACGCAAAAATCGTCTTCTAGCTGGTGCATGTAATTCGGTTGCAATGCGACGTTTTATCATGCTATAATTTTTGATGTTTTAAGTTCTGTAATAATTTCTTCTATCTCGGGTGAGTGATTCAAATTACCTGCATCCCTCGATGCAACTAATAATCTTAATCTGTTTATTATTTCATTCGGATCGTTCCAGTAGACGTAATATAATTTTCTCTGCGGTATATGTTCTTTCCAACGTAAACCAAATCCAGTTCGATTACTAACAAGGTCACGAATGATATGGCGATACTTGAACCCTCGATTTGCTCTTAAACGTCCATCTCTTGAGTAGCCATGTCTGTAAACTTGAGTATTCTGTAACATTTGTGAATACACGTCTAAATCATCATCTGTGTACGATGTCTTGCGAGGTAAACGTTTAAATAATAATTCATATAAGCCTGCTGTGGGTTCATACGTTTCTGTCCCTATCTGAATACCATCAGATTTAAACACAACTGTCTTGTTACCCAATTTATGCTCATTATCCTCGTAAAGTATGCCGTAGGTATTGTCCATGTCACTCGAACTAGCAGCAAAGTGTGTAGATACTTTGACACGAGATCAGATCCGTTTGCATCATCTGTGGTTTCTTCGTCGTCGTCGTCGTCGTCTTGGTGTGCTTTCGCTATTACTTTCAATGTTTCGGTTACAGGTTGAAGAACTTCAGACATGACTCGTTGCGTTTCGAATTTCATTCCTTTGAGAGAACGTAACTTTTCTCTTATTGCCCTACTGTGACGGGCAATGGATTCCTTAAGTCTTATAGCTTCAGCATCCATATCGAAATGAATGTATTGTGACTTTGTGGGTTCGTGAAATGAAAAGTCCAATTACACCACTCAAAAATGTTCTTTATTTCCACTGACTTACAGTTAAACTCTTGCCCATTTCACAAAATTACGTAATGCACACAATTACGATTCACCAGTTCGTCCGTTACCGTTCAGATGCACGTACACAATTACGCGCAGTCTTATCGTTCATTAACACGGCGCTCTTTCGCTAGCACGTCAAACACTGACTCACTCACTGTCTCTCTGAAATCCTTTTTTATAGGAATGTCACTCTTTTTCTAGAAGTCTCTGGTTTCACGAAAGTTCCGGAGGGCAGTAGAAGGGCAGAGAAGCGCCCAGGGTCAAGTAACACTTCCCTAACCACCCCTCAGTTAGTGACAGAGACTAATGGGAGGCGTGGCTCGGCTGCCCTTTGGTTTCCTCACAGTAGTTGCCCTCATGCCTATCGCTAATTGGGTGACACTGCTCCCTCCTCAAAGCTGGTCGTCCCGAACAGCACCATCGTAGCGGGCTAGTCGATCCAGGTGTACCACCAACATCTTTCCTCGGGGAACCTTCTGGATGCGGTAGACCACGTCGTTAATCCTCTTCACCACCCGGTACGGTCCTTGCCATGGCTGCTGGAGCTTCGGGCAGCGTCCCTTGGTCCGGGTAGGACGGTACAACCAGACTAGGTCACCTTGCTGGGACCCTTGGCTGTTGGCTTGCCTGTCATACCTGGTCTTCATGCGGTCGCTCGCCTTCTGGATGTTCTGGCGAGCCATCTCGTGCATGTCGTGGAGATGGTCCACCAAGTTCTCCACATACTCGGTCGCTGGCTGTTTCGCTTCCGGAGGGCTTCCAAAAGCCGAACATTAAGCTGGCTGGCGTCATCCCAGTTGTGTCGTGTGTAGACGAGCGATAGGCCAGCAAGAACAGTGGCACCTTGACGTCCCAGTCTCGCTGATGGCTGGCCACGACCTTCCTCAGGTGTTCCTCTAAGGTCTTGATGTACCTTTCGACCATGCCATCCGATTGGTGATGTAGAGGCGTAGTGCGAGTCTTGTTCACCCCAAGCCTTTGTAGTGCCTCGTTCATTAGGTTGGACTCAAAGTTGGTACCCTGGTCACTGTGTAGCTCTAACGGCACCCCAAATCGACAGAACACTTGCTCCACGAGGCAGTCTGTGATTGTCTTTGCCTCTTGGTTTTAGGATGGCATACACCTCCGGCCACTTGGTGAAGTAGTCCACGACCACCATTAGGTACTTGTTGCCTCGGTCGGAAACTGGGAACTGTCCAGCAATGTCAACGGCGATCCGTTTGAATGGCGCTCCGACGTTGTACTGCTGCATGCGACCCCGGCTCCTGGTCTGGGGGCCACGACTCGCCGAGCACACGTGACACTGACGGCACTATCTCTCAGCATCTGCTCGGAGTCTCAGCCAGTAGTAGCGCTGCCGTAGTTTGTCAATCGTTCGGTTCGCTCCCAGGTGTCCTCCCGAAGTACCGGCATGCACTTCCTCCAATACTTCCGGGACCTTACTCCGGGGAAGTACCAACCGTTCTCTCTGCGTCTTCCCATCGGGTGATTCCCATACCCGGAACAGCACGCCCTCTCTGGTCTTCAACGAGTCCCATTGGGCCCAGTACGACTTGTAAGTGGCGCTCCTCGGTGCGATGTCCTCCCAGGTTGGTCTCATTCCTGCCTCCACTTCCCTCAAGAGTGGCCCCAAGTCTGCGCCCGCCAGCGGCTCCCTCCTCAGGCCTGCGCTATCCCAGCCTTCAGCAGGCACTGCCACAACTACTCGGACTGCTGCGGCACGCTCCTTCTCTTCCACTCTTGTGCACTGGCCGTACTCTTCTGGACAGGGTCTTCGGGACATGGCGTCAGCGTTACCGTGGCTCTTCCCTCTACGATGTTCCGAGGTGAAGTCGTACTCCTGCAGCCTCTGGACCCAACGTGCTGTCTGGCCTTCCAGGTTCTTAAAGCTCAATATCCAGGTTAGGGCGGAATGGTCAGTCCTCAGTTGGAATGGCTGACCGTACAGGTACTTGTGGAAGTGCTCCAAAGTCTTTACTACCGCCAGTATCTCCCGTCCGGTGACGCAGTAGTTCTTCTCTGCCTTGGATAGCGTCTTGCTGTAATAGGCTATCACCCGCACATTGCCATCCTGGATCTGCGATAGGACACCTCCAATGCAATGGTCGCTGGCGTCGGTGTCCCCAATGAAGGCGCCACCCAGTTGTGGGAAACCCAAAATTGGAGCACTGCACAGGGTTTCCTTCAGGTGCTGGAAAGCGTTTTCGGCGTCCTCCGTCCACACATAAGGCCGGTGTTCCTCTGTCAGGCAGGTGAGGTGTTTGGCGATGTTGGAGAACCCCTTTATGAAGCGGCGGTATTAACTGCACAGCCCCAGGAAATTGCGCAGCTCTTTCTTATCCCTTGGGCGAGGCCAATCCCTCACGGCCTTTGTCTTCTCCGGGTCGGTGGCCACTCCGGTTGCTGAGACTATGTGGCCCAAGTAGTTAACTTCCTTGCGGAAGAGCTGGCACTTCTTAGCGTTCAGCTTCAAGTTGGTCGCTTGCAGTCTCTGCAGCACCTTACTCAGATTCTCGAGGTGATCTTCAAAAGTCTTCCCGATGATGATGTCGTCCAGGTATAGCAGGCAGGCATCGTAAGTCAGCCCTCTCATCACTGGCTCCATGAGGCGCTAGAAGGTAGCTGGTGCGTTGCAGAGGCCAAAGGGCATAACCGTGAACTGCCAGAGCCCTTGGCCCGTCGAGAATGCGGTCTTCTCCTTGTCTCTCGGGTCTAGAGCTACCTGCCAGTAGCCCGACTTCAGGTCCAGAGTCGAGAACCACTGTGCACCAGCTAGCGTGTCCAGGGTGTCGTCAATCCGGGGTAAGGGAAAACAGTCCTTCCGGGTGACGGCGTTCAAATTTCTGTAGTCTACGCAGAAGCGCAGCTCACCGTTCTTCTTCGTCACCAAGACTACAGGGGAACACCAAGGGCTGTCAGACTCCTCAATCACTCCCCTGGATCTCATGTCCTCCAGCATGTCTCGTACCGCCCCTTGCTTCGCCAGCGGAACGCGCCTATGTGGTTGCCGAATGGGCTGGGCGTCCCCGGTGTCGATGCGGTGAAGCACTTTGTCCGTGCGGCCGAGGTCACTATCACCTTGGCTGAAGACGCGCTGATACCGTCTTAGCAGTTGTCGAACCTTCTCCAGCTGTTTTGCGGTCAGGTAGTCGGCCGCCCTCTCCAGTAAGACTTCTAGCCGGGGCCCCAGGTGTTGCTTCAGCGCTGGCTCCTGTGTATTGTCGGTTGCTGTTACGCTCACCACGGGCTCGCACGTTCCCAACTCCGTCCCGGCTTGGACGTCGTGATCGGTGTCCGTTGGATTTAGCAGTCTCACCGGCACCTCCTCTCGGAACGGCAGCAATGCCCTGGCTACACACAGTCCGTGCACAGGCGTCTTCTGGTCCAGCATCATGTTCCTGGTTCTCTGGCCCTGCAGTCGCGCCGTCAACACCACCTCGCTCCTCGCGGGGACAACCACGTCTTCGTCCAAGACGACCCTGCAAATTCCAAGGCGCTCTTCGGGTTCACGGAGTGTAACCTCTTCTCCGTTAAGCCGCAGGACCTTCTTGCCGACGTCGACCGTCGCCTCATGGCTCCTGAGGTCATCCAGTCCCAGGATCACCTCCTCAGCCACCTTCGCGACGAACACCCACAGACGCACGGCACTCCGTCCCAAGTTCAGCTCCAGCAGATCCTCCTTCTCCACAGGCAAGATGTCGCCCGATGCCGTGACAAGCTGGTATGGCCGGCTTGGCTTCCTTGTCGGCAAACCCTTCGCCACGTCAGGTCTGATGATGGTCACGGCCACCCCGGTGTCCACCAGCACGCGGCACGGCTTTCCTCTTACCCAACCGTCCGCGATGAGGCTGTCATCCATACGCCGGCTGACGGCGCGCAGTGTCACTCGAGGGGATGGTGGTGATGGCGCCGACGTGCCCCTCTGCACGCCGGCCCTTACTCCTTTTCCGGCTGCTCTTCCTGGTGTGGGCAGTCTCTCTGCAGGTGTCCGGGCTGTCCACACCCCCAACACAGGCCACTAGGTGTTCGCCGGCGTCCCTCAGCTGGTCTTCTGTCTCCGGCGTAGCGGACACTCCTCGTTCTCGACGTCGGGATGGATGTTACTTTGGCCGCCTCCTTCCTTAATGCCACTGTCAGCGTCTCGTGGATGGTTTTATATTCGCCGAGCATTAGGCGCTGACGAATCTCCGCGTCCCGTACCCCTTCGACAAAATTGTAGGCGGCTTCCCGGGATACGAACTCCAGTGGCAGGTCAACCAAGGCCTTGCTAGCCAGCTGCTCGATAGCTATGGCGAACTCCTGCAGCGTCTCCCCCGGCTGCTGTGACCTTGCCTTTAGCTGGCTGCGGTATGCTGCGGCTAAGCGGTGGTTCCCGAAGCGATCCTCCAGGGCCTCCCAGATGTCCTTGGGTGCCGCCGTTGTCTGCACCGCGTTTAGCACTTCCGCGGCCCTTCCCTGCAGGCTGGCTATTAACTGTGTGGCCTCCTCCTCCAGTGACCATCCGTTGTGCCTGGCCACTGTGTCGAACTGGCGGCGGAAGATCTCAAACGTTGACGCGCCGTCATACTTGGGAGGTTTGACGCCCGCAGATGTTGTGTCGCGTCCCGGCGCGTCGACCTTCAAATCCTTCAGCTTCCTGCCACGACGTCCTCTACCATGGCGTTCAGGGACTTCACGCTTCTGTCGGCTTTCCCTTCCAGGTCGTTAACTCGGCTCGCCATGTCCTCGACGCGCTCGTCCACTTGGCCCATCCGATTGCCCAGCTCCGTCACGTCATCCCTCACGCCGGCCAACTGTTCTTCAAATTTGGCGGCGAGAGCCTCGTTCGCCACCTCCATTTCCGTGGTCAGTTCGGCCATCTTTGAGGTCATTGTCGTGGCCAAGTTGTTAGCCGCTTCCGTCTTCGCTGTTAATTCGGCCTTCATATCTTCCATCTTCCCGGTGATGTTGTCGTTGGCCGTCTTCATTTGTTTAAACTCGGCGGTGAGGTTGTTATTTGTAGTCTCCAGCTTCGCGGCCAGGCTGTTATTTGCCGCTTCTGTTTTTGCAGCAAGGTTTTCATTTGCCGTCTTCATTTCTTTCAGTTCCGCTAAAATCTTTTCTAATGCTGCCTCCACTGTGTTATGTCGCACGCCTGACACCAATTGTGACTTTGTGGGTTCGTGAAATGAAAAGTCCAATTACACCACTCAAGAATGTTCTTTATTTCCACTGACTTACAGTTAAACTCTTGCCCATTACACAAAATTACGTAATGCACACAATTACGATTCACCAGTTCGTCCGTTACCGTTCAGATGCACGTATACAATTACGCACAGTCTTATCGTTCATTAACACGGCGCTCTTTCGCTAGCACGTCAAACACTGACTCACTCACTGTCTCTCTGAAATCCTTTTTTATAGGAATGTCACTCTTTTTCTAGAAGTCTCTGGTTTCACGAAAGTTCCGGAGGGCAGCAGAAGGGGAGAGAAGCGCCCAGGGTCAAGTGACATTTCCCTAACCACCCCTCAGTTAGTGACAGAGACTAATGGGAGGCGTGGCTCGGCTGCCCTTTGGTTTCCTCACAGCTGTTGCCCTCATGCCTACCGCTAATTGGGTGACAGTATAATTAATCAGCTACTGCTAATTTATATGAAACTATCAGTTCTATACTTAATATATGACCATCTTTAGCACGTCCGACTGGCGCTGCAAACGATAGAATATCGCCAGTTTCAACTTTTACAGGATATCTTTCAACTAATCTTCCGTTTATTGCAAACAATGTATCATTTGCAGCATGCGGATGTACCGATGATACAATAGAACACGAGATTACACTTCCATTTCCAGGAACTTTATAGTATTCGAGTCCCGATATTAACGTATACCTTAAAGAGGGACCTCGAAACGGACGTGTTTGCAATGAAATTATGAGTTGTGCTTTCAATTGTTGTAACATAGTGTTTACAACACTTCTCATTCGGGTTTTCGTAGTATGAATATCATTATTTATAGTGATTAGTTTATTATCAAGTTCCGTTTGTCGTGCGGTTAATTCTTTCAATTCTTTTTCTACAGCTGTGGTAATAGTCTCGCTAGCGGAGGTGATTGTTCTAGTTAACTGACCTGGTAATTTATTCTGTTTCCGTGTAATAGTATCGGCAATGTTTGTTATAGTCACAGTTAAACCCGTTTGCAATTCATTGTGTTTCTGTATAAAGAAATGATTAACATAACTCATGGTGACTGCATCACTATCATCTATCGGATCGGCTAAATCCTTCAATCTCTTCATTCGAAATGATAGAGTTTCATTAGAGTCGTGAATTGGAATCCTGTCATCTACATATTTTTTATTAGGAACGTCGTGTTCGTGAAGGGGTTCCAACAGCGTTTTCATTCTTATACCATCTATAATGACATTATTTTCGGAATCACGTTTAAATGCATATTTACTTAAGTACTCCATTAAATTGTTGTATTGGATGTCGAGCGATTTTTGTATGTGAGCCTTAAGCATAGCTTCAAACTCGCCCATACGCTGATACGATGTCTGCTCGCTGAAGATCTGCATTCGATTCTCGACGTCAGCCGTGTGCGTATCCACATAACGTTTAGTCGATGCATCGTCACCTTCTTCAGGGTCGTGAATATTGCACAATCGCTTTCCCTTGAATCGATAGTTTCCCGATCCATCTCTAGTTATGATATATCGATTGAACACACCCCTAGAGGGTATGATTCTTCGGGATCCGAACCTGTCGATACTCATTGCTTAAGTAATGGATTATTCTATTTATTCATTCTGATAAAGCGATCAAAACCGTGACGGTAGCGTCCCTCGTTCAATGGATATTCTGGTACTATAACAACAAAGGATCGTTCATCACTCTCCCATATATGTTTGCACATATCCTTAAATTCATCATAGGACATATCGGTATTTACATAATCTTCGTATATATGTTTTAAATTGAGATTATCCTGTCTAAAGAATATAATCATATTTGCATTATCTCTAATTAAATGTTTAGGTACTTTAGCATATGATTGTGCTAAATATATAGCATCGACATTACGATGTCTACCCATACTGTAATATGAAGCTATCTTACCCTGTTTTTCATTTATCACATCATCAAATACGAATATAGAATTTTCTCTAGCATCCGACGTTTGAATCACTTTTTCACCATCATCGAACGTAAATACACATATATCGGGTATAGTTTTCAGTAACCTGAGTAAATATCGATATTTAAGTTGTTGCAACGATTTCGAGTATATGTAGAGGTTTTCTAATCTCAGACCATTCTCGTGAATAAGCAGGTTGAGTAAAACGTTCGTTTTTCCAGCATTTGAACTGCCCAGTATGAGCGCTCTAACGTTACTCGGAAACAACGTACCGTGTCGTCCTTTGCGAATGTCATCCTCGAAATCTAACACCTGTATGGGTAGTGTACACTTTTGCTTTACTATCTCCATATCGCGACTAATACTTATAAAGCATAAGTTTTGCCTTTTATTTCGTTCCTGATAAGGGCAATCTATGTAATTACTGGATTTAGCCAATCGTCATAGGAATCGTATACTTATAAAGAGCACGTTTTGCCTTTTTTATTTCATTCTGAGACATGCGCTCTACACGTGCACGCAAAGGTTCGGGAATTCTTAATTCCTTGATTAATTCATTACCATTTGAGGCACATTTACCGGGTTATCGTTTCTGCGGTCCCGGAACGAAACTACATAAACGCTTGCAGAGAGGTGACTTACCGGTGAACGGGTTAGATTCAGCGTGTTTCGATCACGATCGGGCTTACGCAGAGAGTACTGATACAGAATCTCGTCGTCTAGCCGATAAGGTGTTGGTAGAGAAAGCTTGGAGACGTGTAAAGTCTGCCGACGCTTCTTTGGGCGAACGACTTGCAGCTCGACTTGTGACTACACTTATGAAGGGTAAATTGGCAGCGGGCGCTGGTATGCGTAAACGTCGCAACAAGAGAGGTGGTTTCTTACCTTTGCTACCACTTTTAGCAGCTCTAGGTGCAGCAGGTGGTCTAGATGGAGGTGCTGCTCAGATTGCTACGGCTGTCAATAAGAAACGTTCTGATGCAAAACAACTTGCGGAACTAACACGTCACAACGAGCGTATGGAATATTTGGCACAGGGTAAAGGTCTTCGCCGTAAGAGAAGTCGTAAGGGTAGAGGATTGTATCTTCGATCAAAAAACTCGGGGCGAGGCCTATATTTATCCCGGAAAAAGCCCTGAGTGCTACCGAGATCGATTCGTATGCACGACGTCTACATATTCCACATTTTAGAGGTGTCTTCATGATCGATAAACTCCCTCCACGTCCTCGATACTATGAGAAAATAGTAGTGAATCTGGATACATCAAATAATCCTGGTACACATTGGATTGCTGTACGTAAGGATGGTGACGTTGCCTACTACTTTGACAGTTTCGGTGATCTGAGACCTCCGGAAGAGATAGAAACATACCTTTCGGGTGTCAAGCTCCTATATAATACGACGAGATTTCAAGAATTCGATTCTGTGATTTGCGGTCACTTGTGCCTTCAGTTTCTCCTCGATGAGTTACACGATCACCGTGACTGGTAGTGATACCAGCTTCTCTACATTTTTAAATCCACCATTACATCTGGATCCTAACGGACATTACGAGATAGCTCTATTGAATTTTGAGAATTTTTACTCGATTCCGAATGTGGACGAGAGTAATAATCTATTCCATTACGTTCGCGATGGAAAAGTCGAACGTATAGTAATTCCACCGGGTACTTATGAATTGGATGATATCGCCAGATTGATCAAGGATGTTCTCGACATCGGTGACGACTTTATTCTACGTGCTAATAATAACACCATGAAATCAGAAATTCAATCTCCCTATATTATCGACTTTAGTCGTGAGAGATCTATTGCTCCTCTTCTCGGTTTCACCTCTAAACAGAGGGTACCGGCGAACGTGCTGACCGAGTCTAATGATTTGGTTAACATATTCAAGGTCAGCATCATACGTATCGAGTGTAGTCTTGCAACGGGATCTTTCATCAATGGTAAAAGTGGTCATTCTCTGTATGAATTTTTCCCATCGGTACCTCCAGGTTATCATATCTCGCAGGAACCATCAAGTCCTATATATTTACCAATCATCGATACGAATCTCATTGATCATCTCGACATTAGAGTGGTAGATCAGAACGGCGATAAGTTAGATTTCAGGAACGAAACCATCACTGTACGATTGCACATACGTCGTAATGGGTATAAGTTTTAAGAGACGATGCTATATTAAAAAAACCTCTCTCGTGATTGAACTCTACTCGATCATCGACCTGCAAGCTAATCACATCGTCTAATCGAAAATTTCTCGCTAACTTAGGCTTCAAGGTTCTATGATGGATGTGTTGGACGTGACCGGGATTCCGACCTTTGATGATAAGATCAGTAAGGAGGAAGAACACGTATTCCTACCGTACAATACGTCAGCTCTCGATGTGAACGATGAAATTAGAATTCCATGTCAAGCTGAAGATTTGTACACGCTTCCTAGTAGAAGTTATCTCTACATTGAGGGCACTCTCACTAAACCCGACGGCACCGTCGCCACATCGAAATTGAGTAACAATGCTATGGCATTCCTATTCGATGAGATTCGTCTGGATATGAATGGAACGACTATTGATAGAACTAGGAATCCGGGCATTTCATCAACGATGCGTAACTATGCAGCACTGAATGAACTGGAATCGAATCGTTTACTAAATGCTGGATGGATCTATCCAGGAGGTGTGGTAGACATCGTGAATACATCGAATGGTGTCTTCAGTGCTATCGTTCCTCTTTCGATATTGCTGGGTTTCGCCGACGATCACAAGGAGGTCATACTTAATAGCAAGTTTGAACTTATTCTCATTAGATCTAAGGATTCTAATAATTGTATCATTGGAAACGATCCTACAACCATACAACTAAATAGACTCGAATGGAGGATGCCTGTACTTCGACTTTAAGATTCTGAACGAGTTGATAAACTTAAACTCGTCAAATCGGATAAACCTCTACACGTCGCATTTCGAACCTTGGACCTTCACACTCAACCTGATGTACCTCAAACTAAAGCGTTCACATGGAACATTGCAACCACGACTAAACTTGAAAAACCACGGTTCGTCATAGTCGGGCACAAGTGGATAGATTGAATCATCTCGCTAAGGATGCTTCTCTATTTGATAATTGTAATATCACCAATCTGAAACTTTGTGAATCTTACCCCTATCACGATATGAATTTGGATTTCGCCAATTCGAAATTTGCATCTCTGTATGATCAATATTCCAAATTTCAATCATCCTACTATGGAAAGGAGAATTACCCTCTTTTGAAAAGGAACGACTTTCTGAAATATGCACCGCTAATCGTCATCGATTGCTCTCAGCAACCTCAGGATACTGTGACGGGGGCAGTGAATGTCAGATTGGAAGTTCAAGCATCGTCAAATTTTCCTGCACAAACTTCATTATTCTGTTTAATTATTCATGATAAATTATTCACTTATAAACCATTAACTCGTGTTGTACAATCTATCATATAGGTGTAATAAATAAAACATTACAAATTCAAATTATCTTTTTATTGACTTTAACATACATCTCCAATATCCTCTTCCTTGCACTCCTGCTTTTTGCATCATATGAACATAATGATTTATGAATATCATACAATTGATATAAATTTCTTTCAATATATGGAATTAGTCTTTTAAGTCCATTGAATGCAGTACTATTCAGATTTATACTGCCCACATTTAAACATGTATTCACAAACGTTATTTCTTTCATCTTATTCATGCATAACATTATATTAAATGCATATATTATATGTTTACTGTACGGTGCACATGGATGCTTACCATCTTTCAGATACGTATCCAAAACACACAAATTTGACATTATTACCTCCGAATCCTCTTTTGTAATATACCAAACGTATCGTCATGTGTGGCTTTAATGTAAAGTGATGGGAGTTCATTGTATAATCCTATGTTCACACGAAAGTCAATGCTGATGGAGATGTCGTTATCGTTCATGCACACACTATTTACCATCACTCGCAACTTCTTCCTCTACTTCTTCTGCGGATGGTGTGAAGGGTTCGAACATCATTATGATGAAACTGTCCTGATCGAATGTCTTCTTGGCTTTGACGATTCTCGGTTTGCAGTTCGTCTTCTTTTTCTTGTCTCCTTTCTTATTGGATCTGCGGACATACACGAACTATGTCTCAACATCGTGAATATTTAATACACTTGTTAACATAAAACTCTTATTATTTTATACTCACTTTTCTATGACTTCCTCCTCAGATTTCGATGTACCGATATCCTTAAACGGACGATCATTGTACGGACCGCACACATCTTCACCTTGATCCTGTTCGGACTGGCATGCCACATCTTCACTTTGGGCTTTACTTAAATAAACATATTTATCATTAGTTATCTAACACATAACAACACTTTCACGTTAACACTCAATTATAATTCTACTTACCCGAGATACACTTTACAATTCTTTCCGCATTGAGCATAAGATGTGATTGAATCATGATGGGAAGGATTCTTGCAAATCACTTGATGCATCTTCCCAGCACACGTTTCATCGTGATGCTCAACCCAATGCTTTTGCAAATCTTCGAAATTGCGTAGATTCTCCCAGAATCTGGTATCACTTTCAATGATAGGAGTTGTTGTTCCACTCATCTTGACGTTGCGATGTAAAGTGAGAATGCATTCGTTCCCGAGTGAGCAGATGGGTGATGAAACGTGATCATACCTGCCTCCCCCCTCCCCATCATCTCGTCGATTGTACTTAACGTATGGAGGGTTTTGTGTGAAGTGAGGACGCATTCGTTCCCGAGCTAGCGGAGACAGGATGAAACCTGTTAAATCGAATTTACTATATTACCGTTTTATCCCGTTCCCCCCTTCCACCCTCTCGTCGCTTGTACTGGAGGAGGACTAGTGTTTATCCTCGCGTACATGAATGGGAATCGAACCAATGACTCTATATTCTATATGAATCCTCCCGAGAGAACTCAATATTTCTAGATGAATATTTATACGCCCACATATACACACATATGCACAAATCTTGGGGGATGACAAAACGTTATCACCCTTATACTTCAATGTGGAACAGATTTATATTTTCTCATACCTCGATGTGGGAATGGAATTTAACCTTTTTCTTAACCTTACATCGCTCTTAGATACATAGCTCAAGGCTGGATTCTGGTTAGGGAACACCCCTTACCAGAATGTCTTATTACATTTATTTCATATATCTCTCCCAGTACACCTACCTATTCATTCTCTCGATATTCTTTTATCTAAAGAATAACGATACTGCATCGTATATCATACACTAAACGTAATAGATATCAAACCCTAGACTCGATATTCATACATGAGAGTTTAAGCACAGACATCGAATAATTACTATCAACACATTTAATTCAAACATACCCCCCGCCGAACCCCATATCGAACCCTAGACTCGATATTCATACATGAGAGTTTAAGCACACACATCGAAAAGAATTATTATCAACACATTTAATTCAAACACCCCTGGAACCCTGTTACCCTTCCACCCATCACACATCACACACACACATCATCATCATCATCATCATCATCATCATCACCACTCCCCCTCAAACACATCTCACTGCACAGGGGAGAATGGCACTACGCCAACACTCCCCTTCTTTTACACCTCGATATTCACATAGGAGAGTTCTAAATCAATGAGCATTCTACATTACTCATATATTAACACAGAGGAGAGTTCAGCATCATATCTACACTGTGCTGATTCTCTCAATTCTATACTACTTATATATATTAATGTTTACTATATATATATATATATATATATATATATATATATATATATATATATATATATATATATATTGTTTCTCTCTCTCTCTCTTTTTTAACATTGCTGAATGAGAATTCCGATCATCAAGATAGAGAAGACTGTTGGAAACATGCCTATTAATAATACGTAGGGAGATGTTTGTTTTCCTACTCCATTATGAGAGAAAACAGGAGGGTAAAGTTCCATGGTACTAACTGGAGTAGCTTTAGTACAAAATGGGGGGTCATAACCTATATCACAGTGACACTGATATTTATTATTACAAACTCCATGTGTGCTACAACGACATGTGCGATTTTGAATAGTGGCAACTGAAACACATGTCTGATTTATGCATAATTTATTTGTTCCACACTTGGCACCATTGGGTACTAACCCTGGTTGAACCACATCTGTCCCCAAGTCAACTATAACCGTAGTACACTTTTCATTAGTACTATATTTTAGGGTATGGCCTATTCTAACGTACGGGCGCATTCCAAGTTCTAGTTGATGGCTTTGTTCATAGCTACACTGTAAACTTCCACAATATAAATCTGTCGTGTTGCATTTAGTATACCGATTATAAAGATAATCGTACCCACAATTACCATTGATGCCACCGCGGTCATTATTGTGACGCAGACGTCGAACTCGCGTTGCCGATCGATAATGCGGACTGGCGGTGGTGGCGGGGGGGGGACGCAAGGGGTGGCACCTCCTCCTAACGCGCGAAGGTGCTCGAAGGCTCCAGAATGATTTCCCCCTCCATAATGGAAGAATCCAGAAGTTTCGGGGCAATCGATACAACCGCGGCGACGGCTAGTTTTGTGGAGGAAGTCGCGGTGTCCGGACGTGTAGTGAGTTGAGTGAGTGACCGTGAGCCGGGCGGACGTGTAGTCGAGTTGAGCGGACGGGTAAAGACGAACTGGCAAGGTTGAATGGTGTAAATTAAATTGCAATTGTGTACGTGCATCGGAACGGTAACGGACAAACTGGTAAATTGTAATTGTGTATAGTAACTATAATTGGAATAAGGTGAAAATAAAGAACATTGTTAAGTTTGTGTAATTGGACTTTTCATTTCACGAGCCCACAAAGTCACATTATTTTGATAGCATTCAAAATCCATGCTTTTGGAACATTTTCCCCATAATTTTCGGCATTGATTTGTGTGAGTGGTACAGGAGCCGTGATAGCAAAATGCTTTTCCTTTCTTACAGGGAGTGCCGTCCATTTTATAAACATTATCTGGGCAAAATGATGAAGTACCATCACAATAATCTGGAAGGTCACATTCGGAAGTAGAGGCGCGGCACAATGTACCTTGACTTTTTGGGAGACAAGTTTTAACATCACAGCATTTACCAGTTGCGCAGGAGGCGTTCTGATATAGTGAGCACGTAGATGCATTACAACAAAAATTGTCTATATCACATTCCTCACCTTGTTCTAAAATTTTGTTTCCGCAAAGGGGGCCTAAAAAAGAACTGGGGGGCTTGTTGAGAAGACATAAATCAATATAATGACTTAACGAGTAATCTAATTCACGCAAGTTACAGGGGGTCCAAATGGTAGGGATTGTTGAGGTAATTGATGCTCCCATAATGCAACAGTGTTCACATGGGCAGCAACCAGAATCATGGTGTATTCCAAAGCTGTGGCCTAGCTCATGAGTTGTAGTTGTAGCTACTATTTCCTCATTTTGTATATCATCATTCATGACTGAGCCTGAGTGTTCATAAGTACACATAGAGTATGGGTAAGCGTTTCCCACAATTCCACGTTGAAATTTTACAGCGGTAAGTAACTGTGCATGGTAATGAGGATATACCATGAGTAAATATTCCCGGCGATAGCGCAAAAACTCGTTTAGTGCCTGGTGAGCGCTATCACTTACGCAAATCTGATTTTGAGTAGACCACACTACAACACCTGTGAGTGCAATTGAGATATTTAAAGGGGCGTAAAAAGCGTTAACAAGGTTGATTAAATGCATACAATGCTGTTGTACACTGCGTCTGTTTAATGTTAGTTGCATATACAGGGTGTAATCAACAACAAATAGTAATTCCACAATACGCGTTACATCCTGGTGCACATCCTGGGTACAGAGATTACTGGGTACTCGTCTATATTTTACGGGAAACCGTCTGAGTAATGTAGGGTGTCCACTTTCGGAGGATCCAAAATGTGTGCAGTTTCGACTACTCACCAGCGCTTTTTGGTAATGATGGCGAGGAACTAGGAAATTTGAAGTCTCATCTAATTCATTTTTGAAATATGTATGTTTTGGTAAATGTATTGCTTTCTTCCCATCGTATATGATACCTTGCACATCGTCACATATGGATATTGCAGCCCAGGAACTACTTATACCCCGTATTTTCCCAATATACTGACAAAGTTTAGGAGTAGTTTTATGGATGCGTTGACCACCCGTAATGTATGTTGCATAAAAATCACAAGACAGAAGCGCGGTATTCAAGTGGAGATCTACTGTATAATTTGTGTGGGGTAATTGGTACACAAGGGTGAAATTTACTGCCTGGTTATTTTTGGGTAATATAACTGGGTGTCTATCATGGCTTGTGTGCCCTGTGGTGTCTAGAGTGACACATGGAAAGACTATAACGCTTAATAAAAGCAAGTCAAATATATTAATAGCAGATCCCATTACAAAGGCAGAACTTAAGGGCAGGAAAATTTAAAACCAACCTTTACCCAATGTATGTGTGACGCCGCGTCTTCGCTACGAATCCTTGGTGATATTTAGTGACTGGCCGATGAGTGCTCCCTCTATGAAAACAAAAGTGAACCGAAAATAATGTCTACAATATCAAAAAAGAAACAAACGATAGCAAATGTAACATATCGAAGTTAAACTCTAAGCATATGGCGCATGTACCCTAATAATTAAGACTACATCCTAACAAATCATGACCACAGAGGGCCAGTGTCTTCTCAATAGGTCATAATTAAATTATTAAATCAGATTTTCCGAGTTTAGGGCAAAAAGTACACCCTCCAGTGGTGGTGCTATATGGGAACATTTAAACCTCTCGTCTCTCTATTTCTGATAAGTATCATACTCTTCTTACCACTCACCCCGATATTCAGGACATTTAACAATGTTTTTACCCTGAGGCGGGTACCTTATTTTTTATATCTTTTTTCTATATGAGCCTTACTCAGAATTTACTCACTATAATACTAAATTACTTTTCACTTATTATCCTACTTCAGCTAGTCTATTGTACCTGCTTAATTTGTTTCGTCACCATGTTACACTTAGCTTATCCTTATTGCACATAGTAGGGAAACAGTCTGGACACATGGACTGTTTGTTGCTTTAGGCGATGTCCGCTGTATGATTGAATTACATAATTTACTGGGGATAATTTCTTAACAACGACAAACGGGTCGTAGTACTTATGCAAAAGTTTAGTGGTTTTCCCTTTCTTGCGGATTGGGGTAAATAACTTAACTAATTGGCCTGGAGTAAAATTAACAACCCGCCTTTTCCGGTCAAAGAGGCTTTAAGATTTCACCTGTGACTTAGTGATGTTATCCCTTGCAACTTTCCTAGCTTGCAAAATTTGCTCCTGAGTCTGTTTAATAAATAAATTTTCTGTCGTGGCCTTTAACTGCACCTCCTCAGGCAATGTTGGCTGCCGTCCGTACATGAGGAAAAATTGTGTTTCTCTCGTAGTTTCCTGTTTAGACGAATTATAGGTATAAACAACATGGGGTAATGCTACATCCCAATCATTTTGTCTAGATGAACAAAAATGGCTCAGCATATTGACAATACTTTGATTTCCTCGCTCTATTAACCCATTACACAGAGGATTGTAGACGGTGGTAAAAGTCGGTTTCACCCCCATAAGTTTCAAACGATGTTGTGTCACATCGCTCATGAACACGGCGCCTCGGTCGCTCGAAAGCCTAACCGGAGCGCCATGTCTGTAAATAATCCGTTCCAGAATAAATCGAGCAACATGCTCAATTGTGGCCCGGGGCAGTGCATCTGCCTCCAAATATCTGGTGGCGTACTCCACAGCGGCTATAATCCACTTCTTGCCTGATTTAGATTTCGTGATTAGTCCGATTAGATCTATCCCCCAACACTCACCAACCTCTGTTACGGGAATTGGTTGTAGCAAGGCCCCCGGCTTAACGTTTCGAGGTCCCTTACGGGACTGGCAACTCAAACAAATCTTAACATAACTTTCTATCTGCTTTCGCATTCCAACCCAATAATAGCGAGAATGTACTTTAGTAAAAGTCTTAGTAAATCCGAGGTGTGCCCCCAAGGGGTGATTGTGAGAGGCATAAAGAATTTCATTCTTAAGGAACTCCGGAATCACCAGGAGCTGAAGAGGACCCGAGGATCCAGCGTTCTTCCGATACAGTACCCCTGACTTCAGCAGGTAAGTTGCCGCCTGGCGGCGCATTTTGGCTGGGGCTCCAGCCGGGTTTTCTACAGCTGCAATAATAGGGGCAAGTTTTGGATGCTTCCTTTGTTCATCCGCTACCTGAGTGGGAGTTAACAAACAAGTTATTAATTCGTCTGTTTGTGCCAATTCTTCGGAACTTGCTGTATCTATAGGGAACCGGGAGAGGGCATCTGCGTCCGTATGCTTTTTTCCGGATTTATAGACTATTGTATAGTCATACTCTTGTAATTTCAGAGCCCATCTAGCCAACCTACCGGTTACATCTTTCAGGTTACGCAGGTAACACAGGGCATGATGATCGCTAACTATTTGCACCGGATATCCATATATAAAGGGTCTATAGTTACAAAGCGCGTATACCACTCCCAGCAGTTCCTTTTCAGATACACTGTAGTTTTTTCATATTTTGTAAGCACACGACTACTATAGGCTATGCGATGCCACATCCCATTGATCTCCTGTAAGAGGCAACACCCTATGCCTACTCCAATATCATCTGTATGTATTTTTGTAGGTGCACCCGGGACGTAGTGTGCTAGGACTGGAGCGGTAGTTAGGGCTCGTTTGAGGTGGTCGAAGGCCTTTTGGTGTTCCTCCTTCCATATAAAGCCTTGATTTATTTTTGTGAGCGAATGCAAAGGGTGAGCTATGGTGGCAAAGTTCTCCACGAACCGCCGGTAAAAGCTGAACAACCCCAATACACGACGAACCTCCCGTATGGTCTTATGTGTGGGCAGTTCCACAATAGCTTTTATCTTATCTGTGTCTGGAGTAATCCCCTGTTGAGATACCTCAAACCCCAAAAGTTTAATTTTTGTCATCGCGAAGAAGCATTTTTCGGGTTTTAATTTAAAATTACACCTTTCCAGCCGCTGGAACACTTTCTCCAAATTAGCCAAAAGTTACTCATAGGTTTTCGCGAACACCAGGATATCATCCAGGTAAACTATTGCCTTCTTATACTTCAGATCTCCGAGCAATTGATCAGCTAGTGAGCTAAAGTATCTAGGGGCGTTAACCAAGCCGAAGGCCATTCTATTGAATTCCCAGCATCCCTCACTCGTGATGAAGTTAGTATACTTTTTACAATCTTCAGCTATGGGCACCTGGAAGTATGCACTTAACAAATCCAATGAACAGTACCATTGCGAATTTCCTAAGTAACTGAGCAAGTCGTCTATTAGTGGCAAAGGGAAAGATGAGGTAACTGTTATACTGTTAACCTTCCTAAACTCTACACAGAACCTAGTCGTTCCGTCTCGCTTTTTTACCAAGACCACCGGGGATGCCCATGGGCTAGAAGAATCTCGGATAATACCAGCATCCTTCATCTCTTGAACCTGATTGTTGATTATCTGCCGCTGGTGGTGAGAGACCCTGTAGGGTCGCTGCTTAATGGGGGTGGGGTCGTTAACCTCAATTCTAAACTCATTCACATTAGCTGTCCCTAGATCCTGCAATCTATCGGCAAAAACATGTGAATATTTCTTTAATAAGACTTGTAAGGAACATCTTTGTTGAGCAGTAAGTTGCGAATTCAAATGGAAGTTAAAATTATTAACCTGAGTATCCAAAACATCCTGAGCGTCCCAATTATTAGCTTGTACTAGCGCTACGTCGTAAATTTCCCCTAATGACGTACCCGAAAACAGAGTCTGTGGCACCGCTGCATTGTTATGTACCGGTACCCGAATTTCTGAAGCCACCATTCACAGAACGGGTACGATCTGAAGTTGCTTCTTCTGCATTAGACTGAGGGAGGGTTCTATCAAAATATGGCGAGTGTGCTGATTTGAAAGTTTGACAGTTACATACGAGGTGGAAAAAGGGGGTAACCGTATATCTTCAAACACTGCGGCCTTACATGCCTGCTCAATTTGTGGTTCGAGTGTAATTTGCGACAACGGGCAATGTTGCTGTTCCCCACATGGCAAAGAAACGCACTTACTCTGAGAAATATTTAAACACACTGTTGAAAAACGGAAATCTGAAACTGGTAACGTTTGAGAAAATCCATGCCTAATAGAAGACTATAAGGGAAATCGGCCACAACTAACAACTCCTCACTGAAACCGGTGTTTCCTAACTGAAATTGAAGGATCGTATAATAAGAGACATCTAAAAGTTTATTATCCGCGGTTTTGAGAACAAACGGACTTGGCAAAGGGAGTTTAGGGCCATGAACAAAATTAGCATTAACAATACTGACAGCGCTCCCCGTATCCAGTAGTACATCAATTATCAACTCGTTTATAGTGCCTTTGAGGGTCAAAACATTTGCCGGCGTGATGGTGTTAACATGTCGGCCATCAACAGTTGTGTATTCCGACGTCACGGTTGATTCAGCCGTGACGGACGTTCCCCGTTTGGGCGATTCTGATTCCTGGTGCAATTGAGAGCAACGTGCCCAGGACGGCGGCAAATGGAACTGATAGGCCTCCCATCCTCCGTTCTTTCTGGGCGTGGACGTCCCTGCGCCATCGGGCGGTACGGAACCCCTACCTCTGTTGAGATTGCCTCTAAATGGAGAACGCGGAAAGCTCCGTGTTGCCATATCCCCAGATTTAAAATGCTTCATTTGTAGTTGGAGTTCCCGCATATCTTGCGCGAGGCTCTTAATTTGTTCCTCTAATCCGGAATTAACAATGGCGGATACCGGAGGCTGGGTGGGAACCATATTGTCAACCCTCTGACCCGCCAAATACCTGGCAGTCTCTATTCTACGAGTGTATTGTATCAAGTCTTTAACTGTACGTGGGTCTCCTGGCAGCACCTGCTCCAGCAGTGATGGTTTAAGACCACGTAGGATATGCCTGATTTGCTCCCTTTCCGACATGGCCGGGTTAACTCTATCAGACAGCGCCAACATTTCATATACATATTTTTCTGTTGATTCTGTAATTCCCTGTACTCGCTGTCTAAGCTGAAATTCCAAAACATCTTCCTCAGCGAGGGGAGCAAATGCTTTCTCTAACGCCCTTCTCAAATCTAACCACAGATACCCAAAATTTCGAGGAACAAACGTTTGGAACCACGTGGCCGCGGCTCCTCTTAAGTAACATGGAAGATACTGATTTTTCTGTTCATCTCCCCATCCATTGGCTGCCGCAATGGTGTCAAAGTTGTAGAGGTAGACCCTAACGTCCTGCGCTGATTTTCCTTCAAACGTTCCTGGGTCGATAACAGGTCTGGCAAAGGGAAGATTTGGGGCATTTGGTGCTATCCCAGCTTTTACCCCTGAATCTGGCATGATGGTTTTACTATCCTGCTGTAATTCTTGGGTTTCGCTGCTAGCTAGTTGTTTATCTAAATACCCAACACTCCTACTACGAACACGTGAATCGAAACTTAACACTTCCCTAGATCTATCTATACAACGGCCTGACCTTAACCTAATTTCCGACATATACTGATTGGTGTCCTGTAATTCAGCCGAAATGCCTTGAAGATCTTTCAAAGTGTCAGTACAAACTTTTACATGAGAATCCTGCAACCTTCTGTATTCTTTATACAATTTGCGTATTTCCTTTGAGGTGGGGCTATCGCTTCCGAAATTATCCACGAAGTTTCGCGACATAAAACATGTAATTTAGCACCTTGACCAACAAGTGGGTGGAAGAATTTTACCAAGATATAGTAATAAATACAATATGCATCCCAAACACAAAAAACACATAGTACTAAGCCTAGCGTAACATTATCACAACGCATGGCATGCAAGAGTATACCTATAAAACCCTACTTTCGGGTATGATATATCCCAAAAGTCGGCGCCTACACCAATAAATGTTACGGCTATTCCATGAAAATTTGGGTAAAGACCAGGGAATGGCTGAGGTAGGGTCATCCAATAGACACCCACTTTAGTTACCTGCTGTGATATCTTTACTATTATACTAAGCTAATACATTTTACTATAAGGTTGCACAATTCCCTTTCCCTTATTCACTAAGAGAAAATCATAGTTGTCAAAGCCGGACTTACCGAGAGGCGGCGAGCTGGAGTACCAGGGTTCAGTCTGACGGCGTCCTAAGTGACACAGGGTCCCCTAGATCTGCGCTTCGAGTCCCCCTAACGTTCTGTTCCCTACGGTTATATCCTAACTCCATATCCGGCAAATTTTCCTGGCAATGCACCGATGTGCGTCACTAGGGGTCTCCACATTCCCTGGAAAACCGGAGAGTACTTCCGGTTGGACCCTCCTAGCCGGGAATGCGGTAAACCTCTAGCTCCCTGTAAAGCTTTAAAACAGGATCCCTTCCATCCGTAAGGATGAACTCCGTGGGTTTAGGGCGGAAGCCAGGGCAACTAGAATAGCCTATGAAGAGGTGTAACTTCCGCTCTCTGACGCACATGCTTAAGTCCAGACTTTACCAAGAAATATTGAACATAAAATGTACTGCATAAAATGTACTGAATTCAGGTCTCCGATATTCCAGCTCGTCACAATAGGATATTCCACTATGTGTAGAATTCGAGGTGAATTGCAAGGTTCTAGAGAAAATTATAATGCACAAAAAGGAAAGAGTACCACCTTCTTTTGGTTTAAACTAGTCGCAGTCACATCATTCGATAAGGGAGAAGCTTTTCTCCATACAGCATGTCTGATGGAGAACAGAAAATCGTCTTCGTTTAAAACCTTCAAAATATATATATATATATTGTGGTTCAGTGTAAGAAGACATGCACAGACATAACGTAGTATCGTCACCACGAATTAGCTTTCCATTTACTGTGAACTTTGTAAATATGAATGATTCTTTTATTTACAATTACATACTCGGAAAAGAAAATATTGTTTTGTATAATTTACGAATAAATGTGCAATATATTCTATGACACTGTGTCCATCCTGTTACTACCTTTGATAGACTACCGTTAAATGTGACCTTGGTTGTATGAATACGTGCGCGACTGCATGACATTCAAACCCCTCCCCTATACTTAAGAGACGCAGGTAGTGTACTACATGGCAAAGCGAGAAAGCGTATGGGTAAAAATCGCAACATAGATGTTCACCTGAGCTTATCGCAAATACACGGCGAGTCCAGTGTATGTATACTCTATTCAAATATAATCATGTCTTCTGGACAGCAATGTGCCATACATCGGCAGGCGCGAGGAAACATATCATATAGACACGCGCAGCTTCCAATCGCCCTATTTCTGTTTAGTAACTTACTGTACATCAACGTACTAATATTTTACACTTCTAATCGACCAGATAAGACCTGATACGGAACGATCACAGAACGATGGTCACCTGAAGGTCAAGCCTCAACGATCTGTTGAGTAATATAAACCGGTCACTACTCCGTTCTAAGGGTCCCGAGTTCGATTCCCGGCTCTGGGGTTGGCGATTTTAAGTCGGCCCTATCCACGCCTTCACCTCTGTCTAGCACACGTGAAGTATCCCCTATGCCCAACGTGGTTCGGAGTCCACGGTAAAAACTGTAGGTCCTCTCACCTCACCGCCATCTTCACTATCACCCTATCATCGGAGGTAATGGACACCGCCCTCTGGGTGCCTCCACCTGAGAAATGGGTCCGGTCATCACTTGGTGGGGTGAGGTTACCCCGAAGGCCAAGGTTGCCATGTGGGGAGTGTAAGTAACTAACTAACTAACCGGTCACTACTAACCTACTGTATATTTTTTTTCTGTGCTTTCTTTTACTAAACTTCTGGGCCCTAATTATCACTGTAACTGTGGTGGAACAAAAGTCTTCTAAAATTTAAACTGTTGTAATTATTAGTTTTGAACAGAAACATTGGTCGTAGCTAACATTATCATCGTTTAACACATTAAAAATACTTATTTTCCTTTGCTTCCACCTCTTAAATCACTATTTTGCCTTCAATTGTTCTTTTTAATTTCATTCCCCTTCTACTACAACTTTAATACTTTCCTCCAAATCAAAGGAAAAAAACTGTCAATGATGTTGACAGTTTTATAATATAATTTACGTTCTCTTTATGTTTCCTCATCCCTATAGACGTTCAGTGTTTTCAAGTTGTGTTTTAAGATATGTCATAATAACTGTATGTTACTGAAAATTTTATTCTAGTTTCCAGAGAAACTTTACATTATAAATACATACTACAGCTGAAATTAATTTCCTTCAATTCTTTTGCAGAGTACGTGGTACAGACATCAAATTTTGTTTTCGTTAGCAGAGATACTACAACAACAATATTCAAATCACCATGTAATGCCACTAGCAGCTCAACACCCAGTACACAGACGCAGATGATACAGACGCTTTCGGAGTCCCCTTGTTCTCCACAATGCGGACCAGTCGCATATACCTTCCGGATAGTTCCACATTCTTATGACAATTCTCCAGTAACATCGTCCAATCCTGCTCTGTTTGGTATTCCATGCATATGTACAACTCCAGTGGTACATGAGCCAACGGATGATAAGGAAGTGAAAGACACCCCCACATCAATTAGCGACTTTACAGAATGTCACAAAAATATGTACGGTGTGGGTACTCAGACATCAGCAGCTGTATGCACTTCCACCGGTGATCTCTCTGCTGCAACTTCCTTGTCAGAAAACATCTTGCCTTTGATAAAAGATCAGAAACCAGTGGAGGGTCCAACTTCTACCTCTCGCACGCAACATTGGGTGCCATTTTATTTAACAGAAGCAACGGCACTAGACACTAATAAGAATTCTGGGATTAACTGTATTTCCAGATGTCTAGCAAGAGCTACAGAAAACTCTACAAGAAGGACATCTGTGTGTCCAATTTGTAAGAAAAGTAATACAGAAGATCAATAGGAGAGAGGTGCGGGAAAGCAAAATAGGTCACAGCACTGTTCCACTACAAAATATGTTATTGTAAAGCATGTGAATTCGAGCAGATAGTCATCTATTTAAATTGAAACTGAAAGACAAATAGTATAAAAATAACGATATAAAATTTATTGGCACTTATTGCAATTTACCAAAAGAAAAGTCACTGTAAAGAAAATAGCTTTATTATGAATAACAGATACATGGATATAGGAACTCTATTCAGCTCTTATGCAGTAATGTTTATTCAATACAGGTGCTTCAAATAAAATTTCAAACTGTACTAGTACTGGTTTTTTACAAGTGTCCCTTTTTTAATATAAACTCGTGTGGTCAGAGGAAGATTTTGTAAGCTAAGTATTGTACCACGCAAAGGTTAGCTGTATACTTATATTCTTACATCATCCATTTTATGTATTATGTGCTTGGAATAGTTAACACTTTCACCTTTCACCAACGTGGCCCGGTTCATTTCAGTGGCTGCAGATAAAATGTCTGGGGGATGAAACAGGTACTCATATTTCTCCTGTCAGCTCTATTATCATAGTTATTCTATTATGTGTTTCAAATGGGAAGGTGTTTGTCCTTGAGCGCTACTAGGTGAGCAACCAATCGGAGTCCTGCTGTGTAGTCATATTGCATTCTCGCTAAGTGGTGTTTGAGGAGCGCCAGCCTAATCAATCTGTATGAAATACTATTCGCGCTAAGATAAAATTTCAGATTTTGCCAAAACTGATCCATGTGGAAGGTAGAGAGTAAGATATCTAAAATAACAATGAAAACTTTATAGCTTTAGCTCAAATAGTTTTTCTAATAAAATAAATAAACCAATATTACCTGTATTATAACAATAATCGCGACGTAAGCACTGTATGAATACCATTACTGGTTGGCACGTATGCGTATACGTATATTTGTAATTACTCAGAACGGAAACGTAAATGTTTGACATGACGTGATAAAAGAATTACTTTGAATAAACCAATTCGAACGAGAGGAAACAATAAATTTCCTGCTGTCCTGGTAGAACGTGTCTGGTCACATTATATCTTTCTTTATGGATGATTCGTAATCTCTATTTTCTCTAGAGAGGTCAAAGAGGTTGGTGTGTATGTATGTACATATACTTTTAATTACTCAGAACTGAAATTTAAACTACTGCATGACGTGATAAAATAATTACTGTGAATAAGTCAAGGTGTTAAATTCGAGAAAGAGCAAACACTTCACTTCCTGTTAGGCTAGGGAAAGCTGTATGCTTGTGTTTATGAATGAATGTTGGATAAGAAGCGTTTATTTACTCTGGAGAGTTCAGATCAATATCATTCAGTTCTTCACACAACAGTAGAGTAAGAGTTAAATAGTGCAATTGCTTCTTGTGGTGAATTTATTGCGAGTCAAAGAGGCAGGTATTGCGAAGTCAGGCTCGAAGTATTATTTTAAGGTGTACACGCTCTTCAAAAAATTGAGCGATGAGGAATATAGAAATCAGCTGGATTTCGAAAATGCTCAACGGCTTACTGCTGAAGCGTGTGGTATAGGTAAAACAAGTGTGTCCCACATTTGTGGAGGGGCAAGAAAATTTGATCCCAGTGGTGCCCAGGTGTTTGTGTCGCCCAGGAAACATGTTGGTCCTCCGAACAGGGTTACAGATTTAAGTGACTTTGACAATGACGTAGAACTGTGTTCGAGTTTTATGACTAATGTGAATTTCCAACTATAAAGAAAATTACTTGCGCTCTTAGAACCAAAATTTCATACACTGGGTCAACAACATCGACTTTCAGAATTTTAAGGGGATTAGGGTTCAGGTACAGAAAGACAAATGATGGGCGTAAATTTTTAATGGAGAGGAGTGACACTGTTAAGGCAAGATTAAATTTCTTACGCAAAATGCATGAAATTAGATATTCTAGTGATGAGAGGCCTATTTTTTAATTAGATGAGACATGGGTAAATAAAAACCACACTCAAAAGTCAATCTGGCAAGACTCCTCACAAAAGGGTGGCCTAAAGGTATCTGTTGGAAAAGGCAGTTGGCACATTATTTGTCATATTGGATATGCTAAGACAGGGTTCCTGCCAGAGACAAAATGGGTTGTTCTCTCCTAAAGTACCTCAGACTATCACGAAGAGATGACAGCTGATATATTTAAAGAATGGTTTCTTAACATATTCTTAAATTATTTAGAAGAGTGAAGTGTTATTATAATGAAAAGCGCACCGTATCATTCGGTTATTGCAAATAAAATACCAAATTCGGCCAGCAGACAAACGAAATTGTTGAATGGTTACAAAAGAGCGGGGTTGAAATTTCGGAAACAGAAACTAAAAATGAGTTATTGCAAAGAGTACTTCCGTTTAAACACACGGGAAAAGTGTATCAGCGGGATCAACTTGCAATTGAGATGGGACACAAGGAAGTACGCCTCCCTCGATACCACTGCCTATATAATCCAAATGATTTAGTGTGGGCTCAAATAAAAGGGGGGGGGGGTGCAAACAGAAATAATACTTTTAAACTGACGGACGTTGAACGACTTGTTCACGAAGAAATTGACAAAGTAACACAACAGGACTGGGAAAGCTGCGTAAGGCATGCAGAAAACCCTCAATAAGACGATTTTAAGTAAGAGCACGTGACGAGATTTTGGAACCTATAATCATAAACTTGCAAGACAGACGATGAAGACAGGGATAATGACGAATTGTACCTTAACGTAAGTGACATTGACGGCGATATGTATGAGCCACTGGCAGTTCCTTTGGAATAGAAAAACAGGTAATTCATAAGTTATAATTATAGTATTTAAAACTATACATAATTTGCGAAAATACATTTTCCAATTTTGATTTTGGCAACTGCAACATTGTAAACGTTTGTAAAATATAATTTGCTTATTCTTAAATCTGCGCCAAGCAGATCTGCATGTTGTATGAGTGTGCGACAGAGAGGGAAATATAAAAGGAATGAGGTAACAAGATGGCAACGCTGAGTGTTATACGGCATCTGATTAGCTGGACTCCAGAACCCTTCGCATTTGAAACATAATAGTTCCCACAATCATCTTATCGTTAATTATAGCCCAATCTCTCCAGGTAACGTATACAGACTAAATGGAGTTCATCACTGCCCCTAGCTCCTTCACTAGAAACTTCAACATCCAAGGCACAGGTGAGTGCACTATACATCGGTATTATTGTGCGTCAAAACTTTCATACTCAATTCTGTATCTAGATGATGACTGAGGGAAATTATTCAGCAATCCCAATTAAAGGCATCTGAACTTTCAATAAGCATTCGATAGATGTAAGTCATAGGTATGTGATCATCTTAGCCCGTTCTCTTGATTTAACACTCTTGTTGCAGTTATCATTACTATGGTTCACTTGTGGAAAATACTTATTTAGAACAGTTGCATAGTTAAAATAGGCAACATTTGACTACCGTTTTAAAATACAAAGAATTGCAATTCGTGTATTTTAATCCCTATAAAACAAAAGCATTCCTTTTGTCATCGGAAGTGTCATACAGGTTTCATACGAGACAAGCTTTACGTGGTGTCTCTTCATCAGTATACTAGACTTTAATGTGCATAAGCTCGATGTATTTTGTTATATATTTGGGTATGTGGTTCGCATAAATCACCCATTATGTTTTAATGATTTTTTTGGGGTTACAATGAGAACAGGCGCAACATACCCCTATCTTAGCCCGCCTCGGCAGCGTAGATGGTAGCATGTCTGTCTCACATTCAAGAGGTCCCGAGTTCGAATCTCGGTCAGGGTGAGTTACCTAGATAAGGTTTTTTCCGGAGTTTTCCCTTATCCTTAAAGACGAATGTCGGGTAACTCTAAGCTCCATGGACCCTGGAATCATTTTATCACCATTTCAACCAATTCATTCACCGTCCGATATAACTTAACGTTGGACGGACGCAAATTAAAAAATATACCCCTATCCTTTGGATACTGTAGAAAACAACATATAGCATTCTCTAACCACCTACATTTATACAATACTTTCTACAAACTATCCTAAAGCTTAAGTACCATGATAACATAATTATGTCATTGATTTATCCAAAGAGTTTCCGATGCAATACGAGACAGACGCAAGTATTCTCTTTTCCACCTTGTGGTTAGTTATTGTGTATTCGGTACGCGATCATTCTGTACACCCGCGGAATTCATTATTACCTCCATATGTAGGAGGTAGGCAGATAGGTATATTCTTCCACAATAGAGTTCGCATTTTGCTTTCTCTGTCTGTTAAATATTGCACCCCATCCAAGAGTTGCGGGGTCAAGATGTCACAAGAAAGGCACGTTTTGCAGCCCTATGAATTTTGTGTGTGAACATCGTAACTCAAAATTCGGTTATAGTCTGAAACTTTTTATTGAAATCCAGCATCATTTAGCAGGGTGTTTCGGTCGGTAATGCTCGGGAGGTCCCGGGTTTGGAGCCCGGTCACAGACTAACCTAACAATAAGGTTTTTTTTCGGTTTTCCTTGCTTACTACGCCAATTTGGGTCAGATACTTTACTTTACTTGCCCTCATTTCATTTTAATTTTAATCTGGTCGGAAATGTCGGTGACGGGTGAGTGTGGCGCTGTTAGAACGGAGTTACGCAAAAAAAGAGATAAAACGTGAACGTTTGTGTGTTGAGAAGCAATTTCCGAGATATTCCTCATTATTGGTTTGAGTCAATAGAAAGTGGTTATGTCGTAATGCTGGCTGGCGGAGTGTTTTGTACTGCACTGTACAGTACGAGACTTGACGGTGGGCGTTGCAATGATCCACTTGAAGATGTGTTTTATTTATACTTGGGTGACCGTGAACCTGATTTTGAGAATTCTCCACACACTCTCCCAGCTCGAGAGAGAATCAGCAGAAATCTCGCCACATACAACATCAGGACCATCCGCAAGCCACCTCCGAAAATTAAACGTCTGTTGAGACCAGTGAAAGACAAACTTTACTTCCAAGTTGTGGGAGTGCACCGCATTCCCTGTGAATGTGGGACACCGCATATAGGAAATAGCGGAAGGACCATTGCTACCAGAATAAACGAACATGAACGGAGCATTCGTTTAATGCAACCTGAGAAGTCTGGGGTGGCAGAGCATTGTTTTGATAACGGCCATAGAGCCAACTTTCGGGTGACGACCTTCTTGGCACAATGGAACAGTTACTGGGAGCGGAGAATTAAGGAGATTTTGGCCATTTCCTCCGAGAGGAGCACGCTTAATCGTAATGCTGGATTTCAGTTCAGATCCTCTTGGAAACCGGCCTTAAAATGGAAATTCGTGGACTTATGAATCACAGATCAATACAGTTTGATAATCAAGTTAAATAGTTACGTTTCCTTGACGCAATTAACTTTCTATACTCACGCCATCTCCTGACCTAGCATTTAATTGACTGAAAACAGTCTTGTGCTCAGTAATGCGAATTTTGATAGTGTTTTGTCTTTGTTTGTATTTGTGTTTTATCCAGTGATTCATTTGTGGTTATAACCTTTAATAAATATCCTGATGATGGGAGAGATGCACACTCCCAAAACGTCAATTTCCAATCGCCTTTTCACCTGACTTGCCGCACGAGAAGAAATTGAGCATAAAATTTTGTGGGGTATCCGTTGGCTTTAATATGTGTCTCACACCTTTTCATAGAACTAATTAAGTTTCTACATCCTGCTGGGCTCATTTTTTTAAATTCTTCCTCCAGAACATGTTTAAGCTCTTGTTTAGACCTTGCTTAGCTTTAATGTACTCATTTCTTCAGAATTCTCCACAAATGCTCTATTGCATTCAAGTTTGGACTCTAAGTCGGCGTTTGCAGTAGTTTGGGTACAATATATATATTAACCAATTCATGTTCAGTCTTGCCTTGTGTTTATTGTCAGTATCCTCTTAAAATCTATAACCAGGTGCTATGGCCATTTTCTGGGCCCTCTGCTTTACGTGGTGCTTTAAAACATCAAAATACATATGTTCGTTCATAATGCCAACATTAAATTGTATATTACCAACACCGTAGGACGACATGCAGGTCCAAAGCATAATGGAACAACCACCATGTCAAACTGTAGGAAGACTCTTTCTTGGATCATTGTCTGAATTTGCCTTTCTCCAGAATCTGTTTATCCTATCTGACCCAAAGAGGTTTATCTTAGTCTCCTCCGAACATATAAGCACTGTATAAAAATTCTTATCCATAGGGTATGGTCCAAAGCAAATGAAAGTCTTTACTTCCACTTTGCTACACTAAAATATGGCTTCATCCTGGGTTTTCGGCCATAATATCCGTAAGTCCATAAAACACGACGAATGGTTTGGTCGAACATCTACACAGACCCATTTTCAACTAAAGGGCAAAACTGAGGAAGTCTTAATTTTGGATTTTCTCGGATTCAGCTCACAACGAAACGTTCCTCTGAACAATCATTTACTACGGTGAAATTTTGAGTAGCTGAATTTAAACGTGGCCTTAAGAGCTTGGGAGGCAATGAACGTTCGGTATGTCCAAAAACTGCAACTTCCGAAAAACATCGCCATAGTTCACCAAATGGTGCTAGAGGAGCGCCGAATTAAAGTGAAAGAGATAGCAGAGGCTATGAACATGTCACATATTAAATCAACATTTAGACATGAGAAAGCTGTCCGAGCGTTGGGTGCCGCGTTTGCTCACGTTAGACCAAAAACGTTTTCGAATGAACATTTCCAAAACTCTGTTGGCGCAGTTGAGGTGCAATAAATCCAAGTTTTGGCGCCGATTATTACTGTAGATGAAACTTGGATACACCATTATACGATCAAAACAAAAATACAGTACAAACAGTGGACTGTAAAGGGAGAACTGGCTCCAAAAAATCAAAAACTGTCTTTTTGGCTGGGAAAGTGATGGCGACTGTTTTTTGAGATAGAGATATTTTAATCGATTATATTAAAAAACGAAAAACCATCAGAGGAGCATATTACGCATCATTGCTTGACAAGCAGAGGACAGAACTTGTAGAAAAACGGTCACATTTGCAGAAAAGGAAAGTGCTGTTTCACCAAGACAACGCACCGTCTCACACCTCAGCGGTTGCAGTGGCGGAAATCCACGAATTACGGTTTGAACTGCTTGACTCATCAGATCTAGCGCCAAGCGACTTCATTTTGTTGCCTCATCTGAAAATTGCACTCGGAGGACAGAGATTTTCGTCAAATGAAGAGGGAATCACCTTCGTGAACAATTATTTTGCAGCGAAAAACGCCGAGTACTACTTGGACGGGTTACAGAGATGGGAGCATCGCTGGAAGAAGTGTTTGGAGATATAAGGAGGCTATGTTGAAAAAAAATCTGAAAAAATGTCTGGTTACTTCATCAGGTCCGAAAATTTCCAGATCACATATGTGGCCGACCTTCCTGACCCTTGGTTCTATTCCCGGGAAGTTTCTCTGGGTCTCTAGACGAACGTTGGGAACGACAATTATAGCTACCGAATGTCCACCAATTTACCCTACCTGACATTTCATTTCACTTTTCATCCTGGCTGGTTATTTCAATTCTAAATAGTAGTTGGGATTTTCGGGTGCATGGCTCCGAATCAAGGAAGGTTTCAGTGTTCTGGTCCCCCGGGATGAGCCGTAAGCTTGCAAGAGAATGGAACTAGGTTGAGTGATCCACCAGCTACGGCTTCCTTAACTCCGTTCGTCCTTAGTACCCTCTCTCCTCAACCCTCTTTCCCAGGTGGTGCCCCCATCAAGGCGATGGGCACAGAAGATCTTCTTTGAGTCAATGGAGCCTGGCCTGTGTTGTAGTTTCTCCTCAGGCCCAACCAAACTTAACACCGCAAAACAGTGTCAGCGAACTGGATGTTATCTCTATTAACAGAGATAATTTAGAGTAACGTTTCGAACAGCGCGACTATACCTATGCGCCGAAGTGGAACATCCTCGGGATGAAGGATGAGGCGAGAGGAGACAGAATGTGGCGGCGGCCGTCCCAAGGAACCACGACAGTGCAGAGGGCAGGGTTCCTACACTTTACCAGTTGTACCCTCCCCGGCAGGCCAACAGAAACGGTATCTCACCCGCCATGGTCAGAAAGGCCCACCAAGTCCTACCGGAGACCGGAAACCGTCCTATCGAAGGAGGAATTGTTTACCAAGAGCATATCATCCTGTCATTCACCGCCGAGAGTTCTACCCTGAAAGACACCACCAGATGAGAGATGACGTAAAATGACCGGAAACCCCCCCGAAAAACCCACGGGTCAGGTAGATCGGCCATGGGTATCGACCCCGGATCTCCGGAATTCGGGCCGCAGACGAAACCGCCTGTGTCATCTCGCTCGGTGAGAGATTTCGTAACATTCAGTCTTCTACAAACCATTCTCGCTAAAACTTATTCTCCCATCTGCTTTATGTTAATCCAGAGGAACATTTTTCCTAAGGGGTTACTAAGTAAATCAGTGGTTACGTTCGTGGCACTCGTGTTGCCGGTCTGTGGTTCGATTCCCAGATTGGAGATTATGATCTTAAGGTCACCCTCCGAAACCTTTACTAGCTCGTGTGAAGTATCCTTAAGACTCAACGTGTCTCATTCAGCCACCATCACATCCTCCGGGTGCCTCCACTTCAAAAGCATTAGAACTGTATTACACTTAAATTATGAATTTAAACGAGAAGTACTTGTTTTGTACATTGAGGCTTTGTCTCTTATGGTTCACTTGCTGCACAAAACTGTACAGATTTTATTTAGAAAAAAGAGCATTTCACAGACGATGGACAGAACATTCAAGATACTATGCTATTCATTTATAATGAAATATTCTAAATGTGTTGTATTTTAATCAAAATCTATAGAAAGACATTTTTCAGGAAAAGAAACATTACGAAACATAGTTATAAATGGTGGTTTGTTTGTCGTGGAAAAAATGTTCTACAAAATCTTCGTGTTGCATCAGAGGAAGTCATCATAATTATCAAATTTGGTACGTGTCCAAGTTTCATTTATGAGTCATGCTGTTTGCGCACGCGTGTATGGTTTTCAGGAAAGAAAGTACCTCTTTAAGTTTAATTCCAAGCCTCAAAATATTATTTCCATTGAAATCTCGAAATCAAATTATTGTATATGGTTGAGAACGTATCAGAGGTTCGCGATCATCCAACCGAGACGGGGTGGAGATTTGGAGTTAAAATCTGCACTCCCCAGGAGTGAGATCTATTTTATGCGCTTCCAGCCGTAGGGAACCAAAGCACAACGCTCTAGCTCACTACGCCACGGCACAGGACTCTGCGGTCGCCAGGTATAATATAAATAAGGTTAAGACAACGTGAACTCAGTGACATTGCCTCTAGGCGTTTGGTGATATTGAATGCCAGTCGCTTAGGTACGCAGAGTTTCAATTTGCCAGCCTTGGTAATAACGAGGTATAGGAATTCATAAGCACGTGGCTTCAACCCGGAAAGAGCCGCATTGCGCAATATGACAGTGCGAACGGTTATACTGAACCTCGTTTACTTTGTGCATGTACATATATGCTGCGATGCAAAAAACTAATCTACAAAATATACAGTGAAATCCATTCTCCTTGTGTTTTTGATGGACACTCACGGTAATGTAAACTTTTGCGGAAGAATCGGCTCATAACGTAGTCATATTTAGCCTTAGAGGGAGTTTACCACCCACTAAGTGCTCCACTCTCAAGGAACACGACTCTGAGAACAGCTACCCCGTGAATGGTAATCATAAAATTATTGGAGATACAGTAACGACGATAGTTCTGTGCCGGTGACCTTTCTTCGCGCACTGGAGAGAGTCTATGACCAAGCGTCACTTCATCTTCTGCTAGTGGTAGAAGATGGAAGACAATGCAGCAAGGCCATATTTCACAGGCTCGTCTTTACTAAAACGCATACCTTAAAACATATGAGCACTTTTCATCTTAGCCACTTCTTTACTGTTTTACTACCTGGCTTTCACAGATGTTTTAATTTACAGGAAAATAAAAATCTGCGGTGATGCCTTTGTGGCTTGTAGCGCATGGAAGTCAGTTAGCCGATTCTCATATGAAGACATGTTTCATCTTCATAGACAACCGACCTTTTTATGACACGTAAATATGACACGCGACAATTTCTCATATATCCTTTCCTATAACAAGACCCTGTTGTTCCTTGTTTTCTTCCACTTGAAACCTATACCACATAAGATAGTCTAAACTAGTGCTTCCCCCTTTAAATTTAATACAATTTTGGTGTTTCAGGAGTCCCAAATTTTGACAGTGAGTACAGTTTTCTCCTGAATATACAAATTATAAATTGTTTGGCGAACTACACACCTATCAAAGTCATCAATGACAGTGATAGTTCCTGGTACACGATGTACTTTCCAGATGTTTCAAAGGAGGTCACCTGTGCCTCATATTTCTCCCCTTCTTTAATTATTTTACGAAATTTTCACTCAGATACTTTTGTTGCTGCACTCACCCTACCTTGCATTTTATTAGCATATCGCCAGAAACTGCTTCCCGTTTCATAATAGACTGACATTATTAACAGTACAAGTATAAATTTGGTGTGATCATCCCGGTCTGCTTATTTGCAAAGACGGTAGTTCCTAAGAATTATATAACAACTCATTAATGTACTTGATCTTCCAGTTAGTTACTTAAGAGGTACAGCTCCGTACAAAAATCGTTTGAACCAAAATAACTCGAGTGTTTGCTTATTGTCGCTCTTGACCTGTTGTGTATCCTGTGGCGAGGCGTGACTTTCAAAGTGAGGTAAGCTCCAAATAATAATTTTCATTAAAATAAGAGAGAATAATGACTCAAAGAACTAAAACTACTCTTCAGTACTCTATTGTACAGTCACACGTAGGTCCAATAAGAAGGCCTGACTTTCAAAGCGAGGAAGCTCCAAGTAATTTTCATTAAAATAAGAGAGAATAATTACTCAAATAACTAAGGCTACTCTTTAGTACTGTTTCTATTGTATAGTCACACGTAGGTCCAGTAGCGTAGCGTGACTTTCCAAGCGAGGGAAGCTCCAAATATTAAGATTACTCTTCAGTGCTCTATTGTACAGTCACAAGTAGGTCCAGAAGCGAGGTGTGACTTTCAAAGCGAGGGAAGCTCCAAATAATAATTTTCATTAACATAAGAGAGAATAATATCTCAAAGAGCTAAGGCTACTCTTTAGTGCCCTTTCTACTGTACAGTCACACGTAGGTCCAGTGTCGGGGTGTGACTTTCAAAGCGAGGAAAGCTCCAATAGTTCTCATTAAAATAAGAGAGAATAATGACTCACAGAATTAACGCTACTCTTCAGTACTCTTTCTATTGTACAGTCACAAGTATGTACATTGTCGGGGTGTGACTTTCAAAGTGAGGGAAGCTCCAAATAAAAATCTTCATTAAAGTAAGATAATACTGACTCAAAGAACCAAGACTACTCTTCAGTACTCTTTCTATTTTACCGTCACACTTAGGCTCTGTTGACACTACAAGCTTCCTCTCTCCACTCAGACGTTCTAATTTGTCCTACAGCTGGCCCACACCACGTGAAATGTTAGCCTAAAGTAGGCAATTCTCACACTTTTTCTAATAACTTAAAACTTCACAAGAATTTCCTATTTGTTCACCAATAAATACCAATCTACATAGAATACTATATCTATTGCTATTGAAATATACTTAGTGGTACGTAGAAGCGCCACATAAAACAAAAAAAAATAAACTTTTCCTCATACACTACAGAAATTTCGCGTGTAAAAATTTATCAGTATTTCCTAACTATCGTAGAGTCGTGATTCATTGCGGAAACGTACGAAGTATGGTATTCAAAGCTATGAATGCGTAAATACAGCATTGAATGTGCTCGCGGAACTGGTCACTCAATTCCAAGGAACTGTCAAATTGTCCGAGGCACCGCGGATGTTCGCGAGTAAATTTTGAAAATGTATCTAGAGCAAATATATTGTTTGGCATGAATTATCCTGTTTTTCTCTTGAAATTTTCAGGAAAGCGAAGACTCCAGCGCTTCATTGCACTCTTCCCCATTGTATCTACCCATACTATATTGGAGTGAAATGCGTTTATACAGCTTAGAGTTAACCAAACATTCCTCTTACAGGATAAGAAAAGCTTCGGAAAAGAATCTTTATTAACCCGACCGAGGTTCGAATTCGGAACCTAAACTTTTTTATGGAATTCAACGCTTCTAAAGTATTGAAACTCTTGTTCGTGCAACAGATATTTGGTCGACACTGTACACACTTTCCCGCCATATAATACAATTGTAACGTCGCTCTTAGAGGCACTATATGTTAAAAGAGATAAGCCACCGAGGCGCCTGTTTTTGCTCCAATTAGATTTGATTTACTGCAGTTTATATAGTAACTTTGTGGGTTCGTGAAATTGAAAGTCCAATTGTACAAACTCAAAATGTTCTTTATTTCCACCAAATTACAGTAGGAACACTTGCCGATTACATAGAATCACTTGGCGCACACAATTACAATTCACCAGTTCGTCTGTCAAGGGACCATTCCACGCTCACAATCACGTACAACTGCTCCGATACACGTACACAGTCTTCCAGTCCGTTTGCTCATTCGGCGCACAGCTGCTAGCCAAGAAATCAACTCAACTCGCCAACTGCAGCCACTTTTATAGGAATATCGCTGTTTCTGGAAGTCTCGCGTTTCAGTGAATCACCCCGAAGGTTCCAGATGGCAGGGGGAGGCGAAAGATACGGCCAGTGATGCTTTTCCAGCCATCCCTTCGTTAGCGCTACAAGACAAATGGGTAGGCGTGGGCGAATGCCTCCCAGCCCTCAGCCAGCCGCCAGTTGGTCGCGCCTTCCGATAATTGGGTGACGCTGCTCCTTTCTCAAAGCTGGTCGTCCCGAACAGCACCATCGTAGCATGCCAGGCAATCCAGGTGTACCACCAGCATCTTTCCTCGGGGCACCTTCTGGATCCGGTAGACCACGTCGTTAATCCTCTTCACCACCCGGTACGGTCTTTGCCATGGCTGCTGAAGCATCCGGCAGCGTCCCTTTGTCCGGGTAGGACGGTACAACCACACCAGGTCACCTTGCTGGAAACCTTGCCTTTTGGCTTGCCTGTCGTATCGGGTCTTCACTCGGTCGCTCACCTTCTGGATGTTCTGGCGAGCCATCTTGTGCATGTCATGGAGGTAGTCTACAAGGTTCCCAACATACTCGGTCGCTGGCTGTTTCGCCTCTCGAGGGCTCCCAAAAGCCAGGTCACAAGGGAGGCCTAACTCTCGGCCGAACATTACGCTGGCTGGCGTAGTCCCAGTTGTGTCGTGTGTAGACCAGCGGTAGGCCAGCATGAACAGTGGCACCTTGAATTCCCAGTCTCGCTGATGGCTGGCCACGACCTTCCTCGGGTGTTCCTCTAAGGACTTGAGGTATCTTTCGACCATGCCATCCGACTGGGAATGTAGAGGCTTCGTGCGGGTCTTGTTCACCCCAAGCCTTTGTAGTGTCTCCTTCATCTGGTTCGACTCAAAATTGGTGCCCTGGTCACTGTATGGCCCTAACGGTACCCCGAATAGGCAGAAAACTTACTCCACGTGGCAGTCTGTGATTGTCCTTGCCTCTTGGTTCGGGATGGCATACACCTCCAGCCACTTAGTGAAGTAGTCCACGACAACCATCAGGTACTTGTTGCCTCGGTCGGACATCGGAAATGGTAAAGCTATGTCGACGGCGATCCGTTCGAATGGCGCTCCGACGTTACACTGGTGCATGCAACCCCGGTTCCTAGTCTGGGGGCAGCGACTGTCTGCGCACACGTGACATTCACGGCACCATCTCTCAGCGTCTGCTCGGAGCCTCAGCCAGTAGTAGCGCTGTCGTAGTTTGTCAATCGTCCGATTCGCTCCCAGGTGTTCTGCTGAAGTATCGGCGTGCCCTTCCTCCAAGACTTCCGAGACCTTTCCCCGGGGAAGTACCAACTGTTCTCTCTGCGTCTTCACATCGGGCGATGACCAGACCCGGAGCAGCACGCCTTCTCTGGTCTTCAACGAGTCCCATTGGGCCCAGCAAGACTTGTAGGTGGCGCTCATCCGTGCGGTGTCCTCCCAGGTTTTTCTTGTCCCTGCCTCCACTTCCCTCAAGAGTGGCCCCAAGTCTGCGTCCGCCAGCTGCTCCCTCCTCAGGCCTGCGCTATGCCAGCCGTCCGCAGGCACTGCCGTGACTACTCGGACTGCTGCAGCGCGCTCCTTCTCTTCCACACTTGTGCAGGCCGCACTCTTCTGGACAGGGTCTTTGGGACATAGCGTCTGCGTTACCGTGGCTCTTCCCTGTGTGATGTTCCAAGGTGAAGTCGTACTCCTGCAGCCTCTGAACCAAACGTGCTGTCTGGCCTTCCAGGTTTTTAAAGCTCAATAGCCAGGTTAGGGCGGAATGGTCAGTCCTCCGGTGGAATGGCTGACCATACAGGTATTTGTGGATGTGCTCCAAAGTCTTTACTACCACCAGTACCTCCTGTCGGCTGACACAGTTGTTCTTCCCTGCCTTGGATAGCGTCTTGCTGTAGTAGGATAACACCCGCTCATATCCTTCCTGGATCTATAATAGGACGCCTCCAATTCAATAGTTGCTGGCGTGGGTGTCCACAATAAAAGCGCTACCTGGTTGTAGAAATCCCAAAATGGAGCACTGCACAGGATCTTCTTCAGGTGCTGGAAATGTCTTCGGCGTCCTCCGTCCACACATAAGGCCAGTGTTCCTCTGTCAGGCGGGTGAGGGGTTTGGCAATGTTGCAGAACCACTATATGAAGCGTCGGTAATAACTGCACAGCCCCAGGAAACTGCGCAACTCTTTCTTATCCTTTGAGCGAGGCCAATCTCTCAAAGCCTGTGTCTTCTCCGGGTTGTGGCCACGCCGGTTGTAGAGACTATAAGGCCCAAGTAGTTCACCTCCGTGCGGAAGAGCTGGCACTTCTTCGCGTTTAGCTCCAGGTTGGTCACTTGCAGTCGCTGTAGCACCTTGCTCATGTTCTCGAGATGGCCTTCAAAAGTCTTAGCGAAGATGATGATGAAGTCCAGGTATAGCAGGAATGCGTCGTAAGTCAGTCCTCTCATCACTAACTCCATGAGGCGTTGGAAGGTATCTGGTGCGTTGCAGAGGAAAAAGGGCATAGCTGTGAAGTGCCAGAGACCTTGAACTGTCGCGAATGCGGTCTTCTCCTTGTCTCTGGGGTCTAGAGCTACCTGCAGGTAGCCCGACTTCAATTCCAGGGTCGAGAATCACTGTGCACCAGCTAGCATTTCCAGGGTGTTCTCAATCCGGAGTAAAGGAAAACAGTCCTTCGGCTGTTTCTGGGGTCTAGAGCTGCCTGCCACTAGCCCGATATCAGGTCTAGGGTCCAGAACAACTGTGCAAAAGCTTTGCGTGTCCAGGGTGTCGTCAATCCGGGGTAAGGGAAAACAGTCCTTCCGGGTGTCAGCGTTCAGCTTTCTGTAGTCTACGCAGAAGCGCAGCTCGCCGTTCTTCTTCGTCAACAAGACTACAGGGGAACACCAGGAGCTTTCAGACTCTTCAATCACTCCCCTCGATCTCCTGTCCTCCAGCACGTCGCGTACCGCCCCTTCCTTCGCCAGCGGAACGCGTCTAGGTGGTTGACGAATAGGCCGGGCATCCCCAGTGTCGATGCGGTGAAGTAACTTTTCCGTGCGGCCGCTGTCACTATCACCTTGGCTGAAGACGCGCTGGTATCATCTCAGCAGTTGTCGAACTTTCTCCAGCTGTTCTGTGATCAGGTGGTCGGCCGCCCTCTTCAGTAGGCCTTCTGGCCGGGGAGCCAGGTGTTGCGTCGGCACCGTTTCCTGTGTCTTGTCGAATGCTGTTACGCTTACCGCGACCTCGCACGTTCCCAACTCCGTCCCGGCCTGGACGTCGTGATCGGCGTCCCTTGGATTTAGTAGTCTCACTGACACCACCCCTCGGCACTGCAGCAATGCCCTAGCTACACATAGTCCGTGTACAGGCGTCTTCTGCTCCAGAATCATGTACCTGCTTCTCTGGCCTTCCAGTCGCGCTGTCACCACCACCTCGCTCCTCGCGGGGACAACCACGTCTTCGTTCTAAATGACCCTCCAGATTCCAAGGCGCTCTTCGGGTTGATGGAGTATAACCTCTTCTCCGTTGAGACGCAGATCCTTCCTGCCGACTGCGACCGTCGCCTCGTCGCTCCTGAGGGCATGCAATCCCAGCATCACCTCCTCAGCCACCTTCGCGACGAACAGCTACAGTCGTACGGCACTCCTTCCCAAGGTCTACTTTAGCAAGATCTCCGTCTGCACAGGCAAGGTGTCACCCGATGCCGTCACAAGGTGGAATGGTCGACTCGGCTTCCTCGTCGGCAAACCCTTGGCCACGTCAGGTCTGATGATGGTCACGGCGGCTCCGGTGTCTCCGAGCACGCGACACAGTTTCCCCTCCACCGTCCGCGATGAGACTGTCATCCAAACGCCGGCTGACGTCGTGCAGTGTCACTCGAAGGTATGGAGGTGATGGCGCCGACGTGCCCCTCTCCACGACGACCCTTATTCGTTTTCCGGCTGCTCTTCCTGGTATTGGCAGTCTCTCTCCAGGTGTCCCGGCTGTCCACATCCCCAACCCAGGCTACTAGGTCTTCGCCGGCGTCACTCGGCTGGTCTTCTGTCTCCGGTGTAGCGTACACTCCTCGCCATCGACTTTGGGATAGCTGTTTTCTTGGCCGCCTCCATCCTTAATGCTGCCGTTATGGCCTCGTGGATAGTTTTATAATCGCCGAGCATTAGGCGCTAACGAATCTCCGTGTCTCGTACCCCGTCAACGAATGTGTAGGCAGCTTCCCGGGATACGAGCTATGGTGGGGGGTGGGCTAGGACCTTGCTAGCGAGTTGTTCAACTGCCAGGGCAATCTCCTGCAGCGTCTCCCCTGGCTGCTGTTACCTTGCTTTTGCTGGCTGCGGTACGCTGCGGTTAATCCGTGGTTTCCAAAACGATTCTCCAGGGCCCCCCAGATGTTCTTGGGTGCCGCTGTTGTCTGTACCGCGCTCAGGACTTCCACGGCCCGTCCCTGGTGGCTGGCTATTAACTGTGTGGCCCCTCCTCTGGTGACCATTTGTTGTGCTTGGCCACTGTGTCGAACTGGCGTCAGAAGACCTCAAGCGTTGAAGCGCCGTCATATTTCGGAGGTTTGACACGCGCCGATGTTGTGTCGCGTCCCGGTGCGTCGGCCTTCAAATCCTTCAACCTCCTGCCGACAACGTCCTCCACCACGGCGTTCAGGGACTTGACGCTGCTGTCGGCATTTCCTTCCAGGTCGTTAACGCGGCTCGCCAGGTCCTCGACGCCTTCGTCCGCTTGGCCCATCCGCTTGGGCTCATTTGAGCATCATTTCACGAATTCCATTCATCGTCCGATATAACTTAATGTTGGAAGAAGTAAAACACAAAAACATATTCATTTGTACCTTCACTTTTTATCTCTTGGACCTACAGAGAGTACAGAATTACAAAGACATCACCTAGACAACCAGTTTTAAAGCATTTGACTGTCACTTAGAATAGTGTATTCCCATATTCCCTTGTACCTTCATGTTTTTATCTCTTTGACATACAAAGATTACGGAATAACAAACACGTCACCCGTCTTTGTAATTCCGTGCTCTCTGTATGTCCAAGATATAAAAAATGAAGGTACAAGGGAATATGAGAATACAGTAGACTAAGTGATAGTCTAATGTTTTAAAACTGGTTGTCTAACTGACGTCTTGGTAATTCCGTACTCTTTTTATGTCCAAGAATTAAAAAACTGGAGGTACAAGGGACTATGGGAATACAGTAGATTAAGTGGTAGTGTAGTGGAAAGAAAAAGGTACAAGGGAATTTGGGAATACAGTAGACTAAGTGATGGTCAAATGTTTTAAAACTGGTTGTCTACGTGACCTGTTTGAAATTCCGTTCTCTTTCTATGTCCAAGAGATCAAAAATGAAAGTGCAAATAATATGGGAATAGAGTAGACTTTATGTGATATCCAAATGTTTTAAATCTGGTAGTCCAGGTGAAGTCGTTTTAACTCTTCCTCTTTGTATGTCCAAGAGATAAAAAATTAAGGTACAAGGGAATATGGGAATACTGTAGACTAAGTGATAGTCAAATGTTTTATATCTGGTTGTCTACGTGACGACTTTGTAATTCCGTTCTCTTTGTATGTCCAAAAGACAAAAACTGAAGGTACAAGGGAATATGGCAATGCAGTAAGGTATGCGATAGTCAAAAGTATACAAACTGTAAGTGACATCTTTGTAATTCCATTCTAATTGTATGTCCAAGAGATACACAGATGAAGGTACAAGGGAATATGAGAATACAGTAGAATAAGTGACAGTCTAATGTTTTAAAACTGGTTGTCTAGGTGATGCCCTTTTAATTCCGTAATCTCTGTATATCCAAGAGCTAAAAAGTGAAGGTACAAGTGAATATAGGAATACAGTAGACTAAGTGATGGTCAAATGCATTAAAACGGGTTGTCTAGGTGACGTCTTTTTAATTTCGTACTCTCTGTATGTCCAAGATATAAAAAAGGAAGGTACAGGGGAATGTGGGAATACAGTAGACTAAGTGGTAGTCAAATGTTTTAAAACTGGTTGTCTACTTGACGTCTTTGTAATTTCGTACTCTCTGTATATCCAAGAGATAAAAAGTGAAGGTACAAGTGATTTTTTAGTAATATACTTCTTCCAACATTAAGTCATATCGGACGATGAATGGAATACGTGAAATGATACTTAAATAAGCCCAGGGTCCATAGAGCTTAGAGATACCCGACATTCGTCTTTCAGGATAAGGGAAAACCCGGAAAAAACTTATCCAGCTAACTCACCTTGACTGAGATTCGAAATCCGGAACTCTTGAACGCGAGGCAGACACTACCACCATGCTGCCAATGCGGGCTTAAACGAGGTTCTACTGAGAGTACGTAATCTCAAACATACTGAAATTTCGAAAACATGTTTTATCATAACTTCTTTTAGTTCACAGAAAATTAATTTTTTCTGAAATAAAGGAAATTTGTACCAACTAAATAAACGCCAAACTAGTTTGAATAAAGTTATAATTCACTTTAGCAGAAAATGTCGCTATCATCTCTGTGAAACATATGAATGCAGAAAGAAGCGTTTTTTAAGAAAGAATTTTTTTCGCTTAATCAAAACATTAACTGTATTTTCCAAAAAAAAAAGTATTAGGGCCTTTGTGAAGTCATTTTTATTCATATGTACCAACATTCAAGTAATTAACTTAAAACTAAAAATGAAGGATTTAAAAAGGTGTAATGCGGAGGTGCACTGGGGAAGAATAAATCTGTGGGTATAGGAAAAGACTATATAATTTGGAACTACAAACACGGCCAAAATGTAGACAGGTGAACATATCCCCTTGTTATACACATTGACGGCATTAATGGATGCAAGTGTACAAAATATTCTTAAAGCACTTATTCATCTACATATTTCAAAATGCCCGCCTCGGTAGCGTAGATGGTAGCATGTCTGCCTCACGTTCAAGAGGTCTCGAGTTCGAATTTCGATCAGGGTGAGTTACCTGGATACGGTTTTTCCGGGGTTTTCCTTTATCTTGAAAGACGAATGTTGCGTAACTCTAAGCTTCATGGACCCCGGACGCATTGAGCATCACTTCACCCAATTCATTCATCGTCGATATGACTAAATGTTGGAGGACGTAAATTACAACAAAAAACTTCAAAATAAACATTACTTTATTGTAGCTACAAGGAAGTATAATACCCTAAGTGATAGTCCATGTATTAAAACTGGTTGTCTACGTGACGTGTTTGAAATTCCGTTCTCTTTGTATGTCCAAATGATAAAACTGAAGGTTCAAATAATATGGGAATAGAGTAGACTAAGTGATAGTCATATGTTTTAAAACTGTGTAAGTGAGATCTTTGTAATTCCATTCTATTTGTATGTCCAAGAGATAAAAAAGTGAAGGTACAACGGAGTATGGGAATACAGTAGACTTTAAGTGATAGTCAAATATTTTAAAATTGTGTCTAGGTGACATCTTTGTAATTCCATTCTATTTGTATGTCCAAGAGATAAAAAAGTGAAGGTACAACGGAGTATGGGAATACAGTAGACTTTAAGTGATAGTCAAATATTTTAAAATTGTGTCTAGGTGACATCTTTGTAATTCCATTCTATTTGTATGTCCAAGAGATAAAAAAGTGAAGGTACAACGGAGTATGGGAATACAGTAGACTTTAAGTGATAGTCAAATATTTTAAAATTGTGTCTAGGTGACATCTTTGTAATTCCATTCTATTTGTATGTCCAAGAGATAAAAAAGTGAAGGTACAACGGAGTATGGGAATACAGTAGACTTTAAGTGATAGTCAAATATTTTAAAATTGTGTCTAGGTGACATCTTTGTAATTCCATTCTATTTGTATGTCCAAGAGATAAAAAAGTGAAGGTACAACGGAGTATGGGAATACAGTAGACTTTAAGTGATAGTCAAATATTTTAAAATTGTGTCTAGGTGACATCTTTGTAATTCCATTCTATTTGTATGTCCAAGAGATAAAAAGGTGAAGGTACAACGGAGTATGGGAATACAGTAGACTTTAAGTGATAATCAAATATTTTAAAATTGTGTCTAGGTGACATCTTTGTAATTCCATTCTATTTGTATGGCCAAGAGATAAACAGATGAAGGTACAAGGCACTATGGGAATACAGTAGACTAAGTGGTACCCAAATGTTTTAAAACTGTGTCTAGGTGATATCCGTTAAAACTCCAGTTTCTTTGTCTAGAATATTTATCATTTGAGCCCATTTGTCGTATAAAATCAGACAGGAGAAGGCAGTGCGCTAATGAGAACACTAGGTTCTTAACAACTAAATGTTGAGAAAAATGTAAGATAATTACAAAATTCAATTAAGTTTTAAACAGTATCTAGTGTAAGAAGCACAGGTTTCTAGCTACAGTAGGAAAACTGATGAATCAACCACTGCGCATAAAACGCTTAACGATTGTTTTTTCCCGTCTCTATACTGCGCTAATTAATTCCGGTTTCCATAATATTTAATTAACCTGAGATATTCCCTCGTAAACTTGGAGTATGGTGCCTTTGTTTCATTTATTGTTGTGAAGGTAAATAAAATTAAAGACACGGAACATGTATGTGATTCACTGTTTCCCTTCCATTGTTTAGCATCCACACACCGCAAGTAGCCCAAGATTTTATACGTGACGCAGGTTCCGCTTGCAGTACAAGGAGAGTAATTCCATCTCTGAGACGTACGGTGCACGGAAAGAACTAATAATTGTCAACCAAAGAGGGTAAATTGTCGAATAACTGCATTCACCGCACCATTTTTACACAAATGTTAAATGAACTGAAAATTCAGTAAATACTGTAGTAGAAGGTACAGTAGACTGGACCGATGCTCAGATGTCTTGAAGTGAACAGCTATGTAATGACATATTCGTTTCTTGCATTAAGTCCAGACCACACTTGAAACAACTATTTGAAACTTTAGAAAAGGATATCTGGGAAAACTTTAATGACATCAAAAAGTCTATTTGATTTAATCTCTTACTTTTTACCATTTAACTAAGACCTATGTAACCTGTACTTATGCGAACATCATTTCATTCAGCGTTGGAGGTTTTTCCTTATCCTGAAAGATCAAAGTCTGGTAACTCTAAGATCCATGTACCCTGTACTCATTTGACCATCATGTTATTCATCGTCAGATATGACTTAACGTTGGAGGCTTCATTTTATGCTGAATGATGTATGTCTGTCCCTTAAGCTCTATGTACCCTGTATTCATTTGAGCATCAATTCATTCATCGTCCGATACGACTTAACGTTGGAGCATTTCTGTTATCCTGAAAGATGAATGTTTGTCAGTTAAGCTCTATGTATCCTTTATTCATTTGAGTATCAATTCATTCATCGTCCGATATGACTTAACGTTGGAGGTTTTCTGTTATCCTGAAAGATGAATGTCCGTCAGTTAAGCTCTATGTACCCTGTATTCATTTGAACATTATTTCATTCATCGTCCGATATGACTTAACGTTGGAGGTTTTCTCTTATCCTGAAAGATGAATGTCTGGTAACTCTAAGCTCTATGCATCCTGTATTCATTTGAGCATCATTTCATTCATCGTCCGATATGACTTAACTTTGGAGGTTTTCTGTTATTCTGAAAGTTGAATGTCTGGTAACCAAAACTTATGTATCCTGTACTCATTTGAACATTATTTCATTCATCGTCCGATATGAATCAACGTTGGAGGTTTTCTGTTATTCTGAAAGATGAATGTCTGGTAACACTAAGCTCTATGCACTCTGTATTCATTTGAGAATTATTTCATTCATCGTCCGATATGACTTAACGTTGGAGGTTTTCTGTTATTCTGCTCTATGTGCCCTGTACTCATGTGAACATCATTTTATTCATCGTCCGCTATGACTTAACGTTGGACGTTTTCTCTAATGCTGAAACACGAATGTCTGCTAACTAAGCGTTACGTATCCTGTATTCATTTGAACATAATTTCATTCATCGTCCGATATGACTTAACTTTGGAGGTTTTCCCTTATCCTCAAAGACGAAAGGTAGATCTAAGCTCTGTGTACCCTGTACTCGAACATAATTTCATTCATCGTCCGATATGTCTTAACGTTGTAGATTTTTCGTTATCCTGAAAGATGAATACCTGGTAACTCTTAGCTTTATGTTCCCTGTACTCATTTCGGCATCGTTTCATTAATCGTCCGATATGACTTAACGTTGGAGGTTTTCCCTTATCCTCAAAGATGAACGGTAGCTCTAAGCTCTATGTACATTGTACTCATTTGATCATAATTTCATTCATCGTCCGATATGACTTAACGTTGGAGGTTTTTCCGTATCCTGAAAGATGAATGTGTGGTAACTCTGAGCTCTATATACCCTGTACTCATTTGAGCATCATATCATTTATTGTCCGATATAACTTAAAGTTGGAGGTTTTCTCTTAGTCTTAAAGATGAATGTCTTGTAACTCTAAGCTCTGTGTACCCAGTACTTATTTGATCATTTCATTCATTGTCCGATATGACTTTACGACGGATTACGTAAATCAAAATGAAAATAGTTAAAAGGAACTATCTTCTGATTTTATTGAAATTTTTCAAAAAACCGAAGTGGCACTATAATTGATTTAGAAAAAGTTACCTGTGTGCGTACATTGATTGCTAAGGTGTATGCTATCCGATATCTGTTAATTACTTTCGAAAATGGGTATAACACATTTATTTACGATTTTATTTCTATTAACAGCACTGAAAAGTTCTTGTTATTACCGGTTTTCAAAACATCACACAAGTACATATATTCCGCATGTCACCATCATCACTGCTGCTTACCTCAGTAGCGTAGATGGTAGCGTGCCTACTTCACGTTCAAGAGGTCCCAAGTTCGAATGTCTGTCAGGGTGAGTTACCTGGATAAGGGTTTTTCCGGGGTTGTCCCTTATTCTGAAAGACCAATGTCGGGTAACTCTAAGATCTATGGACTCTGGGTTCATTTGAGCCAATCCATTCATCGTCCCATATGACTGGAACTGGGTTGTGGTCGAATCGTATAGATGGATGGTGAATTATGCCCCTCGTTGAGGTGATCATTTGGAACAGGGTTGGAATTGATGATTCTTGAAGTCCCAGCTTACCTCGGCGTGGCTTCAGTCGGTTGAGCTAGATATCTTCTTTTACAGGGGTGGTACGGCGGAAGGAAATTTTACGTAAAATGAGTAATCATTTTCCTCTGTATTAAATAATGTAGAAACTTTTATTTCCTTACTTCAATTAACACCAGTTCGAACAAGATGTATGATACAACATTTATAACACTATTCTTACACAAGATTCACTTGATGTGACGCGTTTATCTGGATGCGTGCAAGAATCAAAAGTTTTATACGTTTTTTCACTACCGTGTATAATAATTAAATTGTGTGTCTTCTAGCGATGATATTTAATATAAAGATTATCTAGTTATACTCGATGATGGTTACAAGAATAAACTTATACTCTTCCGCACACAACGTCGTTTAAGAAGAGAACCTTACATCCGTTCACGGCAACTGTTAGGAGAAGAATGACCGGTTCCGCTTCTTCTACACATTAGCATTTCGCTAATAGTTCGATCCCTCTAGAGGAATATTGAATATCCTCCATGGCAACGTAAAATCTTCTATATCTGATTGGTCCACGTTTTACGATATACGCGTCACACCAGTCACAAATAAGTTTGTTATTCCACACTTTTGTGACGTCATTTCCACTTACATAGCTTCTCTGTGCGTGACTCACTCTACATAACCTCACATAATACAATATTTGAAACTCTTTGGGGACAACATAAAATAACTGTTTCAGATGCCCCTCTTCAGAATATATGGAAAATTAACTTAAATCTCCCAATAATATTGTTCCATATATTCTGAAGAATGCCCCAATAATTAAACATTATTACAACAATGAACAATTAATACAATTTAAAATAACAATATAAAATCAGAAATTATTCGAACACAATAATAATAAACAAAACATTTTTCAGTAATTCATAAACATATTATTATTATTATTTTTTTTTTAAATCATTTATTCTTGTGAGTGTCAAGGCTTTTGAATGGTTTTAAAAGTGTTTTGTGATATTTTCCTATCATTTTATTATCATCGTCTCTTAATTCGTACGTATGATCCCCAAATTTTCTTACTGTTTTATATGGACCTTTATATAACAAATTCATTCTCCAATAGGATTTGATTTTAGAACTGGAGATATTAAATGTCTTTACGAGAACTTTATCATTTATTTCAGGATTCCATTTCGCTCCTTTTCTTTGTATCTTTGATAATCTTTTCTCTGCTTTTTCTTTTATTCTTCGAAATGCTTCAGCACACTTTTCTTCTTCATTCAATTCCATTTCATCTACTTTTAAGGTTGTTGGTGCTTTTATTACTAGAGGTTCAGGTTGTAGTCCAGTCATTAATTCGATTGGTGAAAATTTGGTAGTAGAGTTTGGGGTATTGTTAATGATTTTCTCAATAATATGGCAGTATTTGTACCAGCCTCGGTGGTTAGAATGACACAGAATTCTGAAATACAAGCCTAAATCACGCATCACTCTCTCGCAAGGATTTCCTTGGGGAAAATATGCTGAAGAGTAATACATCTTAATATTATTGTTCTTCATCTCTGAAGTAAACAATTTACTCCGGTGAACCGTTGCGTTGTCTGATAATATTGCCTTTATTGGCCCATACTTTGGTATCCAATCTTTTAAAATTTTATTTACGCACGTTCTGCTTTTGATATTTTGTACAGGATAAATTTTTACGAATTTAGAAAAAATATCAAACATTACAAAAATGTATTTGCAATTGTGTTGACTAGCTGGCATTTCTCCATGAGCATCAATAGCAACTAGTTCGTTCTTTCTATCCCTGATGATAGTTTGAGGTTCAAAATCATATCTGACGTTTATTGGTTTAGCTTTCTGACACAACTCACATGTTGAAATTAATTTCCTAACCTTCTTGTCAATATGTTTAATGTACAATTGTTCTTTTATAGTCATAGCAGTTTTTTCACATCCTGAATGTGCTAAATTTTGATGAAAAGAAATTATTACATTTTCTTCCAAACTACTCGGAACTATCACTTTCCATTTTCGTATTACATCCCCATGTAATTTGTAAAGAATACCATTTTTCTTTGCTATGTTACAATTTATATTTTCTCCAATTTCTGGAACATGTTGTAGCAATAAAGACAATTTTGGATCATTTTGTTGGGTTTCCGAAATATTCTTAAACTTTTGGGTTAGGTCTTTATTCCATTTAAAATTTAATTCGAACAATTTAATCTCATGATGTGGATGTGATAATGTTTCTGGGATTTCCCCTTCCCATCTTAGTCTTGATAATAAATCACTAAAGATGTTTTCTTTTCCTGGAATGTGCCTAATCTCAATATCATACGAAGTAATTTCATGAATATAACGAGATATTTTTGAGCTAGTTAATTTACATTTCTTTATAAATAATAAACTAATGTGATCTGTATACACAATAACTTTGGTATTGTACACATATTGCCTAAATTTTTGTAAAGCAAAATATATAGCTCCAATTTCCAATTCGGTTATGCAAGCATTAGCTTCTATTTTGTGCAATGCTCTGGAAGCAGTAGCAATTACATGATTATTTCCAGATACATCAATCTGCGTTAGTACAGCTGCATAAGCTTGAATGCTAGCATCAGAATATATATTGAATGGTTGATTTTGAATGGGTCTTTCCAAAAGAATGGCATTTTTAAATAATTCTTTCACGTTTTGAAAAGCCTGTTGATGTTCTTCAGTCCATTTCCAAATTGAATTTTTCTTAAGAAGTTCCCTCAAAGGACTAAGCTCTTTGGCATAATTTATAACGAACCTACTCTCATATTGTAGTATTCCCATAAATCTTCTTAATTGCTTGATGTTCTTGGGTGGAGGGATAGCTTCAATCGATTTGATTCTTTCTGGATTCGGTGTCATGCCTTTTTCAGATATAATATAACCTAGAAATTCAATCTCTTTGGCAATAAATTGCGATTTATCCAGATTTATTGTCATACCACTTTCAGAAAATTTTGTAAATATATAATTTAGATGTGATATATGGTCGTCAAAATTTTGATCAAAAATAAGAAAATCATCAATATATTGTAGAGCGAAATTTTCTATGGTATCTCCGAAAATATTATGTAACGCTCGAAGTAATGCACTTCCGCTAGTGGATAATCCAAAACCACATGTTTTGAATTGGTATATTTTTCCTCCAAAATTGAATCCTGTGTATTTTCGAACAGATTCATCTAGTGGTATCTGCCAATACGATGAAACCAAATCTAATTTTGAAAAATATTTTCCATGTCCTAATTTTGATAATACCTCATCAACTCCAAGAGGTCTGAAGTGATCGGGTTGTGTTAGTGAGTTTATCTTTCTTGCGTCAATCGTCATACGCAGTGTTCCGTTCGATTTATGTACCCAGCACAAAGGATTTAGGTAAGGCGAATTAGAAATCTCTATAATTCCATTTTCTAGCATATCGTTTATTACTTCAGATGCTTGTTGTCTAATAGCGATAGGCACAGATCTACTTTTATGAGTATAAGGAGCAATGTCGTTCACCTTAAATGTATGTATGTACTTATTACACAATCCAGGTTTCGTACTAAAAACGTTCCTGTTCTTTAGTATACATAACCTCAATTGTTCTCTTTGCGCGTGATTTAAATTGTATGTTTTCCCTAACTTTTCTTTCAAAGTTCTTTGGAATATCATTTCTTCCTCTTCTTGTTTTCGCTCGGTGTCGGTATTTAATGTGTTTATTTGGCAACAATGATCTCCAAGGTCAAACGTCTCATTTTCTTTATTATTTAAAAGTAAATTCTCTTTACCACTATCATCATCTTCATTATTAATTATATCTTCTTCGTATAATATTATATTTTCTACAAAAAACCTATCATTATTTATACTATCCTTCTCATCTCCTTTTAATATAATTTCTTCTAACAAATTTATTTTGATTACTTCATTATCTCCTTTGACCTTCATTTCATGTTTTTCGAAATCTATCACACTTTGCCAACCATACAATACATCATTGCCAATAATAATATCACGAGCTAAGTTTGGTATTACCAATACGATAAAATTGAAATTCCAATCATCTATTCGCGCAGGAATTAACGCTTGATATTTAACTTTATCTTTCTTTTTCCCAATAGCTGTGCTACAGTATACATTACACACGTTTAAATATTCAATCCTAAACTTGGATAGTAATTCCTTGAATAAGTTCTCACTTATTACTGATGAACTAGCTCCTGTGTCTATCAATACTTTATATTCGCTATCGCCTATACGAAGGTTAATCTGAGGTGGATTTACTAATTCCCGATCTTTACTTCTGGAGAGAGTGAGCTTATCTTCTGGTAAATTTTGAATTTTGATTTTGCCCTGTGTCATTTCTACCGAACCACTTTCCAAGGCACAAAATGATTTGGTACTCAGTTTTCCGCATTAGTGCGGTCGGTAGTTACACTAGTAGTTGGGTTGGTACTACCGTTATTTATTTCTCCTTCTATTCCCTGAGTCCGTGTCCTTTCTAGGTTATTGTCTGCCCTTTCAAACCTAGGACCCCCAAAATCTCTTAATGAAGAGTCTTCGATGCTAGTTCCTCTTCCTCTACTTTGATAACCTGTTCTTAGGTTATTTCCCCTGTAAAACCTCAGTTGATTCACCTGATTACTCCTCACATTTCCCACAGGTTGGTTATTATTATAATTCCTCCTAGGAGTATTTGGAATTCTCCTTCCTATACCTGGCACTACCGATTCATATGTCTTTCTGGGGTTGTACTCTCTTCGTTCATAGTTGTCTCTTGAACGTGCCCCGCCCCAATTTTGGTTAAAACTATTTTGGTTTTGGTTAGTATGGTTGTGATTTTCCCTGAATGTTGGTCTTACTTCCTGTCTATTTACTTGCTTTTGTTCTATATGAGTCTTGTCAGGATCAACTTGACTATGAGTAGAATCAGAATTAAGGTTATGAGCCTCAAATTCTGATAATAACTCAATCATATCAGTAAAGTCGACGGGCTTAGCCACAATTAGGTGGTTTCTAATGTGCGGTGGATAATGTCGTATTAGCATATTCACGATCTCGGTTTCTGACATATCTGGATTCACAAGTTTACTTTTGTTAGCAAGTTTTAGGAAATATTCTGTCATGGACACACCCTTCTTGAACTCGAATTTACCAGTGGCCAGTTCGACTTTAATTCTTCTCTGTCTTTCTGGACCCCAGAACCTATTTATAAACACATTCCTAAACATACTATACGTTTCATGTGATGCTAGTGTTAACCTCAGCCATTCTAAAGCATTTTTCTTCAAACACCTTTTAACAATCATCATCCTAAATTCATTTGGAATCTTTTTAATTTTAAAATATTCTTCTAATTCCTTTAGAAATATTTTGGGATTGTCTCCCGATTCTTCTTCGAAAGTAGGTGGACTTATGTCATGCAACAAATAATTTGTACAATTTGTGTTACCTTGACTGTGTAACTGTGTATGTGTGTGCATGTTTTGTATTTGTCCATTACCATTTACTTCACAATCAGGTGACAAAGATTCTGTATCGTCACTCTCCAAATAATTCTCTAAGTTTTGTACAATATTACCTGAATTACCAGGTGAGTCAATACATGTAATATTCTTAGATTTTATTACCCTCTGGTTCTCAGAAATTTTGCTTGCCTGTAATGCAACCACAACTTGATTCAGCTTGCTAATGTTTTCTTTCTCTCTCTCAAAACTTTCCTGTGCCAAATCTATTCTTGTAATCATTTCACTATTCAACTTACTGACTTCATCATATTTAACTTTTAGTTCATCTTGTTGTGTTTGCACCTCAGTAGCAATTAGTTTAACATCATTTCTGATACTATTTACCTCTCTTACAAAATTATTCTGTATTTCAATATTTTCCTCATGGAATTTCCGTGAATTATCTAATAAGACTACATCTATTTCTTGTCTTATTCTATTCTCTAATTCCCCTATTTCTACTTTTTGTTTTTCTACAAATTCTATTTGTTGTTGCTTAAGGATTTCTGACTCCTTAGCCAATTCACTTCTTATATCTTTTACTACATTTTCCTGACTTATTTTCATTTCCTGAAACATCTCTTTTAACTTAGACATTTCTCCATCATGAGATTCTATTTTCTGTTTTAAAGATTTTATGCCTTCTCTACACTCTTCTCTTCCTTTCTCAATTTCATTTCTTAGGTTACCTAAACCTTGATCTATCCTAGCTTCTAATTTCTCTGAACTTTGATCTACTTTAGCATTTAAATTACTCATTTCCTGCCTTAAATTTTGATCTGCCTTTTCTGAATTCTGTTTTATTTCCTGTCTTATTTCCTGTCTAAAACTATTTAAATTTTCTGAATTTTGATCTGAATTCTGTCTTATTTCCTGTCTTATTTCCTGTCTAAAACTATTTAAATTTTCTGAATTTTGATCTGAATTCTGTCTTATTTCCTGTCTTATTTCCTGTCTAAAACTATCCATTTTAGCATCAAAATTACTCATCATTTTCTCTAACCTGTCTATTATCATTTCATTACCTTTACTCTGCATAATTTCTGTTCTACTTGTTCCTGCATCATCACTACTCATTCCTTCCACTACTTCCCTGACTTCTTGTATTTCTGCTCTCTTATCACTAACTAGTCTTTCCACTCCTTCCCCAACATTTTTATTCTTATTGTCTGTTAATTTTTTACCTTCCATTTTAGGTAATATTTTTCCCTTTCTTAATAACATAAAAAAAAAATGAAAATTATAATTTTGTCACTTTTTCTATTAATTATCTATTAAGATTTTCCGTACTCACTTTTCTTCTTTCTTCTTTCTTGATTCGAAGTTACCTGTCCATTACACTATTTATTCTCCTGTGGTGTAATCCTCCTTCTGCCTATTCGAGCCATACAGTTGGGCGCCATTTTGGAACTGGGTTGTGGTCGAATCGTATAGATGGATGGTGAATTATGCCCCTCGTTGAGGTGATCATTTGGAACAGGGTTGGAATTGATGATTCTTGAAGTCCCAGCTTACCTCGGCGTGGCTTCAGTCGGTTGAGCTAGATATCTTCTTTTACAGGGGTGGTACGGCGGAAGGAAATTTTACGTAAAATGAGTAATCATTTTCCTCTGTATTAAATAATGTAGAAACTTTTATTTCCTTACTTCAATTAACACCAGTTCGAACAAGATGTATGATACAACATTTATAACACTATTCTTACACAAGATTCACTTGATGTGACGCGTTTATCTGGATGCGTGCAAGAATCAAAAGTTTTATACGTTTTTTCACTACCGTGTATAATAATTAAATTGTGTGTCTTCTAGCGATGATATTTAATATAAAGATTATCTAGTTATACTCGATGATGGTTACAAGAATAAACTTATACTCTTCCGCACACAACGTCGTTTAAGAAGAGAACCTTACATCCGTTCACGGCAACTGTTAGGAGAAGAATGACCGGTTCCGCTTCTTCTACACATTAGCATTTCGCTAATAGTTCGATCCCTCTAGAGGAATATTGAATATCCTCCATGGCAACGTAAAATCTTCTATATCTGATTGGTCCACGTTTTACGATATACGCGTCACACCAATCACAAATAAGTTTGTTATTCCACACTTTTGTGACGTCATTTCCACTTACATAGCTTCTCTGTGCGTGACTCACTCTACATAACCTCACATAATACAATATTTGAAACTCTTTGGGGACAACATAAAATAACTGTTTCATGACTTAACGTTGGGGGACGTAAATTACACCAAAAAATCACTGCTAGCGACTTAGACATATTCTTCGGTAAACATTTTGTATTCTCTTCATATAAACATACACACTTACACGGATTTCTTTTTACTTACGTCCTCAAACGTTAAGTCATATCAAACGATGGGTGAAATGATGAGAGATTAGAGTTACCAGACATTCTCTTTCAGGATGAGGGAAAACTCTAGAAATAACCATACCAGATAACTCACGCTAACCGGGATTCCAACTCGGAACCTCTTGAAGTGAGTCAGATACGCTACCACCTACGCTACAGAGGCGAACACGAAGATCAGGGATGTTAACTGAATAGGTCAGTGCTACACGAGGGGATTGCAAATAGACACTGGTGGCCATACTGCAACGTGTTGGTTAGGTTTGACAACATCGTACACAGTTAACGTGAGCCAATGAGCACCCATGGATATCACTGTTCTCGTCTGTAAACTCTAGTTTTCAACAGAAACTTGTGGCGTTATTTTCCAGCTTAATCTCTCTCCATCTTAATCGAGCCACACGTTCGGGAGCGTTATTCCTCCACTCGCAGCAGATGGGAAGCATGCAGACTGTTTGGAAGATCCAGGTCGAGATTTGATTAAATAATGGTCATGAGATCTGTTCTCAGGTGTAGATTTTTGGTGACAGAAATAAAACTTTATATGACTCCGATTTCGTAATATATTATTTAATTGTATAATCTGGATTACAATTCAATCGAACTTTCTTTCTTAATCAGTCAATGTAGGTTACCTCCAACACATCGATAAATACTTATTTTTAAATAAATATTTGTGGCGATATAACAGGTCATTTCTCGATGATTAATCAGCCCCAAAGTTGGGAGCGATCTTTGTGACCGTCCCTCTTAATCATTGCAGGTCGAATTGTTTCTTGCTCCAACACATCGATAAATCCTTATTTTTAAGTTAATATAATTACTATTAATTACTTAAAGTTCCTTTTCTAAACGTCCACTCATTACTATTACGAATACCGAATAACTCTTTTTGAAGGTTATTAACTTTCCGTTATAAAACTTTTATATTCAACGCTACATTTTTCCATCGTCATGAAACCAGACTAAAGAACATATATCTATCTCAAGATTATTGAGCCCGGGGTTTATAGAGCTTAGAGTTAGCTGACATTCGTCTTGAAGGATAAGGGAAAACCCCGGAAAAAACCTTATCCAGGTAACTCACCCTGACCGAGCTTCAAACTCGCGACCACTTGAACGTGAGGCAGACATGCTACCACCCCGCTACCGAGGCGGGCTGACAGAGGGCGAGTGGCAGAGATAGGAGAAGGGAGGGGATGATTGCGAGAGGGTGACAATACAGCAGAGCTAAAAAATAAATTGGAAGTAAAGAGAAACCTGTTTGGAGAGGGAATGATATTCAGAACGGAGGTATAACATAGCTTCCGTAGCCTATCATGTGCGGAAGATGGTGACGATGAGGTGTTGATGGATTAGTGGGTGTAGCAGAAGGAAAAAAGAGAAAGAAGGAAGAGGGGGAGGTGACAGTGTTCGCTTCATCTTCGTCCAGAATAGAATTGGGAAAGTTATACCAGAACGAATCAGATGCCAAAGTTCAGTGGCATCCGGAAAGGCACGGTAGCACAAGTGTTTAGAGCGCCCGTATATAATCATCAAAAGTGATTCATCTTCCGTGCCCTTAGCATACCTGTCATGTACACGTCCTGAGTCACACGGACAAGCCAGTTATATTGCGTGCACGTCAGGTGGTTTGGGACCGTTTTAGCATCACTACAGAGCCGCGGAAGTGCTAGGAATGTTAATTTATTTGATGATGTCTAGAAAGTGATTTCTTAGAAAAGAAGTGGGCCATGGAAGAAGTGCGTGTAGGAGGCCTGGCCCATACTGACACGGATTCCTGGCCGTCTAGCTTCATAACTAGCGGGACTATCTTAATGTGCTGTTGTCGTCACACAAACTCGAGGCATATCGCTTTGGTACCTACATAGACCAAGCCAAAATTATACATCAAGACTTCAACAGAAACAGCCTTCCTAATTCAAACTAAACTTTATCTGAAAAATAATGTTTTTTTTTTCTTTCTAAAATCGCTCTAAAGGTTTTGATTGATATGCTTACACAAATAAGACCTGAAGCTTTCCTGGCGACGAATATGCTCTTGCTCTCGGGCAGCAAGCCAGGTGAAAAGACGATTAGAAATAGACGTTTCGGGAGTGTGCATCTCTCCCATCATCAGGAAATTTATTAACTGTTATAACCACAAATGAAACACTGGATATTTATTATATTCTGTTAGCTTAATGTGAAACAACTAACTAATAGGGGAATTCTGGGTTTATTTTACCCATGGCTGCTTCAGGGCTTATTTCGCCCTCATTAGCCAGCATGTATTTTGGTTTCAGGGAGGAAGAGATGGCTCGTTTTTAATTTATTTATTTGTTTTATACTTTTAGGTATATATAGTATTAAATGAAGTTTTGAAATTTTTCTGTGAAGTTGGATGTCCCTTGTTTATTGCAGGAGTTGTTATAGGTGCTGCTGTATTTGTTGTTCTTCCTCTTCTTTATCTTGTTGGTATTGTTTGATGATGGTCACTAGAGGAGGGTCACTTGGCTTCTTTTGTTGTATTGCCTTGCAGCGTCGATTATATGTTGCCTGTGTGGTCGGTCTTTTGCGTTGTCCATGTATTTGTTGGTAATCTTCTTTACGGTTTCTTCTATTGTTGGCGTTTTTGCAATTTCATGTATATCTCTGCTCCTGGACCATGGTGGTAGTTCCATCGCTACAAACTCGCCGTAGTAGTTTCATTGTTGGTACTTCTGGTTCCCGCCTGTGAGAACCAGACAAGTTCAGACATGTCCAGTATCGCCTACCGCTGCAATGGAGGTAACATACGCTTAAAGTTGATGTTAGAGGAAGATCCGGACCCTCCTTCAAACGTAATCATTACTGATGAAACTTGGCTACATCATTTTAATCCTGAGAGCAAACAGCTCAGTGTGGAAATCTCCTTCATCACCAACGCCCCAAAAAAGCAAAATTGTTTGCTTCTGCTGGGAAAGTTATGGTCATCTCATTCTTCGATAACATGGAATGGTTTATCAGCATGTTGTACCTACACACACATCAGTAACTGGAAAATACTACAAGGAATGTCCTGAAAACATTGCAAGTCCATATCAGGCGCAAAGGACCACATTTCTGTGAAGCAGGCTGGATGCTGCACCACGATAATGCGCGGGTGCATATTGCCAATGTTGCTGAATATCTTGCAAAAATCAACGCGAAGCACTATTTTAACCCACCCTATAGTCCGCATTTAGCCCCATGTGACTATTTTCTATTATATAACTTGAAGAAACACCTTCGTGGGGGACATTATCCATCATCAGAAGCAGTGGTGAAGGCTGTTGAGGCGATTTTGAAGGATCTCTCAAAAATGGTTTCTAGCATATCTTTGAAGACTGGCGGAAACGCTGGGACAAGTGCATCGCATTCAGGGGAGATTGTTTTGAGAAGGATCATCAAAATTGTGAGGATGAGTAAAGGTACGTTGTCAAAAAATAATGCGATCATTCTTCATTGAACAGCCCTCGTATTAACTTGATTATCAAGCTGTATTCATCTGTGCTTCTTAAGTCAACGGATTTCCATTTTAAGGCCGGTTTCCAAGAGGAGGTGAATTGAAATCCAGCATCACGACTAAGCAACCTGAGAAGTCTGGTCTGGCAGAGCATTGTTTTGATAAAGACCTTAGAGGCAACATTCGGGAGACGACCATCTTGGCAAAATGCAACAGTTACTGGGAGCGGAGAATTAAGGAGCTTTGGCCATTTCCTCCGAGAGGAGCACGCTTACAGCATAGTAAGTCGCCATTAAAGTAGTTGTCTCGTGTGTTTATGAGAACTCCTAGTGGTTTACCGGGAAAAACATGAGTCAGTTGGAGAATTTAATGTCATGTTGGCACGTTGGCCTTAGTAGCTCAATGGTAGTGCGGCTGGACGGCAATCGGAAGATCCGTGGTTCAAATCTCGGCTATGGCATTGAATTTTTCAGTCTGGCTCTACCCTTTCCTTTAAGTAGTTACGTTTCTTTGACCCAACTAATTTTCTATACTAATGCCATCTGCTGACCTGGCATTTAATTTAATGAAAACAGTCTTTTGTTCAGTAATGTGAATTTTGATAGTGTTTTGTCTTTGTTTATATTCGTGTTATATCCAATGTTTCATCGATTTATAATTGTCTTTACCCCTGGCTTGCTTCCCGAGGACAACTTACGCATGCTTACCCATAATTAATAAGCTGCGTATATTAAACTTTCTGTGGATAGCCCACAAATTCCTCTTCATATTTACTGAATGTTGTATAATTTTTATAACTGCTTAAGCATAAGAGATATACAAAATCCTATTTAGATAATGCAGCTAGAGTTCATTAAAGTATACAATTTGCAACAATATTCCTCCTAACGTTAGCTATTTTCAAAATACTCCAAGCTGCATCATCACACTCTCCAGATTTACCCGACTGAATATGATTGGTTCTGGAAGTATAATGAGATTGCATTCCGTAAGACAATTTTGTAAACTGTGTTCAGCAATAGAAAATCTTGCCAAGAGCTGAGATGCCCCTCCCCAAAAGAACATCACCTGCAATGAATGAGAGTATTGTTCGATGTTTCTAGGACCGTTCTGTTGTGAACAACAAAGTTGCAAATATGGACAGACAAAGCCTGCATTTCACAGTTTCACCACTCTACACGCAGTCATTAGTATGGCAATAATTAAAGGTTAGGTTATGGCAAGTTTTGTGCTCTGTAGGTGCCAAAACGTCTGTCCCATGAGGATAAGAGTAACACTGGCAGTCTTTCAACGCTACGAGAGTGAAGGTGAAAGCTTGCTCCACCAGATTGGGATGTGTGAACCTGGAAATGAAACACCAATCCCAAATATTTTAGTTAATTGATGGAAGTTAATCAGTTCTTCACACTAGCCGTATATAGGCTAAGATTTTGGATTAATAGTCAACATGAAAAATTCAATGCCATTGCCGGGATTTGAACCACGTATCTCCTGGTTTCCATCCAGTCGCTCTAACCCATTGAGCTACCATGGGCAACTTGCCGTCACGACGTTAAATTTTCCATTTGACTCATATACTTCCCCGGTAAACCACTATGGGCTCCCGCATCCGAGATGCACCGTTTGTGGCGACTTACATAAGTACTTGAGTCCCAGATTTTTTTTTTTTTCGTAATTTACGTCCTCCAACTTTATGACATATCGGACGATGAATGAAATGGATGAAATGATGCACAAATGAGTTCGTGGTTCATGGGGCTTAGAGTTACCGGACATTCCTCTTTCAGGACAAGGGAAAACCCCGGAAAAACACTTATCCAGGTAACTCACCCTGACCGAGTTTCGAACTTGGGACCTCTTGAACGTGAGGCAGACACGAATTTCCCGGCGCTCCATTTAATGTCCATAATCATTTCATATCATCTCTCATCTGGTAGTCTCTTTCAGGATAGAAGTGTCGGCGGGTGTCTCGGCGCTGTATGTTCTGGTAAACACTTCCTACTCCAGTATGATGGCCTCCGGTCTCCGGGCCGGCCTATTGGGCCGTTTCAGGACCACGTGGGTGGAATACCGTTGTACTGGCCTGCCGGGGAGTTTCCAACTGGTCAATCGTAGGGACCCTGCTCTCTGTATTGGCGTGAATCCTTGGTTCATCCGCTCTCTGTCTCCTCTCGCCTGAACCTTCCTCCCGGGGATGCCCCGCTAGAATTCTCTCCATACGATCTTATCCTATTCTATCCTATCCAAGGTAGAATAAGCCTTTGAAGAATAGTTTGTTGAAGAATGCGTAGAGAACGTCAAGTGAATTGCATTTGCTTGTATTACGTATATTTTCTGCGAAGTTATAACAAACTACCTCAAATACTTACAATAGTAAATCGCCACAAACGGTGTATCTATAATACGAGAGCCCCTAGTGGTACAATAAGGTCTCCAACTTTATTTAATATAGAAAACACGTTTATTGTCAATGAATGTTACATTGCTGGAAAGGTGGAACATACAACTATTTTACAACGTAAGAAATATTGCGATCGATGCTCTTTTGCATGCGCTGTGGCAGTTTTTGTATACCCTTGTCATAGCACTCTCCCGCCAAGTTGCGCAGGTAGCGCTCATCGTCGGTCTGGAAATGTGTTCCACCCAGGTGAGACTTCAACTCAGGAAACAGATGATAATCACTAGCTGCTAATTCTGGACTGTAAGGGGGATGGGTGAGGATGTCCCATCCGAACTGGGACGGGAGATCAGCCATTGCATGTGCAGTATGGGGACCCAGCTCGCACACAGCTTGCGATAATGCAAATGTTCGGTCAAAATCTTATCAATCGTAGTCTTACTGACTTCATGGGTAAGGTCGCACAGCTCACGAACTGTCACACGCCGATCTTTAAGCATTTCTCGCTCCATTTTCGCAATTGTTTCGGCTAAAACTGAAGGCCGACCAGAACGCTGTTCGTCATGGACGTCTGTACGTTCGTCTTTGAGCTCTCTGACCCACTTTCGCACGTTTTGGGCATCCATACACTATGTCCCATAGACTTCGCATAACTGACGATGAATTTCAGTGAGGGAAGTGCCCTTGGCACTCAAAATACGGATCACTGCACGCAACTCGCACTTGGCGGCGGAAGTGATAAGAAGCTCCATCGCAAACGGCTGCCCAGTCAAGACTAATGGTTGCAACGGGTTCTTTGTGATGACGATTTGAAGGGGTGAAACCAAGCTACACGGCAGTGTTGCTGGATCTCGCATAATAGCGTTTCTGACGGCTCCGGCGCCTTGGAGACATATTTTATGGACTCGCCTTGTATATGAGTCAATTGGAGAATTTAATGTCATGACGGCACATTGGCCATGGCAGCTCAATAGGTAAGAGCGACTGGATGGAAACCAGGAGATCCGTGGTTCAAATCCCGGCCATGGCATTGAATGTTTCAGTTTGAGTGTATCTATCCAAAACCTTAACTTATACACGGTTAGTGTGAAGGAACGATTAATTTCCATCAATTAACTTAAACTACTTTCTACACCATGAGATTTTCAACGTCAGCATCATAAGTGATTTCTTGTGAACCCAATGTGTTTGTCTACTTAGAATCGAAATTATAAATATTCCAATTTGGTCGTGTAGAATAAGGATTTCGATGGTGATGGAATTATAACTCTCAGTGCAATGTACACAAGCAGTGTAAATCTTGTCTCTTTATTATATTAAGCTCAATTTTTGTATATTAATTGATGTTTTATAATTTCATTGATGATATAATTCAAATACAAATCTGAGATCTAAATTTCTGTACGTGTTATATACTACAGATAATAATAGTTTGGCTGTCAACTTCAGTCATCCCACGTACACTTACACACATAAATAACACTGGGAGGCGGAAGAGACTCCTGTCAAAAGTTTGACCATGACCTGGAAGGGTAAAAATCTCAGGACACGGATTGCTGACCGACTTAACAAGCAAGCTTCCTCACTTTTATTTGACACAATAAAACTGGAGGTGTGAAATATAGCACTTAACAAACAGTTTATGACAAAACACGGGTTCAGAGAGAAACGAGTTGTCTATTTTATAACATTTTATAGGTATCGTGTACGTGGCACTTAGTAAATAATACATAATACGACGGCTATTCAATAAAGTATGCTCACAATATTTTTTTGACAACGTACCTTTACTCATCCTCATAATTTTGATGGTCCGTCTCAAAATCGTCTCCCCTGAATGTGATGTACTAGTCCCAGCGTTTCTGCCAGTCTTCAAAGATATGCTGGAAACCAATTTTGAGATATCCTTCAAAATCGCCTCCGCAGCCTTCACCACTACTTCCGATGAAGGATAATGCCTCCCACGAAGGTGTTTCTTCAAGTTACGGAATAGAGAAAAGTCAAATAGCACTAAATCCGGACTATAGGGAGGGTGAGGGATGCACTTGACGTTGATTTTTGCAAGATATTCAGCAACAACATTGACAATATGCGGCTGTGCATTATCGTGATGCAACATCCAGCCTGCTTCACGGAAATGTGGTCTTTTGTGCCTGATATGCACCTGCAATGTTTTCAGGACATCCCTGTAGTATTGTTCAATTACTCATGTGTGTGCAGGTACAACATACTGATAAACCATTCCATGAATATCAAAGAATGAGATGACCATAACTTTCCCAGCATAAGCAGCCACTTTTGCTTTTGGGGGGGGGGGGGTTGGTGATGAAGGAGATTTCCACACTGAGCTTTGCTGTTTGCTCTCAGGATCAAAATGATGTAGCCAAGTTTCATAAGCAGTGACTACGTTTGAAAGAAACTCCGGGTCTTCCTCTAACATCAACTTTAATTGCATGTTACCTGCATTTCAGCCGTAGGGGATACTGAACATGTCTGCACTTGCCTGGTTCTCACAGACGGGAACCAGTAGTACCAACAATGAAACTACTACGGTGTGTTTGTTTCACATTAAGCTAACAGAATATAATAAAATTGAATTTTAATGCGCAAAATTATGTCCGAAAAAAATTACGATAATATTGAACACCCCTCGTATAAACAGAACTAAAATTAACTGCAAAATCATGATGATCACTAAAAATTTAATATTTTGAAAATGATATTTTAGAGTAAAGAGAAAAAAAATGTAAAGATAATCAGAATGAGAAATTCAATGGCATAGCCGGGATTTGGACCACGGATCTTCTGTTTGCCGTCCAGCCGGTCTAACCCTTGAGCTACCATGGCTTATGTGCCAATATGACATGAAATTCTCCAACTGACTCGTGATTTCCCCGGTGAACCGCTTAGGACCTCTCATTAACATATGAGACAACTGACTCTAACTATCCTTCCATACTTTAGCCTACACACGGCCAGTGTGAAAGAACAATTAATTTCCATTAATTTACCTAATAGTTAACCAAACTACTAATGCCCGGGCCTTAAAGTACTTACACGTTGTAAGTCGCCATTAAGGTAGTTGTCTCATGTGTTTATGAGAACTCCTAGTGGTTTACCGTGAAAAACACGAGTCAGTTGGAGAAATTAATGTCATTTCGGCACATTGGCCAGGGTAGCTCAAGGGTTAGAGCGGCCTGACGGCAACCAGAGGATACGTGGTTCAAATCCCGGCTATGGTGTTGAATTTTTCAGTCTATCTTTCCATAAATTAGCCTACACACGGCCATGTAAAAGAACAATTAATTTCCAGAAAAAAAAAAATTGTTCACCCATTACTCTAAAGAACGTACAGACGATATTTTAAAGTGATGTCTCATTTTTAATACGATTATTGTCATAGAGAAGAATTGGTTGCTATTAAAACATTTCAATCTTGACTTATGTTTCAGTTTGCGTGTAAGTAACGTTGCTTTATTCATAATATTAGTCTAAAATAAAATGTTTTGATAGAAATTAAGGAATTAGAACTGTACATATGTTCTTTTATTAACGGCCTGCAAAGTTAAATCTCGTCGGATAATGAATGAAGTGATGCTCAAATAAGCAAATGGTGCAAAGAGCTTGGAGTTACCCGGCATTCAATTGGAAAGAGTGGTATTGAAGATAAGATATGGGAGATCTATGGAGATAAGAGGAGATAAATCAGCGGTTTTTGGAAGGAGTACACGACATAGATAGGCTAGAGATATGGGAAAGTATAGAACAGAGGTGCCATCTAGTGTCACTGAGGGTGACTCCGCTCCTTTTCCCCTTCAACTTTTTGCATAGGGTCGCGGAGGCGCAGGGAAACAGCTGACTGTCAATGGCTATTGCGGTACGTCCACACCCGTTTGTGTTTTAAAACAAATGCAAGTAAGCGGCGGACCGTCAACATGTCCCGTTACAGAGCACGATATCAATTAATTGAAAGCCAGGAAGAATAAAAACTCCACTTAAATTATGAACTAATAATTATTAACGTGTAGCTGTAAAAGTATAATTCACAATGGTATTCAATACACATTATGCACATAAAGATAAGAATAAATATATTAACAACCCCGCCACTGAATCTTACGCACGCTCTTCCTCACCCCAATATGTAATACGTCATCTGCGAAGGTTAACTAGGAGGGGAGAAAGGTAACCACCCTGTTTCCCCTCAAAGACACCAGTGGTATAGAAGAAAAGAAATCTTTGAAATGTTATAAGCAATTAAAGAGAGAATGGGGTAGGGAAAAATATATAGATCAATGGAAGAGAAGGCATAGCATGGATATTCATGTGTATTGCAACTTAATACAGTGTTTGAACACAATTAAGCCATGTCATTTGTAATACATACTCTGTCTTAAAAGTAAAAGATTAGAAACGTCAAAAAAAATTCATTCATCTCTCTCTCTCTCTCTCTCTCTCTCTCTCTCTCTCTCTCTCTCTCTCTCTCTCTCTCTCTCTCTCTCTCTCTCTCTCTCTCTCTCTCTCTCTCTCTCTCTCTCTCTCTCTCTCACACACACACACACACACATATATATATATATATATATATATAAAACATAATTATTCAAAATCATCGAAGTTGTCATCAAAATATTCATCTATACTGTAGTAGGCTCTGCTTAACAAGAATTCCTTTAGATTTAAACTTAGCAGCTGACACAGTATTTTTTAGGCTTTCCGAAAGCTTATTAACTAGTTTTGGACCAAAGTATTGGGGCTTATGTTCAAAAAGTTTAACCTGTGACCTTTAACTATATAGTTATTATTTCCCCTTGTTTCATATGTGTGGACATAGGAATTTGTGGAGGTTATATTCCTGCTATGTACAAAAAGTATTGTTCGCAGAATAAATATGCAGGGAAGAGTAAGTATGTTTAATTTTTTAAAATATGTCCTGCATGAACTCGTACGTGTTATTTTTGCCAGGTATCTGATAGCTCTTTTCTGTAGGACAAAAATTATGTTAAAGTTTAATTTGGAAGTGTGTCCCCACAGATCGATGCCGTAAGAAATGTTGCAAAATATAGTAACTTACTAGTACTTACTGAGAGAAAGTTGGCTAAATATCGCAATACAAAAAGTCCTGAGCTTAATTTACTTTCTAGTTTTCAATGTGGTTGTTCCAAGTTAACAAGGATTAAACCTAAAATATTTACACTTTTTACACATTGGACTAGAGTATTGCCTATATTAAGCTGAAGTTCGAAATGACGTCTCTTAAAATCAAATAGAATTAATTCGCTCTTTTGTGCATTAGTACACAACCTGATATCACTAAAATACTGAAGGTTTGGCGAACAAATGATCCATTTTGATAATAAATTTTCACAATTTATTTCTACGCGTTGGTGAATGCTATAACGTTCCATGGCTAATCGTTAATAACAACTGCAACCACACGAAAAAAATGACTGTAACTCAATAACAAGGCAGCTATTAGATGTTACGTTTAAGATATCCTATATAAATACTAAAACATTCATTTGTTTCAAGCCATACGACCTACATAAACCGGAACCATTTCAATATGCCAGAACTTCTGAACCAATAATACGATACACGTGCAACTTTGGGAGAATATAATAAACAATTGGGAGATTACATTATACTATTTACACCTCAGAGAAAATGTTGGAAGTGTCCTCCACCAGCATCTATAAACGTTTACACTCGTCTCACCATATTGGGATTGAGATTTCATTACGGATTTCATTTCATTTCATTCATTTTCTTCCCTAACTATAAAACAAAACCTAAATAGTTTAAAGAAACTTGAAAAGGCTTATCAGAATTAAAAATAACAGAAAATTCATTACTTGAGGGGACAGCAAAAGTAATAACTATAAACGAAAATATAAGCCTCAAAGATAAATCTATATTAAAACCCAAACCCATTATCTGGACAGAAGAAAGGAAAAAAAGATAAGACAGAATGTTAGTTAGAATCTGGTGTTCGTGGGGAGTGCTCTTTCCTTTGTGGAAACATCTGCACCATTTGTCCGCACGGCATATGCCATGAAACTTAGAAACACGTCTGGAAGATGAGACGGAAACAGAATGAAAGGGAAATTATAGGAAGGAAATAGTGACAAACGGGAAAATAATCCAGAATTGGTATCCCAACCAGGAAAACAAAGAGAAAATAAGGTCTAGAATGGGCAGTCGAACTCGAAACCTCCCTAAGCTTTGCTTAGCATTTTAAGTAAAAATAATCGATTAAGATACTAAGAAGCATTCAGAAATGATTCTAACGAATTAATAGTGCAAATGATGATTGTAGATGCTATTTGAGATATATTTAGGGTTGATGAACCCTAATCTCATGCACACTGTTATTTAAATATAAGATATGCATTCATGTGTGCTCTGGCAAAAACATTTTCTACTTGTAAAATAGTATTTTGCAAGATATACTGCAACTAATGTTACTGCATATATTTGTTCTAGTTGTAATAAATAAGAAAATGAATATTAAGAAAAAATAATGGAACACGAGAGTTGTTCAATAAAGAATTATCATAATCTTTTTACGGTCATAATTTTTCACACTAAAATTCAAACTTTTTACATTCTGTTAGCTTAATGTGAAACAAACACGGCGTAGTATTTTCATTGTTGGTACTCCTGGTTCCCGCCTGTGAGAACCAGGCAAATTCAGACGTGTTCAGTATCGCCTACCGCTGCAATGGAGGTAACACGCGAGGAACAAAATGCGGCTTTGAAATTCTGCTTTCGTCTCAACAAATCTTCAGTTGAGGCCTATGCAATGTTACAGGAGGCCTATGGAGATTCTGTCCTTCCCTACAGCACAACTCGAAGGTGGTTTAAAATGTTTAAAGAGGGGAGAGAATCAATTTCAAAGGAAGGTGGACCTGGTGCTGCAGTTACTGCTCTTACGGAAGGAAACATCAATACTGCTGCTGCCATTGTGAGAGAGGATCGACGAATTACCTTAAGATCACTTTCTGAAATACTGAACATTTCATTGGGTGCCACCCACACGTTGGTGACAAACATTACACATGAGGCGTGTTTGTGCGCGATGGGTTCCAAGACTTTTGATTCCCGAACAAAAGGGCATTCGCATGTAGGTCTGCATGCAGTTAAAGTTAATGTTAGAGGAAGATCCGGAGTTTCTTTCAAACGTAATCACTGCTGATGGAACTTGGCTACATCATTTTGATCCTGAGAGCAAACAGTAAAGCTCAGTGTGCAAATCTTCTTCATCACCAAACCCCCTCCCCCCCCCCCAAAAAAAAAACATAAGTGGTTGCTTCTGCTGGGAATGTTATGGTCAGCTTATTCTTTGACATTCATGGATTGGTTTATCAGCATGTTGTACCTGTACACACACCAGTAACTGGACAATACTACAGGGATGTCCTGAAAACATTCCAAGTACATATCAGGCGCAAAAGACCACATTTCCCTGAAGCAGGCTGGATGCTGCACCACGATAATGCGCGGCCGCATATTGCCAATGTTGTTGCTGAATATCTTGCAAAAATCAACGTAAAGTGCATCCCTCACCCTTTCTATAGTCCGGATTTAGCCCCGTGTGACTTTTTTAAATTCCCTAACTTGAATAAATGCCTTCGTGGGAGGCATTATCCATCATGAGAAGCAGTGGTAAAGGCTGCGGAACCGATTTTGAAGGATCTCTCAAAAAATGTTTGCAGCATGTCTTTGAAGACTGGTAGAAACGCTGGGACAAATGTATCGCATTCAGGGGACACTATTTTGAGAAGGACCATCAAAATTATGAGATTGAGTAAAGGTATGCTGTCAAAAAAATGTGATCATTTTTTATTGAACAGCCCTCGTAAGTTGGCGATTTTGTAATTCACTGTATTATGTGGATAATACACTGTCCACCTCCCGTCTTGAAACGTTCAAGTCACTTGTCCATCTTCGCACCTCGTTTTAAATTTACGTAATACTGACGAAGTTGTTCGGTGCTTGTAGTAACGACACATACATTTGAATTAAATTCATTTCCAATATTTTCCCACGTGACATCTTTCTGTTTTACATTCACAGCATCCGTCCTCTTATTTTCCACGAAATCCTTACACTTCCTCACCTATTCAATTAACAATTCTTTCTCCATTGATGAGAAATTTGTCTCACGGCTTTTGTTTACGATTTTATTCACCCGCCATTGTTTCAGCTGTGTGCAGGTGCAGACGAAAATGAAAACAAAAGCGCATCGCAGTACGCTCAGAAATTAATACGACGCATCCATAGCCTTCTATAGCTGTAATATTTACATGTTTCTTGGCGTTAAAACGTGATTGTTAATATTCACAGAAAACAGGTTGGTGAGATGCAAGAAATTTAACAGTTGTTTTAGCGCTGTGACAATTGTTATGTTACATTTATTAACGTCGATTTTAACACCTCTTGATCAAATCGGGCATTTATGTGTTAGATTCCTTTCTGAATACTTATTAGTATCTTAATCGATTATTTTTACTTAAAATGCACAGCAAAACTTTAACTGCATTTTTCTCAAAACTAGCTTTTGGTGCATACGCCTTTACCATTCTAAGGCCTAAGAATGACACCAAGGCCTTCGCATGAACATTTTAGTCACAGTAAAACATCTCCAGCATTAAATCTTTAATTTCAAATAACCCTAGACTGGAAAATTGCCTTTTAATTGTCATAATGTTATGTTGTAGGCAAATTAAAACCTATAATAGGTTACGTTAGTGAATGGTTCCGAAATGCATGGACGTTGTTTGAAAGCTCTTCCGAATGTTGTTTTACAAGTTAATATTTAACGGATGGGCAGTGTGTAGCATTGTTTTCACGCCTCATTCGCTGTACACATACAAAATCCGGTGCTGACCTTACATTCCGGTCCCACAACGGAAACTTGCATGTAGATTTACATTTTCCAGAAATTCCTTCGGGCGACTGGTCGTCGTTGATTACTCCGGTCTACTTCTATCACACGTACAAAACCGTACAGGAAACAAACGGTGTCTACACGCAACAGGAAAGCTGTGAAAAAAACAAATGAATAGTGACTACTCCCCTGATACTTCGCAATTCAAAAAGGGTGCCTATATTAACAGGCTTGTGCGTTTTAGTGCGATGTTTGCATTTTATTCTTTTTATTCTGTTTTCCGGTGCTTATATTATTATAAACTTTAGTTCTACTTTAATTTACGCTACGTATAAACCTGCACCACGATGTAGTGGACTTGAGTGTTGTACTCTGGTTTCCTGCCATGAAATGCACCCAGGTTTGATCCTACCTGTGGGTGATGATGATGATGATGATGATGATGATTGATGATGATGATGATGATGATTATGATGATGATGATGATGATGATGATGATGATGATGATGATGATGATGATGATGATGATGATGATGATGATGATGATGATGATGATGATGATGATGATGATGATGATGATGATGATGATGATGATGATGATGATGATGATGATGATGATGATGATGATGATGATGATGATGATGATGATGATGATGATGATGATGATGATGATGATGATGATGATGATGATGATGATGATGATGATGATGATGATGATGATGATGATGATGATGATGATATGTGGATAAGGGCGCTCAATTGCAGCGGTTATCAGTGCCCTTTAAAAATTATTCATGGCAAAAGCCAGATATAAATTGTTATAAAACGGCATGCAAGTGTAAATAAACTTACAAAAAATACATGTACATAACAAAAAACAAAAATAAAATAAAAATAAATACAAATACTAACTGGAAAAAAACTTCTCTTCACTAAATTCTAAAATCCAACCTAGAAAATAACCTAAAAACCTTCTCCACTACTTTGTTGTCATCTGGTAGCATTTCTGCACAGCTGGCCGGCAGTTGCAGAGACTTCCTAAGGTGTGCTAAGCAAAAACACTCTAGCAGCACGTGTCGGACAGATAACGCTCCGTTACAAAACGGATAGACTGGAGTACGCTGCTTTCTAAACAGAAAACTATGCGTAAAAAAAGCACTGCCCAATCCGTAACCGAGCCAAACTCACCTCCTCACGACGAGATGGACGACAGGAGGTAACCTAGCGAATCGGAAGTTCTTTCACAGATTTAAGTTTATTTCTGTGGATATCAGGCCACTCTTCCTGCCAGCAGGTTTTCACAGCTCTCCGGAATACAGCTCTAAAATCTTCCGATATCACAGACTGTACTCGAACCCTGGACTTCATGGTAGCCGTCTTAGCTGCTGAATCCACCATTTCATTCCCCGGCAAGACATCGTGACCAGGAATCCATACACACACCACGCTAACGTCGGAAGCGTGTAAAACGTGGAGGGCACGTGGAGGGCACAATAGCGTGGTAGTTGTACAGCTGCCATAGGCTTTAAAGTGCACTGAGGGAATCACTCAGTATTAAGCAGTCCCCCAACTTTCGTCGACGTACGTGTAAAATGGCCCGGTATATTGCATAAAGCTCTGCAGTGAAAATGGAAGTGCTAGTATGGAATCCAAATGTATACCATTCGACCACCTGTGGGTATAGGACCGGGCGACCATTTAGCATCGTCAGGAATTTTAGGGGCTGCAGTAGGTAGCGAATCCTGGTCTAGAAAGCCAACTTTCCAGCTGGGGGTGCCGAGATGCTGACTACATGTCCTCCCCGAATCGATTGGATGGTCGTCGTGAGGGCGGTGTCGGGTTGGCAGGCTTACCGATTCGCGTTATGTCCTGTATTACTTTACTTTACTTTGTACTATAATAAACATTATAAAGAGAAAATTTATACGTGTATAAAGTGAGTGTGAGGGAGAAAATGCGTGGGGAATGGGACTGGGATTTCATTGCGGAAGGGATTAGGTATATAGGCGACCATGCTGGGCCCATTGTTCCTATGCCCCCAAGTGGGGGCACCCCCGGGAGGAAGGATGAGGCGAAGAACACAGAGGGCGGCCGACCCAAGGATCCACGACAGTACAGAGGGCAGGGTCCCTACAGTTTACTTGAATAGAGACTTCATTTGAAGGGTCAGAACAACGAACTCGCTCCCTACAGCGGGACGAAAACGAGCCCAGCAGCCGAGCCCCAAATGTCCCTGGCAGGCGATCCGAGCCCTAAAGGTCCCTGGCTGGCGTTCCCGAAATGGTCCCAGCAGAGGAGCGGAGACCGGCAACTGACCTACTGGAGGAGGAAGTAGTTTTCCTCAGAACATATCATCCTGCCATGCACCGCCGAGACACCCACCAACACTTCTACCCTGAAAGAGACCACAAGATGAGAGATGATATGAAATGATAATGGAGATGAAATGAAGGGACAGGTATTCGCCTAGAGAACCGCGAAAACCCCGAAAAAACCCAAGAGGCAGGTAGGTCGGCCACGGGAATCGAAACCGGGCCTCCCGAATGCGGGCCACAGACGAAACCACCTCGGTGAGAGAATGCGTGAGTTCCTGATATTTATTTATTGTTCAAGACTGAGGCAAAATGCCCTACGCTCTAGGGCAAAAGGTTCATATTTCTTGCTTTGTGTTTGATCTCAGATTAGCAATTTTCGCAAGTAAACACGCTTTGTTTACATTCAAAACACAAGAGAAATGCAAAAAAAAAGGAAATCTGTGTAGAATGTTAGTATTAGCATCCTGGTTTGCTGATCATACACAAATGTACGAGGGCTGTTCAATAAAGAATGATCATAATTTTTTACGGACATAATTTTTCGGAGTAAAATTCAATCTTATATTCTGTTAGCTTAATGTGAAACAAACACGCCGTAGTAGTTTCATTGTTGGTACTCCTGGTTCCCGCCTATGAGAACCAGGCAAGTTCAGACATGTTCAATATCGCCTACCGCTGCAATGCAGGTAACATGCAGTTAAAGTTGATGTTAGAGGAAGATCCGGAGTTTCTTTCAAACGTAATCATTGCTGATGAAACTTGGCTACATCATTTTGACCCTGAGAGCAAACAGCAAAACTCAATGTGGAAATCTCCTTCATCAGCAACCTCCCAAAAAGCAAAAGTGGTTGCTTCTGCTAGGAAAGTTATGGTTATTTCTTTCTTTGATATTCATGGAATGCTTTATCAGCATGCTGTACCTGCACACATATCGGTAACTGGACAATATTACAGGGATGTCCTGAAAACATTGCAAGTCCATATCAGGCGTAAATGACCACATTTCCGTGAAGCAGGCTGAATGCTGGACCATGATAATGCTCGGCCGCATATTGCCAATGTTGTTGCTGAATATCTTGCAAAAATCAACGGAAGTGCATCTCTCACCCTCCCTATAGTCCGGATTTAGCCCCATGTGCCTTTTTCTATTGCCTAAGTTGAAGAAACGCCTTCGTGGGAGGCATTATCCATCCTCTGCAAGACTGCGGAGGCGATTTTGAAGGATCTCTCAAAAATGATTTCCAGTATGTCTTTGAAGAGTGGCAGAAACGCTGGGACAAGTGAATGGCATTCAGGGGGGACTATTTCGAGAAGGGCCATCAAAATTATGAGGATGAGTAAAGGTACGTTGTCAAAATAATTGTGATCCTTCTTTATTGAACAGCCAATCTGGAAACAAGAACGGAGCGAAGGCCACAATCAGCCGGAATTTTTGGGCAATTCCAGAGTCAATGTCAGCCAAGTTCCATGTTTACATAATGTTACATAATGTTCCCCTACGGGAACACTATTTTCCAAGTTTACATAATGTTCCCGTAGGGTAGGGGATCTGTCCCCTACAGCTGCCGTGGTGCGGGCGCTACGGACTCCTACCACTCGTGGTACCTCTGACGTTACTAGAGGAACCTCGGGCCGAACATTCGAGCCCCTCCCTGATAAGGAGTTGTTCGGATTGGTTTGGACTCGAGCGGGCAGTGGTTCCCGATACCCGTGGGAGATCGGGTACGTGTACGGACGGGGCTGAGTGAAGCGTACTAGCCAGCATAGCTAGTAGAAGGTGTGCTCGATCACCAGGCGGCCCCACCGAGGTCATATCGGTAGCCTTCACGTTTTGGTGCTGGCGCGGGTAAGTGGCGTATCCACTTCCATCCCGTCTTTGTCCTGGGACCAGATGGGGGGGCCCTTGTTAGTAACCCAGGTCTTGTCCTATGGAAAGCCCCACGGAGGACGCCGGCCGCCTTTTAGGACAGCTCGGAGCCAATTTTCGGGAGACGACCATCTTGGCAAAATGCAACAGTTACTGGGAGCGGAGAATTAAGGAGGCTTTGGCGATTTCTTCTGGAAGGAGCACGCTTAATCGTGATGCTGGATTTCAGTTCAGCTCCTCTTGGAAACCAGCCTTAAAAATGGAAATCCATCGAATTAAGAAGCGAAGATCAATATAGCTTGATAATCAAGTTAAGTAGTTACGTTTCTTTGACACAATTTCCTATACTCACGCCATTTCCTGACTTGGCATTTAATTTACTGAAAACAGTCTTTTGTTCAGTAATGCGAATTTTGATAGTGTTTTGTCTTTGTTTATAGTTGTGTTATATATCCGCCATATTAAACCATGTTTAGAGCGAGACAGCCAATATATATATATATATATATATATATATATATATATATATATATATATATATATATATATATTAATTTCGCTGGCATGTTCCTAGTAGGTAGAGGTTCCACCCAAAACCTCGATACCGAGATTTCCCTGGAAATACATGTTTCGAAGTCCCCTCATTTAAAAATTGTGTGTACTTAAGACCTCACGACAGAAGTGAAAACTTAAAAACTATTCATTATAAATTATTCTTAAAATTATTTTAAAAAAATTAATGTTGACACTCATTCTTGTGCAAAGAGGCCAGGTGCGAGCTAAACATTTCATTCCTTACACTGCCCACCTCGGTAGCGTAGATGGTAGAATGTCTGCCTTACGTTCAAGAGGTCCCGAGTTCGATTGTCGGTCAGGGTGAGTTACCTGGATAATTTTTCCTGGGTTTTCCCTTATCCTTAAAGACGAATGTCAGGTAGCTCTAAGCTCCATGGACCCCGGATTCATTTGAGCATCATTTCACCAATTTCATTCATCGTCCGATATGACTTAACGTTGGAGGACGTAAATTACAAAAAAAAATGTTTTACGGTGAGTGCGCTCCCAAATGAAAATACTCTGAAACAACTGAATGACCACGGACTTGCGACCGTGCGAAGAGGGTTATACATAAAGGATATACAAAGGAAGTAAAATCAAATCACATAATATACTGTTTTACATGTATTTTAGTTTTATATTAAAATACTTGCTAATTCACAATCATTTTTCATATTTTCTTTCTTGCTGATACACATATTTCATTGCATCTTTATTTTTAATAAAAATACAAGTTCATATATATCTTATAACATAATTATATGATAATCATTTGATTATTTGCATATTTTTTAATATTCGGAAATGTTTGGTTACGTATACATTTTTACATATCCGTACATATACCCATTACTCCATATTTTATTACACGTTCGTACATATTTTCATACATATTTTATTACACGTCATTCATTTCAAATATTTTGTCACAGTTGATACTGGTATTAATACATTTTAAATTCAATTCAATTTTTCAATTTTATAATTATTTTATTCTCCAAAAAGCAAAATGCAGTACTATTTCAAAATAAAGAAGAAAAACAGTACAATTTAACAAACAAGGAAATAAGATTATGCAGTATATAAATGTAAAACTAGAAAAACAAAAATATTAAACAACAAAGTAGAATTTGACATGTTGTCGACTTGTTAAATGACAGATGGTTATCTCACGGATCGGTTACCGGCACTTGACAGAAGTTTGTAAGAACGGCCCTAAGACAATTATTTCTTTAATGAAACTCCTGTATGGTTTCTGAATTTTTGATAGTATTTGAAATATGTTAAAACATACCTGGGTGCGTGTTGTTGATACGCTGTTGAGTGCGACAGAAAATCTACGGTGTATAACGGTATGGACAACATAAAACTGAAATGAAGAATGAGTGTGGCGGGGGGTTAGTTCGAATTGAGCCGACTCGAGCCGACTTCACCCGAATGAACGTCACATATTCCAGTGTAACGGCTCAGTTTAATTCACAACCCACGAAAAGTGCTAAACGCGCATAAAGAAGTTTTCACTTCAAAAATAGAAAAAGGTCCGTGTGCTTACGAAAAGCATCATTCAAAAAAGAAAAACGGTTTAAATGCCAAACTTTGTATTCAAGTTCAATATTTTTCAAGGATGAGAAATGAAGATCTTCAAGAAAATACCCCTAAGCTAGATTACTCTGTACATGGAATATGTCTCGAAAGCTTTGATTTTCTCAAAAACAACTAACGGCTTTTATTAAAATACCAACTTTTAGAATACAATTTCTGTGTATGTACTCAGAAGTCCTCTAAATTTTGAATGACTTAATAATTGGCAAACCGTAAGAGATAGACAAAATCTTATGTCGATGAAAATTAATTCTTCTTTCACACTGGCCGTATGTAGACTAAAGTATGGAAATATAGTGTCAGACTGAAAAATGCAATGCCATAGCCGGGATTTGAACCACAGATCTTCTGGTTGCCGTCCAGCCGCTCTAACCCTTGAGCTACTATGGCCAACATGCCGACATGACATTAAATTCTGCAGTTGGCCTAATAGTGGTTAACTATAAAGCCGGGGCCTTAAAGTACTTACACGTTGTAAGTCGCCATTAAGGTAGTTGTCTCATGTGTTTAAGATAACTCCTTAGTGGTTTACCGGGAAAAATACGAGTCAGTTGTAGAAGTTAACGTTACATCGGCACGTTGGCCATTGCAGCTCAATGGCTAGAGCAGCTGAACGGAGACCAGAAGATCCGTGGTTCAAATTCCGGCTATGGCATTGAATTTTTCACTCTGACTCTATCTTTCCAAAATCTTATGTCCTTAAAAACCAATTTATGTCACATACCCTTTTTTGTGTAGTGAACCTTTTCCGAGGTATTCTTTATTATTTGCCTTAATTTTCAAGTAGGAATGGTGATACCGAAATTATGGTTTGACAGAAGCAGTCATGATAGATGTCGAAGGAATGTTGGTTCTTTGTGACGACCAACGCCAAGGTCAGTTCAGTTGGGGAAAGTCTGTAACAATGCCATGAATGAAAGAAGCAATGTCCTTAGAAGGTTTCTAAAGGAATTGTCACTTGACGTATATGAATAGGGAATTCTTTGGATCGTTTACAATGGCGACCAAAACAGCCACAAAAGGACTTTGTTCAAAAGAGTTTGAAAAGGGAAAGTTAGGATATATATACACGCACGCAGTTGTGGTCAGGGAGGCACTCTTCGGCGTTTAGCCGATGGAGACGGGACGTGGCTAGGAAGCCATTATAAAGTCTTCGGCGTGCAGCCGATAAAAGAGAGGAGTCTGAGACGTCAAGCCTATTAGAGCGGTCAACTTGTTCTGTCTTGAAAATTTGTCGGGTCATCAAAATTTATCGAGAAATATAATTAGCATTCAGTCACTATAAACCGAGATTGGTAACCCTCGGTTGGCAGCTTCCATTTTGAAGTTAGAAAAGAAGCAGTGAATAAATAATTTGGAGACGGGCATTCCAGTGTTGTAAAATTTCCTTCTCACACCCATCCACGCATACTCTGAGAGAAACCTCATTGCTCACTATAATATTTGCTTCAAATTGGCGTCACAACGTGGAGCTGTGGTATCCTGTGATCGTACACCAATATTACTGCATCAAACTGGCGCGCCAACGCGGGGCACGATAGGAGAAGGACGTTCGACAACAAGTGGAGCTCGATACGAGGAGGAGATTCAGCACGATACGAAGAGGAGGTTCAGCCCGATACGAGAAGGAGTTTCAACCCGACGACGAGGTTCAACAGGAGAAGGAGGTTCAACCTGAGGAGGAGGTTCAACCGAGAACGAGTTTCAACCCGACAACGAGGTGCAACAGGAGGAGGTTTGACTCGAGGACGTTTGAGAAGTAGCTCTACAGCAGTCCTAACTGGAAAGAAGAAAGGAGGCCGACATCATCAGAGACATCAGGAGCCAGGAAAAAAACAATCAAAGGTACAGAGTGTAAAATTATATACTAGACTATGGTGAATTTATTTGAGAAGTGAAAAACAAGATGTTAAGTAAAGATTTGTAGAAAACATGGATGTTCAAGAGGTTTATGGTAATAACAGTAGGCAGGAAGTAGTCGAAGTAGTAGAGCGTGGTAGAACTGTCCTAAATAATGTAGAAAGGGAAAGAAATATGTTAGAGGAAATTAGAAAAATGTAAGCAAGTTTCAGTGAAAAGTTCATAAAAAGTATGAAGGATAGCAATCAAAGTTTAATTGAAAGTTTAAGTAAAAAGCTAGATGATAAAAATCAAAGTTTAAATGAAAGTTTAAGTAAAAAGCTAGATGATAACAATCAAAGTTTAAATGAAAGTTCAAGTAAAAGTTAGATGATAATAATCAAAGTTTAAGTGAAAGTTTCAGTAAAAACATAGATGATAATACTCAAAGTTTAATAAAAGAGATGAAGGAATGTAATCAAAGTTTAAAAAGATAGAAGGAAAGATAGAAAGTGGTTTTCAGAAGTTAGAGGCAGGACAAATAGAACTAGGAAAGAAGTTAGACAATCAACAACAGTCGTTAGAAAATTTTGGGGAAGTTAGTCAGGAAGTAGAGAACGTAAGAGAAGAAGCTGGTCAGGTAACAGAAAATGTAGGGAAAGATGTTAGTGAGGAGACGCAGAACGCTGAAAATGAAATTTTGAATCTAGTTAATGAAAGGTCAGATAGTTAAAGCAGAAAACTGAGGGAGGAAATCGTACAGAAATTAGATAAAGTAGGAGAAATAGCCAGAAAAGTGTTAGAAGAAACTAGGAGTAGATTAGAAGTATCAGAATGGGAAAATAGAAAACAGACGAGGAATGCAGGGGAAAACACAAATCACATTAATGAGTTAGCAATAAAGATCACGGTGACAAATGAAACATTGAAAAACGTTCATAATCGAGGGAGAAACGAAAGAGAAATATTAAAATATTTCGGGCAAGGGGCACAGTTCCATCATAATATGTGTAGAAAATATAGGACAGGATATCTATGTACAATATCTAAGCTAGATATGGAAAAATCACGGGGATGTAGAATAAATAAGTCCTTTGTACATGGAAAAGTCCGCAAAATTCTCTTGTATTTCGAAGTACGTTGTGGAATGATGAATTTTCTTGTAAATGGTGGGAACTTAGGCTAAAGTATTTAAAATTGCCTTAACAAATTGTAAACGGAGAAGAAACAAACTTGTAAAATGTATAGGTTAAGTATGAACAGTGTAGTGTAAAATGTATAGGTTAAGTATAAACAGTGTCGTGACAGTGCAGTGAAAATTAAAACTAAACAAGTGAAAAAAATATAGTAATGAAAATCAGAACACTTAAAGACTTTGAAAATAATATTTATATAGAATCATAAAGAAGTACCCGGAAATGTATAAAAAAATTAACCAGTTAAAAAAATATCAGAACAATGAAAGACTTTTGAAAAGAATATTTATATAGAATCAAGAAGAATAACTCAGAAATGTTGTATACAAATATAATCTTACTAACGTACCATTGATATAAACCTGGGAGTGTATATTTAGGAATTGTTCCAAGTGTAACAACAATATGAATTAATTTGAAGTAGATCAGATGGAGAAGAAAGGAGATGATGTAGATTGAAATATTTTCCGAGTAATATTTAAAAGTTGAAAATTGCAGATCAGAATGTTGGTAAATTTTAAAGAACTATTGTTATGTAACTAGGTGAATAACTTTTAGGAAATGTCATGTAAAAATTACTGTTGTGAAAAGAAATTGTAAAATGAATTGGAAGTTGCTGACAAAGGTCTAATATTTTGCGTTATATTCGGGCAAGACATATATATTATTTCATTATGGGATAATCAAATAATATCTATGGGACATTTGATACCGAAATTATGGTTTGACAGAAGCAGTCATGATAAATGTCGAAGGAATGGTGGTTCTTTGTGACGACCAACGCCAAGGGCAGTTCAGTTGGGGAAAGTCTGTAATAATGCCATGAATGAAAGAAGCAATGTCCTTAGAAGGTTTCTAAAGGAATTGTCACTTGACGTATATGAATAGGAATTCTTTGGATCGTTTACAATGGCGACCAAAACAGCCACAAAAGGACTTTGTTCAAAAGAGTTTGAAAAGGGAAAGTTAGGATGTATATACACGCACGCAGTTGTGGTCAGGGAGGCACTCTTCGGCATTTAGCCGATGGAGACGGATCGCGGCTAGGAAGCCATTATAAAGTCTTCGGCGTGCAGCCGATAAAAGAGAGGAGTCTGAAACGTCAAGCCTATTAGAGCGGTGAACTTGTTCTGTCTTGAAAATTTGTCGGGTCATCAAAATTTATCGAGAAATATAATTAGCATTCAGTCACTATAAACCGAGATTGGTAACCCTCGGTCGGCAGCTTCCATTTTGAAGTTAGAAAAGAAGCAGTGAATAAATAATTTGGAGACGGGCATTCCAGTGTTGTAAAATTTCCTTCTCACACCCATCCACGCATACCCTGAGAGAAACCTCATTGATCACTATAATATTTGCTTCAAATTGGCGTTACAACGTGGACTTGTGTACACCCATAATCATATTCGTAACAAACTGGCGCACAAGGTGGAGCTGTGGTAACCTGTGATCGTACACCAATATTACTGCATCAATGGTTATTCATACTGTTTTTTCTCTTGGTCATGCACACAGAAGAGAATTTAAAAATATCACACAGTGAATAACTCTAAAAAGTTTTGACTGCCGCTTAAGTCTTTACCCTATTCCTATGTATTTAAAAGGGAACAATACAAACAACGTTTGCTAACATTTTGCTGATCAATATGAAAAAGTGGAAGAAGCTTGAAGAATAGCGTGTACAAGAGTAGAGAAAGTTACGTGTTTGTTTGTTTTTTTAATGTGAGAAAGCTCAGAACAATTGCAATGCGCTGCCATAACCTCGAGAAAGATCTGTTTAAACCATCTTTAACATTTTTAGTTTTATTCACGTAGCTAATATATTTTGTGGAAGCAAACTTTCTTAAAGAACCAGACCTGTTCATGCGCCGTGCAAAGATGTAGGTTAGTACAGCATTTCCATACGGCTTTAATATAACGTTTGGTAAATTGTAACATTATACGTAATCAGTAATCATGGCTACATTCTATAAGGGAATTCAAAGGCAGTGGGTTCCAGTTTCCTATAAATATTGACATTTCAGCGATAGCAACTGCTGTGGATGAGAATGTTTACAACAAACGATATCGAAAACAAAAGCGTGTCTGGTTCACAAAATGCCGGGCGAATGGACACGGACAGCAACTTGAACAGTCGACTGTAGAATTGAGATGTCATTTGTTTCTGATTAACCATTTACTTTTCTTTTCACCTGCTTGCAAGAAGTGTCCCGATTTATTGTAATCATGGGCACTAATGTGCATGTTCTAACTTTGTTCTTGTCATGATGGATTCTAAAAATCAGCTTCTCAGTTTGTATTCACACCAAGGATGAAAGTTATGCCTTTATATGTATATAACTTTGGTAGATAATACTCTAGGCACCATGATTACTGTTCGTCTCCTTGGTTCAGCTAGCTACATTGAGCAGGGCGCCCAGCCACAGGTAGTCTGGCAGAACTGAGTCAGGAGGTTCAAGGTCATCTTACGGTGTATTGCTTGTACGGTTCGGGCATTGACCCCAACGTCGGATCAAATGTTCAGGTGGACAACCAGTCGTGGTTCGTTTGTCGTTTTCATTGAGATAAACGGGTTTGTCCCCTTTTCTCGATGTCCCTAAGCAGTTTACTGCGGCACTTGTTTGTCCCATATTCGAATACTTAGCATTTTGAGAAATGCATTAAAACAAAGTTATTAACCTGATTGAAGTGATAACTGCCTGTAAATATTAATTTTGACTTAAATTTTTGACTCAAATGTGTAAAATGAACCCACCTGAGTTGGCGTCATAACTGTGGTTATTTACAAACAGAGAGGAAGTTAAAACAATAACTGAAGTCAAAGTCATCCCATGTTAGATTTTTAGCAGCAATGTCCAACATAAACTATCCGCCACACTGCCATTGATGTGTTGATTCATTGATGCAATGGCAATTATTCAGCTATTATGGATCTATTATTTGGCTTTGCAAATGTGACTTCAAACTTTAAATAAGGGATGAATTATTTATTTTATTTAATTTATCGCTTCGCATATTCTTTATGGAACTATTGTGCATTGATGTAGAAGTATGTAATGGGTTGGTCCATGAAATTATTGAATAACAAAAAATTCAATGCCAAAACAATTTATTTTGCACACAAAACATTCATTAATTAAAAAATAAAAACATCTTTACATCTTAGAACCACATTTTGGAAATTTCCTGTGATAACTTAATAATGGCCGAAGAATTCCTTGACGTGTGCGTAAATGGATACTAAATATCGCCGAATGATGCGATTTTGTTTTTCTTAACCTCCCCTCACTCTCCCACCAACAGTCTCACCAACGGCTGGAAATGTTGCCAGTGTCTTTAGCGAAATATAAGTAGATGATATTAAAATACTCTTTGGTTCTTATTTATATTTTAATAGCACAAAAGTTCCACGAGGGTCACATAGTGTTTAGGATCCTGACATCGGTATGTAGTCAATGAAATAGCTACGAAGCTGCTGAACGTGAATTTTACCTATGTACATAACCTCACACCAGCGCCTCATATTACCTCGTATATACAGTGTGTGTTTGTGTGTGTGTGTGTGTGTGTGTGTGTGTGTGTGTGTGTGTGTGTGTGCGTGCGTTTAGGGAAACAAAGTTAAGCTCAGAAATTACTACATATCCAACAATTAAAATCAAAACAAAATGCAAAAATTGTAAACTATAATTTTGAATGTGAAGCTGCATTATTAATTATTATTAACAATGTTAAAAGATATAATTAATACCGTGCAAGTTGAACCAATGTTATTCTTCAAATTCGGTGTCTGATATTAAGACGTCCTGAGGGTAATTTCCTTTTTAATCTTGTATGTTAACAGCTTCTTTCTCTTAATTTATAATAATTTATAATGTTATATTGTAGTTAGGGGGCGGCCTGTTAGCCTACCCCGAGTGTTACTGTTCTTATTGTACTGTTACCTTCTTTTCACTCTGATCTGTAAAGCATTGCACTGCTGATCGATCAATAAAAAATTATAAAAAAATAATAATTTTATATCTGGGTAATTTATATTAAAAAAGTGCTTGAGGGGATCTAATGCCAAACTCTAGATGCTTATTTTTCTGATGAACCAATAAAAGTTTATTTTGAGAAACCTGAAGTTTAGGAACATGTGTTTTATTATCCTAGGGCAGTAAATCTACAGATATGACGCTGTCGCTTTTAAGCACACTTAAAATCGCCAGTCTGGGCCGCGTTGCAACCGTTCTGTTGGCATGCTGCAAAGAGAGAGAGCAAAGAGAGAGAGAGAACGAGAGAGTGAGAGAGAGGGGGGACAGAGACAGAAATAACGAATTATTCTTTTAGAAAAGTGCATATAAATGCAAACTAATAACTAAGAAAAAATATTGTGACCTTGTGGGTTCGTAGAATTAAAAAGCCGAGTTGCAGAAATTAAAAATCTCCTTTATTTCCGTAGAGATACACAGTTCAATTCTCACGTAACAACATGGCATCGCATAACAGCACAATCTTCCAAGGTCGATGGCAATAACAAACACTTCACAGCTGTATCTCGTTTTACACACAACTCTTGTTACACAACAACTGTCTTTTCAACAACAACCTCTTTCACAACTCACTCCACTTTATATACACAAATTCATGAATTCCAGACTGTTATCGAATTTTCTCTAAAATGTCACCAGATAAAACACGAATGTTCTAGAATGTAACTATATCGCTGCCGGCAAGTCTTTCACCTCTGTGATATACTATACGTCTCTTGTTTATCGGCGCTATCGTTAATTGCTTATGCAAGCTCCTTATTACCATGAAACTTTATCCGCCGACTGTTTTCTTTGTGTGCGATCGAGTTCGCGACAATATCTTAGAAATGGTGAATTCCACAAAAGAAAGATAGAAAAAGAAAAGAAAAACTGATGTAGTCGTATGTGAAATAAATTGTGTACTTTAACGAGATCTACAATTTTTACTTTCTGTACTATACATTAAGTAAGATAAGTATTGTAGTCCACCCGAAAGTTCAACACCGAGATTTCGCGGGAAATAATTGTTTTGACATCCCGAATCCAAAAGGGGCAAAAATGTTTTTTTTAATAGGTCTGTGTGTTTATGTGAACACCATAACTCAAAAGTGAAAAGTCGGTTAAGTGCCATACTTAATGTTTAAGTTCAACGTCTAACAAGGATGTTGAAAATCAGACCACTGCAGACTTCACAATCATGTAAAATTTAAAAAAAAGAATATTTTCTCAAAAATATCTTTAAGAATTTAGATTAAAGTTGCATATTTTTAAGTTATCTTCATTACAATTGAAATGCATATCTTGAATTTTCGAGGGAAGTCCTCAGAAAATCTCTTTATTCTGAATGACTGGCTCAACTGCTGAATGTGAAGAAATTTCACAAACAAATTTATCTAAAACTATTTTTGGGGGTTAACCATTTCCGAGATATTCTTTGTTATATTATGTTTGAAATTTCTAATACTTATACATCTCTGAAAGGCAAATCGTTTTGTTGATATGATATGATATATTCATTGTCCATATTCCAAAATTTTACAATTTACAACTTTTGGCTACATTTATTTGTCTTTACCTTGTTGCTACCTTGGCTTGCATGACACCCTGGTCTTCTGCTCTGCAAGGTAGCTCTTAACCTCCATAGCTCCTTGATTACTTAATTAGTCCCTTTCTTCCTCCTCCTCCTCCTCCTCCTCCTCCTCCTCCTCCTCCTCCTCCTCCTCCTCCTCCTCCTCCTCCTCCTCCTCCTCCTCCTCCTCCTCCTCCTCCTCCTCCTCCTCCTCCTCCTCCTCCTCCTTTCTTACAATTTTTTACATTTCTGGCCCATTTTTCTTTTACTTTCTGCAAGAACTATATGTCACACCCTACATTAGAATAGATTTAATATTTATTAGCTTTGAGGGGGGAATCCGTAGCGGTAGAGCTAAACCATCTCAACAAACACTAGTTACACCACGCGGTAGGGTGGACATGTTATTTTACTGATAACTAGCTTACCTGCATGGTGGTGAAAGGTCCAGCGAAGGAAAACTCACAAATGCATCTTAAAAAAGAGGTTTAATAATTCCAGACAACTTACATTCAATGAGGCTTGTGTTCCGGAGGGTTGCTACAAACACATCCTCTCACGCTGGTGGCGGCCGCTCGTCTGCGGAAGAGGAAACCAACCCCCTCTCCAGCGCAACCAATGAACAAAGATCAGCCAGTGGCGCCAGGTCTGACAACCCATACAGGGTTGCCACACCTCCCCCCGGACCACAAGCTGTTGACCCAGGGTCAACAGAACAATTAATAACAAACGAAAAGAAACTCGCTCGAGTGATGGAACAAAAAAAAAAAAAAAATTAGCATACAAACATCACAAACAGTATTACAAACATAAATCTTCTCTTGTCGTTACACATTCGTTTCTTTACTCCAGTGTCTGTCTATAACTTTAATTAAAAAGCCCTCAAAGAAAAATAAATGAAGTTCAGCACTTTTCACCACTACTGCACCAAGCAAAAAAAGTTTCACAACCTGCCTGAACAGTACATTCCATTCCCACTGGTCTCACAAATGTAATAAAAAACTTGAAGCTTGCACTGCAGTCACTGATGAATAAAGACCACTGAATTGAGCACAATTGTACTTGCTCTACACTGAATAACAATGTGGGGCATTAATAGTTCTTCTGCCCCCAACACAGGTACGAAGTGACAGCACTAATAGCTGCCAAAGCTCTGACGAACAGTGGTCATAAAGGGCGGACCAGAGCCCGATGACACAAGGCAGTGTGGCAGGTTTAGTACTCCCATGGTGCAAACAGTTCGGCAGGAACAGTGTGGTGCAGCAGGAACGCAGATAAATAGGGCTGGCTTGATACGTATCATCATACTACAACATTATTTCCAAAAATATAAGTGTACGTCAATTACAGAAGACAACTACATCATTAAAAACAAACTTCACTTCTGAACAATAATAAATAATACAAAAAAATTAGGTACACCCCATCTGGGTAGCAAGATACATGATAAAACTAAGATAATTTCCATCACTCGGCAATATATATAGCTTACAAATTTTGACAAGATAAATCAAATAATCTTCACAAAATAATCTTCACAAAAGAATACATAAAACATAGGAATGTCACAATCAAAACTTTACAAAAACCCCTTAGGGTAGAAATAATACAATACACACACAGCACAAAATAATTTGACCTTCCAAAACATTGAATAAAAATATTACAAATTTTCAAAATACCAAAACTTACAATTAGAGGGGTACCCCAAAATATTACACGTGGCCATAAACTTTTTAACAAAAACTGACGTGTACACTTAAACAAAAATGAGCTCAGTTTTTCTCTTTGTTTTACCATTATAATTTCAATCATATTTATTATGTGCGCGCACTACTTAATATCATCAGTACTACTACCTTTCAATTCAACAAAACTACTTACAATCTACTAACATCAACATTTTGCATGCCAACAAAACTACTGTCACATTACTACACCAACAAAAAAAAATCGTTCTACAACACAATACATAGAACAAAACTGAAAGAAAAATTAAGTTCTGGGGCCTCAAAATTTCACATCCTAGATACACAAAAGAGAAAATATAGTATCATGTCTTAGCCTATTCTAAAACTTTTGTATACATTGAAGGGTACTTTTGCTTTTCAACATAAAACTTAGAATTCAATAAACCATTAAAGCATACTGGTAATCACACAACTCCAAAATATATATCACTCTTAATCCAAAACAATTTTATCAAAATGTTCAAACTATTAGCATCCTGCAATAAAGAGACAAAGTAAACATCTGTACTAGTAATGTGCTATCTCACAAATACCTGGTAACTATGGCGAGGATGACAAACAGAACATCCCCCAGGTCTCAGCTTCATAACAGTCATTCACAAACCTCTCTGTGATTCAGGTTTTCCTCATCATCTTAGCATGCACATTTCAGCACCAATGCTAAACAAAACTCAAAAATACACTTAATTACTTGCATCGATAAGCACATTTCAGCCATTTTATCGAGCCTAAAACACTGGATTAACGGGCACATTACAGCAACCCCATTAACCAGATAAACTTTACCTCTACATCTTTCACATAATCACACATAATTTCATTCATCCTTCTTATCGAGGTAGCACAGCACTATTCCAGAATGTAAACTTAAAATTAATAAACAAAATTTCAATTTTCTAATCATTGCAAAATTTATCATCAAATGAGGTTATTCAACTCAAAACAGTTATTAGGGAACATATACTTTTAATATCAATTAATTGTGACTTTCAATAATAACAATTGTATGTTCAACTTTTGACATCTAATTCATCAAACATCTATCCAAGTATTGCCATTTGCCAATAATATACATCATATTCCAAAACAAAATAGCTTAGCACACTATACACTAAATCTCAAAATTCTCACTCAGAAAACAAGGGGCAATATACTTTACATACAACCTTTTTACATTTAATGTGACACAAAAGAAAAGCAAAATGCATTTACATTCTATATGGTCCCACAGGATCAAAATATGGGAATATCCTAGAAAGATGTACTGATTGTTCCTTAACTCTAGGAGCATTTGGTCGACGAACCACATAAGTAACAGGAGTAATTTGTCGAACAATTTCAAAAGGCCCAAAATATCTATGAAGCAATTTGGTACATTTTCCCTTTTTCCTAATTGGAGTAAAAATCTTAACAAGCTGACCTACTGCAAAATGAGTATCTCTATGCCTAGCATCATATCTTTCTTTCTGTTTAATCTGTTGCTGATTAATATTATGGATGGCTACTTCACGAGCTTTCTGAATCTCTTCCAAAGTTTGCCGAACAAATAAATCATTTGAAGTGGCCTGAAGTTGCACCTGATTTGGTAAGGAAGGTTCACGACCATATATCAAATAGAACGGTGAAAATTTTGTAGTTTCCTGAACAGAAGAATTGTATGAAAAAATCACATATGGTAAAACATTAGACCAATTGCGCTGATTTGAATCCACAAAATGACTAAGACAATTTAGTAAAGTCTGGTTAAATCGTTCAGTAAGGCCGTTGCATGCAGGGTGGTATGAACTAGTAAAATGAGGGGACACTGACAAAGCTTTCAAGAGTTCCTGGGTTACTTCACTCAGAAAGACACTACCACGATCAGACAGTAACATGGCAGGGGCCCCATGCCTGCAAATAATCTGATGTAAGATGAACTTAGTAACCTGGGGAATGGTAGCCAAAGAGAGAGGGGCAGCTTCAACCCACCTAGAAGCATATTCTGTAGCAACTATGATATACTTATGACCCGACGTAGAACGAGGCAAAGGGCCTAACAAATCTATTCCCCAACGTTCTCCAATAAAGTTAACTGGAATAGGCTGCAAAAGACCAGCAGGTTTTTGATTCTTAGGTGCCTTCCTAGACTGACAACTTGGACAAGTTTTCACAAAATGCTCAATATCTTTTTTCATACCTATCCAGTAGTATCTTGAATTAATCTTACTAAAAGTTTTAGAAAAACCTAAATGACCAGATAGTTCCTGTACAAGACATCACTTTTCAAAATATAGGTAGAAGCTTGACGTTGAACCTTAGCAGGAGCAGATTCAGGATCCTTAAGGGCATTAATAATTGGAGTCAGAACTGGATCATCATTTTGTTTCTGAGCAACCTCAACTGGTGATAGCAAACAGGTAATTAGCTCATCAAGTTGTTCAATTTGATGCTCTTCAGGCTGTAACACAGGGAACCTTGACAAAACATCTGCGTCATTATGTTTCTTACCAGATTTATAACATATATCATAATCAAATTCCTGTAACTTTAGACTCCATCGAGCCAATCGGCCTGTCAAATCCTTTAAATTGTTCAGATAACAAAGGGAGTGATGGTCTGAAATAACATGCACTTTATAGCCATACACAAAAGTCCTGAAATGTGTTAAACCAAAAACGATTGCCAAAAGCTCTAACTCTGGTACACTGTAATTTCTTTCACATTTTGACAAAGTTCTAGAAGCATATGCAATAGGTCTAAGATTATCATTTACTTTCTGTAGTAAAACACATCCTATTCCTAGACCACTAGCATCAGTGTGTAATTCTGTATAGGCTCCAGGATTATAATGAGCCAACACAGGAGCAGAAACAAGAGAGTTCTTTAACTGCTGGAATGCTGTTTGCTGATCCGGGCCCCAAATAAAACTTTGACTTTTCTTGGTCAGCTGAATCAATGGATGGGCAATGTAAGAGTAATTCTTAATAAATTTCCTGTAGAAATTGAACAAACCCAAAACTTTTCTCACGTCTCTAACATTCTTTGGGCGTGGTAGTTCTTTGATCACTGTAACTTTCTCAGAATCTGGGGAAATTCCATCTTTAGATACTTCAAAACCGAATAACTTTATCTTTTCCATAGCAAAGAAACATTTCCCAGGTTTCAGTTTAAAATTATGCATTTCCAAACGTTGAAAAACAGCTTCTAAGTTTTCTAATAATTGTTCAAAAGTTTTGGCAAAAACAACAATATCGTCCAAATATGCTAAAGCTTTCTTAAATTTCAAGTCTCCTAACAATTTCTCAGCAACAAAACTGAAAAATCTTGGTGCATTAGCAAGCCCAAAAGACAAACGTTCAAATTCATACTGCCCTTCATGAGTAACAAATGAGGTATACTTTTTACTATTCTCCTCTAAAGGAATTTGAAAGTATGCTGACAACAAATCTAAGGAAGCAAACCATTTAGCTTCTCCAAGGTAACTAAGGAGGTCATCAATAAGAGGCAAGGGAAAGGCTGAATTTACTGTAACCTTATTCAGTTGACGATAATCTACACAAAACCGCATAGAGCCATCTTTTTTCTTTACCAACACAACAGGTGATGACCAAGGTGACTGAGAATCTCTAATAATACCAGCATTTTTCATTTCCTCTACTTGTTGGGAAATAATCTCTTTCTGCTTATGAGCTACCCTCTAGGGTCGTTGCTTAATAGGTTTGTCATCCTTTGCCTCTATTTTAAATTCAGCTACATTAGTTGAGCCTAAATCTTGCAATGAAGTGGCAAAAACATGTTCATATTTTAACAACAGATTATGAAGATCTGACTTTTGAGCTTCAGTTAAGTTGGTATTAACATTAAATTCAAACTTTGGAGCGTTCAATGGAGTAACATCCTTAGGTGAAACTGAGTTACTTTGAACAAATGCAACCTCATGAGCATTAGCTAATACAGTTTTAGCAAAAAGTGTTTGAGGAACAGCTGAATTATTATGTACTGGTATCACAAAGTCCTTTGAAGATTTGCAAACTACAGGTGGAATAGAAATATTCTTCTTATGCATAATACTGGTAGAAGGCTCGAACATAACCTCATTTGTAATATCAGCTGAAGGCTGCACTGCCACAAAACAAGTAGTAAGCGGTGGCAATTTAACATCTTTTACAACAGAAACTTTATTAACTATCTGTACCTCATCGTTCAATGGAATCACAGCAATATCTGTAAAGGGACCACCACATGTTGTTTCAAAAGGAATGTGTACCATTTCTCCCTCATGAGTTTGAATCTTAACTTCTGCACAAGAATAATCAATGGTAACTTTATGTGAAGTTAGAAAGTCATTACCCAAAATGAGATTATGTGCCAAGTCTTTTACCACTAACACATCTTCCTGAAAAACAAAGTCATTAATTTGAAATTTCAAATTTGTTTGATAAGGCGCATCTAATAACTTGTTACCAGCTGTTTTAAGCAAAATCTCGACAGGTTTCATTTTAGAAATGTCATTGATATGAGCTGCATTCACAATGCTAACTGCACTTCCTGTATCCAACAAAATTGGAAGTTTTGACTCCCCAATGGACCCCAAAATTTGCAAAATTTGACCTGGAAGAGAAACAACATTAGACACAGGTGAACTTACTTTGGGTACCTCTAGGTTATGTCGTTGGAGGCTGGGCCTCTCGAGTTTTTTGAACCAGATGGTGAAGTCCAGCAATTACGTGCCATATGACCACGCTTGTTGCAATTGTAACACACAATAGGTGCCTGTTGTCTCCTTTCATGATATCTTGGAGGCTTAAGTGGAGGTGGCTGCACAGTAGATGCAGCAGCAGTGAATTGAGACTGAAGTTGTTGCATTTGGGTAGCAAGTTTAGTGACCTGTTCACTCAATGTGGAAACAACATTAATAACTGGTTCAGAGTGATTTACACTTTCAAACCGTGATAAAACAGGTGCAGATGACACAGGTGGAGAAGTGTAAGTTGATGTTTGTGCTTGTACTAAATGTTGTCTATGTTGCACATAAAAATTAGCTTTATCAACGCTTTTAATAATTTGTAAAACCTCCTCAACTGTTTGTGGATTTAATGGGAGCAAAGCTTGCACATACTGAGGTTTCAATCCTTTCACTAAGTTTTTTACCTGCTCCATTTGTGTCATTGCAGCGTTAACTTGGTCACACAAGGATAATACATCATAAATGTAATCTAATACAGGTTCATTTTCTAATTGTACCCTCTGCCTAAGTTTAATTTCCAACAATTCATCTTGATTGGACATTTGAAAAGCTGCCAAAAACTGTTGAGTTAGAAAATGCCAATCATGCTCAGGGTGTCTATGGCAAAAAGTTCGGTACCACAGTGCTGCTGTGTCTCGCAAGTAACATGGGAAAAACTTCAACTTTTGTACATCTGACCAACCATTTGCTGTAGAAACTAAGTTAAATTTTCTCAAAAATTCTGAAGGAGATATCAGTGCTATCCTGTCAAAACAGGGTGGATCAATAAAAGGCCGAGAAACTTGCATTGTCTGAGTCTGATTAACATTAGGTGCCATGGATACTTCTAAATTACTAGGTACATGTGCACTTTGATTAGCTAAAGCAGAAGTCGAAGCTATTACATCATGTGAGTCCATTGTAACTGGCACATTGGATGATTGCCGCGTTTTCTTAGGCATTTTGACTTACTTTTAAGTAACACTGGACACCAGAATAAAATAAGCAGAACTACCAACTGGAATGAACACAAAAATGAAGTGCATACTTCACAAAAACACCAAAAAAGAAACTATTTACTTTGAATTTTACTGCCAAAACTCACACAGCGTCCCTTGAAAATCAACACGTGACCACGTAGTGTCCATTATCAATTTCCATGTAGTTATAAAAAAAAATTTTAGCACAATATTATGAAATAAGTTTACTATTGAAGAAATCAAATAAAAAACAGACCAAAAGTTAAAGGATTACGAGACGATGACCAGATTAGAATTTCTAACTAATTGAACACCACGCGGTCGGCCATGTTTCCTCCATCTTTCACCACCGTATACATTCAAATTTTTTTCATAAAAACCGGACTAAAGCAAGGAGAAAAAAAAAATTTGAGATCTTACCCGCGTCTCCACCAATATGTCACACCCTACATTAGAATAGATTTAATATTTATTAGCTTTGAGGGGGGGGAATCCGTAGCGGTAGAGCTAAACCATCTCAACAAACACTAGTTACACCACGCGGTAGGGTGGACATGTAATTTTACTGATAACTAGCTTACCTGCATGGTGGTGAAAGGTCCAGCGAAGGAAAACTCACAAATGCATCTTAAAAAAGAGGTTTAATAATTCCAGACAACTTACATTCAAAGAGGCTTGTGTTCCGGAGGGTTGCTACAAACACATCCTCTCACGCTGGTGGCGGCCGCTCGTCTGCGGAAGAGGAAACCAACCCCCTCTCCAGCGCAACCAATGAACAAAGATCAGCCAGTGGCGCCAGGTCTGACAACCCATACAGGGTTGCCACAATATATTCATTGTGCATATTCCAAAATTTTACAATTTACAACTTTTGGCTACATTTATTTGTCTTTACCTTGTTGCTACCTTGGCTTGCATGACACCCTGGTCTTCTGCTCTGCAAGGTAGCTCTTAACCTCCATAGCTCCTTGATTACTTAATTAGTCCCTTTCTTCCTCCTCCTCCTCCTCCTCCTCCTCCTCCTCCTCCTCCTCCTCCTCCTCCTCCTTTCTTACAATTTTTTACATTTCTGGCCCATTTTTCTTTTACTTTCTGCAAGAACTCACCAATACTTCTTACCTTGTTTTCCTCCCTGCCCGTTAACATTTTTATAGCCACTATTCTCTTCTCTACTTTCTCCCATTTATCGTCCCAAACCTTTTGTCTGCTTACTGCAAACTCCTCTCATTCTGTTTCATAGTGTTCTATGCTTTCTTTTCCTCCATAGTTCACAAATTCCCTTTCCCCTACCTCTTATCCCTCTTAGAAATGTTGTTCCTGTTCTCTTCCAAGCTAACCCTTCTCTCTCTTGCCTATTGCAGTAATCTACATATGCTTCTTGTCACCAATTTCTTTTTATTTGCTTGTAAAATTGTAATGATTTTATATTTTCTAGACTTGTCCATATTTCCTGTCTTTCTATATCTTCTATTCTGCATTTTACCAACGTCTAACAAGGATGTTGAAAATCAGACCACTGCAGACTTCACAATCATGTAAAATTTAAAAAAAGAATATTTTCTCAAAAATATCTTTAAGAATTTAGATTAAAATTGCATATTTTTAAGTTATCTTCATTACAATTGAAATGCATATCTTGAATTTTCGAGGGAAGTCCTCAGAAAATCTCTTTATTCTGAATGACTGGCTCAACTGCTGAATGTGAAGAAATTTCACAAACAAATTTATCTAAAACTATTTTTGGGGGGTTAACCATTTCCGAGATATTCTTTGTTATATTATGTTTGAAATTTCTAATACTTATACATCTCTGAAAGGCAAATCGTTTTGTTGATATGATATGATATATTCATTGTGCATATTCCAAAATTTTACAATTTACAACTTTTGGCTACATTTATTTGTCTTTACCTTGTTGCTACCTTGGCTTGCATGACACCCTGGTCTTCTGCTCTGCAAGGTAGCTCTTAACCTCCATAGCTCCTTGATTACTTAATTAGTCCCTTTCTTCCTCCTCCTCCTCCTCCTCCTCCTCCTCCTCCTCCTCCTCCTCCTCCTCCTCCTCCTCCTCCTCCTCCTCCTCCTCCTCCTCCTCCTTTCTTACAATTTTTTACATTTCTGGCCCATTTTTCTTTTACTTTCTGCAAGAACTCACCAATACTTCTTACCTTGTTTTCCTCCCTGCCCGTTAACATTTTTATAGCCACTGTTCTCTTCTCTACTTTCTCCCATTTATCGTCCCAAACCTTTTGTCTGCTTACTGCAAACTCCTCTCATTCTGTTTCATAGTGTTCTATGCTTTCTTTTCCTCCATAGTTCACAAATTCCCTTTCCCCTACCTCTTATCCCTCTTAGAAATGTTGTTCCTGTTCTCTTCCAAGCTAACCCTTCTCTCTCTTGCCTATTGCAGTAATCTACATATGCTTCTTGTCACCAATTTCTTTTTATTTGCTTGTAAAATTGTAATGATTTTATATTTTCTAGACTTGTCCATATTTCCTGTCTTTCTATATCTTCTATTCTGCATTTTACCAATTTACCCACATCGCTTGTATTCCTTTCCTCTAATCTCCATATATCTCCTATTTCTATTTTTTCCATAATTCCTCCTATCTCTGCCCACCAACTATTTAAGGTCTCTAATCTTTTTTGCTGTCTCATGCATAATTATCCCAGTCATGCAAAGACACTGAAATGTAGTGTGAAGAAATGATTAATTTCCATCAATTAAATAAAATAATAAGAGTTAAATGATGAAGATTGGGACTCAAGTACTTACGATAATAAGTCGCCACAAACGGCGTATCTTGAATGCGAGAGCCCCTAGTGGTTTACTGGGGAAATATAAGAGTCAAATGGAGAATTTAATGTCAGGATAGCACGTTGGCCATGGTAGGTCAATGGGTTAGAGCGACTGACGGAAACCAGCAGATCCGTGGTTCAAAATCCGGTCATGGCATTGAATTTTTCATGTTGACTCTATCAAGAGCATTGGTTGTTTGTAATGCTGACATTATTTTAAATTGAGTTCCACTTGTGTGTACGTCAATTATTAAGATTAAAGAGGGATGAAGAGTCCACTCAATGTGTGTAATCAATCATGAATCACCATTTTGCGAATACTAATTATGGGGAGTATTATTCAAAAACATATTGTAATAAATGACGTTGCATTTAAGGGCCTCCCACTTTTGTCAATAGTTATAAAAAGTTAGACGTGAACTTCTCATTAATGTGACCTTTATGTTTGTTTTAGATTTCATCATGGAGCTGCTGCACCTAGTCTTTGTACTTATCCTGGCAGCAGATTGCTGTGTGCTGGGATCTTTCACTGATGCGACGTTCGGCGACGAAGAGGATACGAATACTTCGCATGCAACCGAGGCTGCAGGTTCACAGAGAATAGATGAGGAGTCTACCTTACCAGAGACCTCTGCTCCTGTATTGGAAGATTCACAGCAGGGATACAGGATGCCAGGACTCTTTGGATTCAATGGAGGAGAACCATTTTATATGGAAAAAGATCCGGTGACAGGCGTAGTGGATTTCAATACAAGAACTTCCCCCGTGAAAAAGAAAGAAGAAAACATTGACACAGACTAATACTTCTATGAAGACGAGGAAGACACTGGAGATGGCATTGACAGAAGAGACGGTGGATTTGCGGAAACAAGTATTGGGAGACCCAATCATTTCAGCTCATATATAAACGACGTAAATGCCAGAATTGTCAACCATAAGTACGATACGAATAACAAATTCCCACTCATATCTAGTTCGTACGCCAACACGAAGATCCAGGGTACAGGTGCTGAGAGTTACAAGTACAATCTAAAAACACATGTAACAAGTTCCACCCAGCCACCTTCTTACTATACCATCCGTCCACCACGTCCTACCTATGTAAACCCACCGCGCACTTCCACATCAAATACTCAACCCGCACTTCAAAACGATAAAGAACACTCTGAAGGCACAGAAACAGGATCAGGAACTCCTTCTCTCAAGAATCCTGTCTCTAACAATGGCTACATATAAAACTTTGAAGACAAGTCTCCAGTTGAAGGAAATGTACAAGAGCGTACAAATAAAGGAACAACAGAACATTTTAATCAAACAACTCCTGCTTCCAAACCAGATGTGGATGACTATTATGAGGATGAATATGACAGTGACTCGGGCTCACAATTCAAGTTGTCCGATCTATTTGGTTATGAGCAAACTTCAGATAGTGATAAATTAGAAAGTCAAGAAAATTCGCATTACGGCAGCAAGTACGACCAGATTCCCGAAGCCAGCTACGAAAACTGGAATTAAAGTAGACCAGCTGTGGAAAATGACAACAGAGAGAGTCCCAGAAAACGTATACATAGTTACATCAACGGAAAAAGTAGTAGAAGTCAATCAGAAATATAATGTTCAAACAAGTCATCAGCAAAATTATCATTCTAATATACAGGCACAGCAGCACAATAATCATTCACTCCCAATCAATGAAACCAAATCTAATAACCAGTCAGTATCTGTGAATAAAACTCAGGATCAACATGCTCGCCCAGCAGCAGAGACGGAGAACCATACCAACACGAATCAGAACACAAGATTCGAAGCAATCGTTACTCCTTCAACCACGCCCTCAACTACTCCATTTGTTGGCATCATCTACAGCGAACCCGAAAAACAAACGGTGGTTACTTCAATGCCTTTAGGCACCCATTTTCAGTATACCACCCAAAAGCCTCTCATCGGCTTGGAAATGCAAGGAAGGCCCACAATACAACACCAGAGCAACCAATATTCTCAACAATTTGTTTCACAGGCTTCCAAAAATGATAACCAATCTTCCTTTAAGATTTCAGCTCAAGCCGGAATATTCCAAGATCCATCTAAACCGTTGAACATAACGCCAAGCACACAGTTTTCTTCAAATGTTGCACAGAGCCCTTATGGTTCTTATGCGGAGGAGCCATTCAGACCAATTTTTGGTCCTGGAAATTTAGTAATAAAAGAGGCAGAACTTGCATGGCCTCAAAATCAGCCATTGATAGCCCCACCCCCAGTCAAGAGCAGTAACACAATACAAGTAGTAGGCCAAGAATCTTCAGTAGTTCCAGCAAGGCAGCAGTTACCTTCGAAGATTCCTGAAGAATCCCCGATAAGATGGAACTATGTTTACAGAGAAGGCAGTTTGCCGTATTTTCAATTGCCAAAACAACAACAGCAACCTCCAAAGTTTCCTGGTGTTCAACCACCTAATCCAAATCTAAAGCCAGCAACGTTTGCTCAAAATGTCTCCGAAATGCACGGTCACAAAGTGAATCCCCAGATACAAGCTGTAAGTTCATCACCCGTCGTAGATGCTAGTAAATTGAGTTTGAACCAAGACAGCACAACGCAAAATTCGCTACATCAAAACCTAGGCTGCCATAACAACTACGAAAACAAGGTAAATGGTGCGCTAGATGCTACTTCGGGAGACAATGTAGTTGAAACATCAAAGGTTACTATAGAACCTGGAACACAATACTCGCCTGTAAAAGACTTCACCAACGATAAAATAAAACCTCCACAACAATCGCATTTTGGAATCGGTTCAGAAGAATTAGAAAATTTTAGAGTGCCTCCAATTCCAGATCAAAGGCGACCTCCTTTATTGACGCGACTCTCTCCCCTCCCTCCAAAACCAAATAGTGTACCATATGTCATTGAAGAACCAGCTCAGGACCTTCGACCACCAGCCAATCCAGAAAGCTCCCTGGCAGGCTCCCTAAGCTTTCCACGTCCACACTGGGAATCCCGTCCTTCAGGTCCCCAAAAATTAATTTCTCAACCAATACCACCCGTATCACAAACAGCAAGACCTAGGCAAGATACAGTTCCTACTTATTTTGGTCAGTTGCCTAGTCATATTGGACATCGACCTAGACCAGGTGTACTGCCACCACCTGCAATGTTGCAAGGAAACCGAATGCATCTAAAAAATAATCCAAACCAAGATCCCAGATTACCTAATATACTGCCGCAGTTCCGACCCAACACAAAAATTTCTCATGGCCATTCTGATACTGATGGCAGAATTCAAACCGACTCGCATTTTGGACAACCACCTCGTCAACCTTTCCTTGACAGACCTGCGAGATGGCCACAGACGTCGTTAACAGAGCACTTACAGCCTCCACCACCATCTAACTATCGGATAGTAAAGAGAAATGAAGCTCCTACTGCATCGGAGGATAACCTAGAGGTTGAGGACGTGTTCCATTTTGAAAAAGATCCTCCTCCTCCACCACCTGTGGTAGTTCAACAGAAACATCTAGTGCACAGAAGAACTGGCCCACATTTCTCAAACAGTGGAAATGATCATTCTCCATTGGCAACACTGCAGATGATGCAGCAACATCAGCATTTGTTAGTGGGCAACAAACACCATCTCGGTCTCCTTTGGCAGCCAGAGATTACTTCCCCAATAAAAAAATGGCGATGAGGCCTTTAAACCACTGTATCATGTCACTTATCCTGTTGGATCTAACTTAGATGCGGAAGATTCTGAAAATCGTCCAGTTTTTGTAGTTTATCCAGTGAATTCTGCATCATCAAGTTTGGATTCTGTTACAACAGATAACAGTGCCATCGTGATGGGAACGCGGGGATCTAATTGGCCTATTCCGCCATCAAACCTAGCAGAAAGTGATGGCATTGTACCAGAAACATACTCATTGGAGGAAAACCCTCTAGCATTACCCTTTGAAGGTCACAAGGACCAAAAGCCACTTCTACAACTACCATCAGATAATCTGGATGCTCCGGTTCTTAAGGGACCGAATCGTGTAACCGCAGTTAAACCAATAAAAACGGACTTTGCATATCCACTTGAGCCTCCAGCACCAATTGAAAATCAGAAATATGAAATCGATAGAAAGTATTTAACAAATGTTAATGAAACTAACTTCCCCTTAAACAGTACCTCCAGTCTAGGAGAAGGAAATTCTCATAAAGAAACTTTTTCCATATTTGATGATATACCAGCTGAAGTACATAACAGTAACATAGACAGGAATGAGGAAGACGATGAAGATGATGATATTGAAAGTAATATAATTCCTTATCTTCAGGATTGCATGCCTTTTGCCACAAAGAAGCCGATCATTAATTCAAAGCCATTTCATGCTACAACGCATGCATCCACTAATAGCATTGCCGTAGACTCTGATACCCGCGCTGACAAACCTTGGTCCTCTCCTACCGATGAACCACATCGAAGTTCCTCACCTATATCTGTTACCTTAAAGACAGTTCAACCAACAAAAACTGTTACCACAGCCACTACCGAGCGTCCTAAACCACCAACTTCATGGTTGTCGACGAAGAGCGAGGAGCAAAAGATTTCAGGTTCAGAGTTTACTGTCTCAGCTGTGATGCACACCCATCAGAGCAACCATAGACCGGCAATTGAGGAAAGCACCACTTCTCCACCTCAGCTCAACTTTCAAGCCCCGTTCCTGGCCAGCGAAAGCATTGCTTCTATTCCTACTAACAAAGGTTGGAGTGTTGTATCCAGTGTGTCTCCAGCCAGAGAAGAGCCTAAGCAAGCAGTGGACAAAGAGGAGCAGCCAGAAACAACCAAAATTAAAGAAAAATCGGAAACCAGCGATCCTTCCAATTTTGATTTTGAAAACTTTAGGCCACAGCTTTTCGGAGGTTTCAAGCCTATTTATTCATTTCCTCCGAAAGATGTTGATGAAAGAGCAAAAATCACTACCGAACGGGAAGAAAAAATGATATAATGGATTCAATTTTGAAACGGACGAAGTTAATGCAAGGAACTGTATATTTTTGGAGGTAAATGGGCGTGCACTCGTAATATAGGAATTCTGCTCTCACACCTTCATAATCAGTAACCCAGATTACTGTTAGAAGAAGACGAAAGTGCTCAAATAATTTTCAAGTGTAATTGCATTTTCAAATCCTAATAGACAATGTCTAAAATTGGTGAAAGCTTATAGCTTTTTATAGAAAAGTTGAAGTAAGATATTACAGTGTGAGCTACTATTGTCTTCTGCTCTGCTTATAATGGCTCCTTGCTAGATGCTTGAATGTTTATTCCGAAACCCCTAGTAGTGAAGTGAAATACAAATTAAAATGTATATTCAGTTTATTTTCACATTCATTTATAAAGTTCCCGTTAATATAGCCTACATAGACTTAACAATTCACAATTTTGCAACAGTTTGAAATAAGCTGCAAGGAGTTGTGTATTGCAGCCGCCGAGATAAAACTATACGAACAGTTAGACGTACGTGAAGTTTATATATTTCCCTACTAGTAATTGTATCGTAAATATTTAAGAACTAGTGGGCATAGAGTATAGTAATAAAGTGCTCTCAGTAATGATGAACTTTACAAGCAAATACTTACCAAGTTTCGGCGTTCAAAGGAAACAGACTGGTTTTCATTAACTATCGAATGTCGAAACATAATAAGTATTTCATAAGACATATAGGGTCATTAGTTATTTATGCATACTTGTTGAGAGATTCAAATGAGTAATTTAAGTATAAACGTGTTTGTTATGATGGTTGAACTGATGTTAAACAATTTATAGACAAGAAGTTGTGTAAAGAAAAGGGAGAAAATGTACACCTAACGAAACATTATTTAATGACTAATGTTTTACACCATATTACAATTACCATAAAGATTTGGTTCCTAATTTCTGTAATTCTGTCAGAAGTATTTTCATATCATATATGTAAAATAGACTGATTTGGTTAACGTCAAAATAATAGTGAATGAATCAACCATTTCCAAAATTGTTAATTACACTCAACAGCATAACTGAATCACAGATGTCATCTGGTGATCGAGATGTGCGATACACTTTTTCATTGCTATTATTTTATGTGGGTGCCATCTACTCACGAATTTGTTGTACATTTAGAAATGGTATGGCAGGGCTTAATCCGGATGGTGGTTAACTGAACTGGAAATAAAACGGCAAAGTGTTTTAAGGTGAACTCTTTTGACAACCCCTGGAAATAGGCAACTGAAGTCATCTGCACGGAGGTATTTCAAAATTGGCTTTCCAATTACAAATGTTTTTATACGAGAAGTGTACGTAAAATAAGGTCTCCAATTCTATTTAATATAGAAAACATGTTTTTTGTCAATGAAGGTTACATTTATGGAAAGGCGGAACTTACATCTATTTTTCAACGTAATCACCATTGCGATCGATGTATTTTTGGATGCGCTGTGACAGTTTATGTATACCCTTGTCATAGCACTCTCCTGCCAAGTTGCGCAGGTAGCGCTCATCGTCGGTCTGGAAATGTGTTCCATCCAGGTGTGACTTGAACTCGGGAAACAGATGATAATCACTAAGTGCCAAGTGTGGACTGTAAGGGGGGATCGGTGAGGATGTCCCATCCGAACTGGGACGGGAGATCAGCCATTGCATGTGCAGTATGGGAACCCACCTCACACACAGCTTGCGATAATGCAAATGTTCGGTCAAAATCTTGTCAATCGCAGTCTTAGTGACTTCAGCGATAAGTTCGCACAGCTCGCGAACAGTCACACGCCGATCTTTAAGCATTTCTTGCTCCCCTTTTGAAATTGTTTCGGCTGAAACCGAAAGCCGACCAGAACGCTGTTCGTCATAGACGTCTGTAACTCCGTCATTGAACTCTCTGACCCACTTTCGCACGGTTTTGGCGTCCATATACTGTGGCCCATAGACTTCACATGCTGGCGATGAATTTCAGTGGGGGTAGTGCCCTTGGCACTCAAAAAACGGATCACTGCACGCAACTCGCACTTGGCGGCGGAAGTAATAGGAAGCTCCATCGCAAACGACTGCCCAGTCAAGACAAATTGTTGCAAGGGGTGAAACCAAGCTACACGCCAGTGTTGCCGGATCGCACGTAATAGCGTTCCTCACGGCTACAGTGCCTTGGAGACCTTATTTTACGATCACACCTCGTATATCAGTTCTTTCGTACAACATTTGGCGTTGTTTTAAAGTGCTGCTTTCTATTAGAAACAATGTTATGCTCATTGGGTGTAATAAATATCTGAGAAGTTGTATGAGGAAACCTCGACATCTTAGAGCATTACGGGTAAGTTGTGTCCGTCCAAGTTTTTGAGCTTGTTACTTGTTTTATTGACAGCTAAAATCGTTATATTTGGTCCCCTGTCACAAGAATGAGATGAGTGGAAAGATACAGAGGTTATACGGTTGGTGGATTTCTCCAGTAGTAGGTTTGAGATAAGTGGGCTGCAACAGTTCCGTTATTCTCACTGAACCAAAGCAATACGGAACATTATATTAATCTAAGACACTACAAACAAACCAAACCAAAAATTGAAGGTTTGTTTGTCAAGCAGCTCTTGATTTTATTTAAGGCAGCTGAGGAAGTAAATACAGGTCAATAGGGACTTGGCAAGTCTTCTCTCAGTCTTGTGTTAGGTTTAGAACTAGCGTAATGTATTTATTTACATATTTATTGTAAACCAAATATTAATGCATTAATATATGTTGTAAGAAAATGGCATGTGGTACATAGAAGGGCATCTTGGGTATGTTAGCAGTTTCTCTACTCTGGGTAAAAAACTGTTTCTTAATATTCATTTCCCTTAATTGTAGACGACGCAGACGTGGGCAATTAATTAAAGTGGCCAGTAATGAAACATTCTTATATACCAGAAACATGACTGAGTACCTCATTGCCAGAGCTAGGAAGTTCGTACCGATTTCCTTCAGCAGTGTAAGAGCGGAGAGGCATAGCTACACAACGCAGTGCTACTATAATCTATCTCAGCCTAGTTTATTCCTGCTGTAAACATCTGGGTGGGAACAGAGACAGAGACAGAGATATTGGGACAGAAGCGGTTAAACTGTTGATTAGTTTAGCGAAGTTAAAGGACGTTTTCTTTTATTTGCATGCGCACGATAAACCTCTCCTTTAAGTACAGTACTGTAAGAATTCTTCTGATCACTGCTCTGTGGGAGCTAATTTCGGAGACAGAAAAGTATGCAAGTATTTCGATTCTTATAAACATAATAGCCTCACATTTTATCATTCTGCTTCACGTTTACAAATTAGACAGAAGACAGCTGAAATAATACACACTTTTAATTTATTGTGTTAAACTGCATTTTATTTAAACATTACTAAAGGACACTGCTATTATATAATTTGTTTGCATTATTACACCAGACAGCCCTCTCACAACTAATCTCAGTTCCATATAACCTTGCCTCTCTGACATGTATCACTCCGCGTGCAACTACCTTCCCCCTCACCCTAATTGGCTAATGCTTTCGCGCCATAGGCCATAGGCGGTGCCTTCCCGTCACATTTAAACCTGCAGTAAACGTCATAATAATTGCCAGGAAGATAGATAAAGTCATACAGATAAGTATATGAAGGCATACAAAAATACAAGTTTATAATGAAGCTGAGCAAGTTGAAACTGAATGAATGAGCAATGAAACTGGAACAAGCTTATAATAAAAGGCCTTAGGCCTTATCCACTGGGATCTTTTAAAATCACAACACATACCTTGCAAAAATGCTTGTTTTTCAGTCTTAAAAGTCGTGTCACGCCATACTTTTCGTATGTTCTTCATTCACCCAAGTCTCCTCAAGGAAGTATATTTTGCGATTTGTATCCCGGTACAGTCTGATTGTCCTTAAATAACGTCTTTGCCACAGAGCAATATCGCCTCTGGAGTGCTAAGTTTTCCTGTTGTCTCAATTTCAGTTCGCGATGTTCCTACACCTGTAAGTTCAGAGCACAGCTGTTCGACTTCTCTCACTGACAAAGACGGATTCTTCTCTGTGAGTGCATTAAACACATGCACCACAATTATTTTTTCGCCGCTTTGTAAAGGTTTTCCCTTGCACTGCTTCAGCGAAAAACTGTCGGTAGACTCTGCCATTATGCATATAAGTACACGCGCAATAAACGATCAATAAAATAATTTAGCTCTCCTGCTTGGCACAACACACCTTCGAATGGCGATATATGACTAATCTAGTTCAAAACAAGGTCAGTGATAAAAGTGATATAAACAAATATGTCATCACTACCGCTAAAGCACGTGCTATCGTGCCATGTGCGTGAGAGCAAAGGAACCTCCTCTTTACTTCGTTTAAGAATTAATATGCATTTCAGATAAATTAACTCTGATGCGTAATATATTTAATTCAAATAGTTACGAAAATATAAATTTCACAATTCTCTTCCAGCACATAAAGATATATCACCATGTTAAATACCGAACTAATTTTTACCGCACAACAGTCTATACTACAACAGTAGCAGCCAATGAGAGGTGATAAAGTCACATGACCATTAAGAGATACGGGGCAACCTTATGTGAAATAAGGATTAGTTGGCAGTGCGTTTTGATAGTTACACTGTCACTGCTTCATCCTATACCAGGAAACTCTCTTACAATGAGGTCTGTATCGAGTTGAATGCTGATTAAGATGTTATTGTTTATAGTGTGGAGTTGCTTGTGATATTTAACACTGTACATCTCGCGTACATCACAAGCCAATGAACACTTATGCATATGCAATTTAAAATCAGTAAGCTTTTCATCATGGAGCAGGCCGGTGCTTCAGCCGAAATATAACACAATCGAGGCAAACCTTTAAAAGGTGGCGGGAGGCGAATGATCGCGCATTGTTTCGTGGTGCTTAAAGAAAGAAACCCAGAATCGTGTACAAGAAATATTGAGAAAGAAACTGGTGATCTCCTTGGTGTTTCCGTTAGTAGTGTACATAATGTTAGAATGTAACAGAAAGCATTCGGAACTCTTACGAACACCGGGAAAGTCGCGTAAATGCGTAATTTACATTTACATTTCAGTGGGATACTTCAGCAAACATGGAAGAAGAGAAGCCAGATCGAGAAACTAAATAAGCTGAAATCATTAACGAATTTGCAACAGATTATCAATCAACTAAATCTTGTTTTACGGGACATAGAGTGAGTTTTTCACTTGAAAGGCTTCAGAGGTACATTATTGTTTTTAGTAATACGGCCGCAGATGAGTAAATATGTAATAAAATTCCTGCTTTGGTATTTTGTCTAGTAAGAGTCTTCAGATATTTAAGAAATTAATTTTATTATTTGGATATTATCTTACATTTGATCATGAAATATTACAACCCGTGTTAGAATTGCTTGGGTGTTGCCACAATGTGCCTATTTAAATAAAGAGATCAGCCAGAGGCACACTCGTATGTAATATATAAGAATTTGTATGTTATACATAATGATCTAAATAGATATGCATTTACGAATTTCTCATAAGTCATTTTTCTCTCTGGACAGCCGGTTTCAATGCCTCTCCGCTGTACGATCTTATCTATGACATGTTTGGATGCCGGAAGAAGGTCGGTCACAACCTGCATAGGAAACGTCGAGGGGTACGAACTTCCTAGCCCTGGTTATTATAGAGGACCCTCTCCCAAGTCTCAGGAACAAAAATATATTTCATGTGCCCCTTTTATATTCAGTTGACAGAACTAGTCCTCTCAATTACTGGTTCTATGATAATATGGATTGGAAAACTGATTCAGTCAATGCAGACAACCGTTGAAAAGATAAATCAGTGCATGTCACAAGGGGATATACAAATTCTAGTGAATATTAAGTACATTTTTGTGATCAAGAATTGCAGTTTATTAACTCAGAAACAAGATGCTACTCTATGTATTTAGTGCAATTTCTATTGGACACATTACATAAAACTTGTGTTTAAAAAGTATATTTATTTGCATTTTGGAAACGATTATTGTGTGATGCGTGAATGGACAGATATGTATGAGTGTCTCCTGTAACATTTTAATAAATATGAGTTTAATAAAGTGGAATAAAGCTTTAACCAGTATCTTATTCTAAAACTTGCATTCCAATACCAAATCCAATACTTTTGTGATGTCTAGAAAATATGCTAATTTTCTGAGGAGCAGTTTTTTAGGCAGCGTGTAGAATAAATCACCTAATTATAGTCCATACTATCCATACATAATGTATACTATGTGGTATCTACACGTTTTAACATTTGCTAACTACACTGCTCTTCAATTTAAAGTTTTTTATGTTTTGGTTCTGAATGTCATTTCCCCCTAATTTAGGGGTGCTGATTCCAAATATTTCATCCATTTTCTTGTACCAAAACATAAAAACAAAAATTTTATATTCACCTATTAGTGCTATATACGAAGGCTGTTCAATAAAGAATCATCACAATTGTTTTTTGACAACGTACCTTTACTCGTCTTCATAATTTTTATGGTCCTTCTCAAAATAGCCTCCTCTGAATGCGATGCACTTATCCCAGTGTTTATGCCAGTCTTCGAAGACATGCTGGAAGCCATTTTTTGAGAGATCCTTCAAAATCGCCTCCGCAGCCTTCACCACTGCTTCTGATGATGGATAATGCCTCCCACGAAGGTGTTTCTTCAAGTTAGGGAATAGAGGCTAAATCCGGACTATAGGGATAGTGAGAGATGCACTTCACCTTGATTTTGGCAATATATTTAGCAACAACTTTGGCAATGTGTGGCCGCGCATTATCGTGGTGCAGCATCCAGCCAGCTTCATGGAAATGTGGTCTTTGCGCCTGATATGGACTTGCAAAGTTTTCAGGACATCCCTGTAGTATTGTCCAGTTACTGATGTGTAAGCAGGTACAACATGCTGATAAGCCATTCCATGAATATCAAAGAATGAGATGACCATAACTTTCCCAGCGGAAGCAACCACTTTTGTTTTTTGGGGGTTGGTGATGAAGGAGATTTGCACACTGAGCTTTGCTGTTTGCTCTCATAAAAATGATGTAGCCAACTTTCATCAGCAGTGATTACGTTTGAAAGAAACTCCGGATCTTCCTCTAACATCAACTTTAATGCAAATGTCCTTTTGTTCGGGAATCAAGTCTTAGAACCCATCGCGCACAAACACGTCTCATGTGTAATGTTTGTCACCACCGTGTGGGTGGCACCCAATGAAATGTTCAGTATTTCTGAAAGTGATCTTAAGGTAATTCGTTAATCCTCTCTCACAATGACAGCAGCAGCGTTGATGTTTTCTTCCGTAAGAGCAGTAACTGGAGCACTGGGTCCACCTTTCTTTGAAATTGATTGTCTCCCCTCTTTAAACATTTTAAACCACCTTCGAGCTGTGCTGTAGGGAAGAACAGATTCTCCATAGGTCTCCTGTAACATTGTATAGGCCTTACCTGAAGAGTGAGTGAGTGTGTGGTGTTTTAGGGCCCGTCGACAACAAGGTCATTTGGGCCCTCTTACCTGAAGATTTGTTGAGAGGAAAGCAGAATTTCAAAGCGGTATATCGTGCCTCTCGTGTTACCTCCATGCAGCGGTAGGTGATACTGATCATGTCTGAACTTGTCTGGTTCTCACAGGCGGGAACCAGGAGTACCAACAATAAAACTACTATGGCGTGTTTGTTTCACATTAAGCTAACAGAATATAATAAGGTTGAACTTTAGTGCAAAAAAATTATGATAATTCTTTATTGAACAGTCCTCGTATTTATTTATTTATTTATTATACAATTCTTGATTCCTATTTTACCCAAAGGTATATTAGGAATATAGATTACAAATTTATGAATATAATACAATTTAAAAAAGGTAACATAATTCAATACCAAGCTGACAAACAGTAAACATCAAGATGACTCATTTAGCTTAAGAAATATTTTGTTTAAGAAAGCCATGAAATATTGACAAGTTTTGTAATTCATCAGAATATGTGTAAATGGTTTTGAGAAACTGTAACCTAAGGATTGAAGCAATAATTCAAGTTCGTATCTTTCAAAACAGAAAAATGAGCAATCAAATAAAAGGTGAGGGACATCTTGAAGATGACTTCCACAAATACAATCAGATGTGGATTTGATTTTGAATCGAAATAAGTAAGCTGAAAATTTGCCATGTCTAGTTAAGAATTGAGTGAGAACATAGTTAGGATTAACAAATTTACATTTATGTCTGTCAGAAACTGTTGGGAAATATCAATCCTTAGTCAAAGCACCACAATCACTTTTTAACCAGTATTCATTCCAGTTGTTGATGATAATCTCCTTTAATGTTTGCCTCACATAAGAAATAGGACACAGAGTGTAAATTGCTGGAAGATCTGAAGTCGCCGCTCTCTTTGCAAGCTCATCTGCACGTTCATTTCCGGCAATCCCCACGTGCCCTCTGACCCATGAAATACACAGATGAGAACCATTTTATAATTGATTTCTTATTTCAGCTGCAATAGAACTGCTGTTTTTGGTATCTTTTAAAGCTGGAATTGCTGCTTGTGAGTCACTGTAAAGGCGAGTGGTACATTGTAAGTTGTTGCACCATTTCACTGCTTCACGGATTGCTAATAATTCAGCTTGAAAGACTGAACACTCCTTAGCAAGTTTGAATATGGAAGAATGGTATTCTATGGAGCGAGAGAACACTAAAAACGCACATCCTACTTTAGCATTTTTACTAAGCCCTTCAGCTATCCGAGAGCCATCTGTGTAAATGGAGTACTGGTGATATTCTGCTGCACAATCCTCAAAAAGACTAGAGACACAGATGGCTGGATGAGAAGCTTGTTTAACTGGTTGTTCAAGTTGCAGGTGTGAAATATGTAGTGGCAAAGCTCGGCCATTTCTTATGTTGTTGATATTTGACTTAAATACTCCAGTAAAAAAGATAGGTTCAATATTTGCAATATGAGCACTGTTGGAGTGGAGCTAGTGCGGCATACACTGACTCCCATAAATAATCGGACAGACCTTGCATTCACTATGGAGTGTTCTATAAAGCAGGATAGATTATGTCTATCAATCTCAAGGTACTCCTCGTATTAAGCAAAAATCATTTGCTATGAATATCTATTTTAGAGATTACAGATGTGGCTAAACTAAGAGCTTCCCCATTCAACCTTGTTTGCATTATGAGTATACGACACAAAAAGAATCGCACAGAACAAATGAAATGCAATACAAACGAGTAGGTGAAGTCTGTCATTAGACAAAACAACATCGTAGAAGAAGAACGTCAACTGTTCACCAAGAAGAAGGTAAGAGCATAGTATGGGGCCCAGAGATAAGCAGAGTACATTTGAACAGAGACAGTTAGTGATCTGTCACTATGAAAAGAGCAAAAGATACCGGGAAATAGCAGAGATTGTGAATCTTAGCAAAAGTACAGTTAGTGACATAATTCACCGGTATGAGTATGAAGATAGAATTGAATCTCAAGCAAAGCCAGGGCGACCAAAACATCTTAACGATAGGCAGGAGACATATTATGTGGAAGGTAAAACGGAATCCCCGTATAAGTGCTCCGGTAATTTGTGCTGAGATTCAGGAAGAACTGGGACTGACAGCCCGGAAACGTTCAGAATGGCCATGTGAAAACAGATTTTAATGGTCGCGTAGCCAGAAAAATCCATACATTTCCAGCAAGAATAAAAGGAAGCGATTACAATTTGCCAAAGACTTTGTGATCAAGACAGCCGATTGGTGGGTCCAAGTTATTGTTTGTGACGAAAACAAATACAGCCTTGCTGGTTCCGATGGCAGGATGGTTGTGTGGAGGAAACCAAACACGGAGCTGGAAGAGAGCAATTTACAATGCACAGTCAAACACGGCGGAGGGAGCGTAATGGTATGGGGCTGTATTTCCTCTACGGAAACAGCACGAAGGTGTCGTTGAAGGTGAACCCTGATCCATGGAGCAGGGGCCTTCGACTTGTTGCCATCCCGGGACACTGTCCCTTACTGCCATTATGTGGGGATTAAGTCATCGGGCGGTGGGTAGATGGTTAGATTTTGTTCTGTTTTTTATGTTTGATGAGAAAGAGAAGAGATAGAAAGATAGAAATGATATATGATGGGGATGTTGGAATTTATGGTAAGCCTAGGGTGGTGCGTGGGTGTTTGTAGGTAGCCCCGGGGTCTATATCATATTCCCCAAGACCCCTGATAAGATGGTTGAAACTGGATGGTAGGTTGGAATAGAACTTGTGCGAAAGGGTTAAGATGCAATTGGTGAGAGTGTGAAATGAGAGGTCATTGTTGATGTTGGTGTTGGGGATATACCAATCAGCACCTGTAGCAATTCTGAGAAAACAGTTCTGCAGGACCTGGAGTTTGTTTAAGTGTGAAGATGCTGCAGCACCCCAGACTTGACATGCATAAGTAATAGCCGGTCTCAATATTTGTTGATATATGAGAATCTTATATCTGAGACTCATAGGTGACTTTTTCTTGTATAACGGGTATAACATACCCATTCGTTTTGTAAGTTTTGAGACAACGGATACAATGTGTGTCTTCCATGTGACACGCATGTCAAGCTGGACTCCAAGATATTGGGCCTGATTACTCCAGGGAATGTCTTGTCCTCCTATGTGGAGTTCTGGAACGTCTTGAATTTGGCGACGGGTGAAGGTAACTGCCTGTGCTTTTGTGGCGCTTATGCATAGATGCCATGTGAGAAACCAGGCGGAAATCATGTCAGCATAGCGCTGAAGACGTACAGCCGTGAGGTGTCGACAAGAGGCTGTGATGATTGCTGTGTCATCAGCGAACAGGTAGAGGTTGCCGCTCCAGATAGTGGGAAGGGTGTTGATGTAAGTTAAGAAAAGAAGGGGGTGAAGTATACTACCTTGAGGCGCCCCTGCATTGATAAGATAGAGTCGGGAAGTAATGACAGGAGTGGGAAAGCTGGTGTTCATAGACACAACCATGAACAAGGAAATCTATTTTAGACTATTACAGAAAAATTTAAAACACAGTGCAGAAATGATGGGTGTTTTGAACAGCTTCTCATTTTATCAGGATAAAGATCCGAAGCATACGTCCCACATTGTGCAGCTATGGTTACCTTACAACTATCCTAATGTACTGCATCCACCCCTCCTTCCCCGGATCTTAATCCCATAGAAGCAGTATGGGATAAACTGGAGAAGGCCGTGAGGAAGACCCCATCAACTCCAAGCAGCACTTGAAGGAGAGGTTGCAAGAGGAATGGAGCAAACTTTCTACAGCCTTCATGAAAAATCTGGCTCACAGCATGCCAAATAGGTTACGAGAAGTGCAAACAATAGGGAGAGTCACAAAGTATTAAGCCATGTTTTGTATCACAGTCAAGTTATGTTCGATTACTTTTGAGGGCCAAAAAATGTCATATTTCTTTTTAATTCTTAAAAAAGCACGCATTTTATAATTTTCATGTGAAATAATATATATTTTCTTACAAGAATGAGCATGTAAGTGTCGATTATCATTAATTTCAATAAAACATCACATCAAATGTTGATTTTCACTTTCAAAACTTAGTACTCTGCTTAGTCCGATTATTTATGGGAGTCTCTGTACATTTATACACTTCTACAGGATCACAATTATGCTGAAGGACATAGCGTGTATGAAGAAGTATGTAATTATGTCATTTTAAACACAATGTATGCATACTTTACAAGTATAATCAACTTTAGACAGGAAATAAACAGTGACCTAACTACAGTCTGATTTTAAAAGAAGGTACGTGAAGGTCATGAAGCAAGGGACGTGAAGGGCAGGAGGGGAAGGTCGTTGCTATAGAAACGTAAACAAAGGCTGCCAGATTGGTTACACTAGTGAATCATGTACTCCTCAGGTCCGTTATAGCTATTTGTGTGCGGGAAACCGAGTTTGCTTGTGTTCAGTTGCGTTGTGTATTGTTAGCCTACTTTGTGAAAACACAATTAAAATATATTGTTATGGAAGCAAGAGATAGTGGTACAAGGATTAGGGGTGGACCGAGGATTCATGGCCCTGAGCAGCTTACGGTCGGGTTGTTACATTGCTTAGCCAAGCTAGAGAATTTGTCTGTTCTATTAGAGAATTCTTTGAACCGGAAGACGAGAGTTTGCTCCTTATCAATGAACCGCTAATTCCTTTCAACAAAGACGACAGCATGTCAGTAGATATGTTTGCAAATAAAAGAATTCCTGTGGGTCAAAATCCCGGTATATCGGCGGCGTTGATATGAACATGGGAATCCACAAAGTCGTTAATAATATTATATTGCGATACTAATCTATACGGAACGAGGAAAGGTTTGAATAAAACGAGGCGCTTGCGCTATGTGCTTGCCACAAGTGTATTCTTTGCACTGTGTGTATTTATATCAATGTGAATTTTAGTAGTTAAGATATTAACTAAAATATTAATTCATATATTTGAAGATAAGTGTTAGATTTGAAGCGAAAATATTAGCGAGCAAAGGTTACCACGTTGGCGTGACAGTCTGATGCAAATGGGAATAATGGGTGTTTAGCTCAGGGTAATTCAATGAGGTTTCTCCCAGGGTATGCGTGGATATGTATGAGAAGGATAGTTTTAATGACACTGGAATGCCCCCTTCAAACTGGTTTAATTAATGCTTCTTTTATTATTACATTAAACTCGAAGATGCCGACCAAGGATTACCAATAGCACTGTTTAAAGTTACAGAAAGCGGAATGCTTATTACTCGATAATACTTAATTAGTTACGTATAAACCGACAAATATCTTCTCTCATCACTTCTGGTCTGCCCTCGACCAAGACAGAAGAAGAGGACTGCCCTAATCGGCTCCAATCCACGAACTGAATGACCACACAGCTGCACGTGAGTGTATAGCTTTCATTTTCTCGAAGCCCTTTATACACACAAAGATTCCCTTTGTGACTATTTTTTCATGCCATTAAGAAGGGTCCGAAGAACACCCCATTCAACAAAGTCAAGTGCTGCTCTTTAGAAATCTGCTAAGGACACTGTTTCTTACAATTCTTTTGTTATAAGAATTCAACCAACTGCCCTTGCACGTGTCGTAACAAAGAGCCAACATTCCTTTGCAAGCCATCATGATTCTTTATACATTGCAATTCTTAATTTGGGTATCAGATTTTAGAACGTGAATCGCCTTTATGTGTTGACATGGAGAAATACTAATGCGTGATTGTCAACTTACGATGCATAGCAACAATAACGGTAAATATGGAATATTAGTTACAAAGTAAAAACATTATTTAAAAGAACTCACACAACGCAATGAATGTGTAAAAAACTTATTTTTGTTCTTAAATTAGGCTAATACAGATTAACTGTGCATGATTTTGTTCAGGTGAGATATCTCGTACCCTTATTTATGTTTCGAGTGTTGAGAGGGTAAAGAAAGGGGACCTGCGTTACTTCCTATCTGCTACTGGGCAACATTGCACTACGCCACGTGGAGAAACAGATGACCTTCACGTATCCTCTTTTAAAAATCAGACTGTAGGAAGAAATTTTCTTCTTTTTGCACGGGTTCCATGCGTATCAATATTACGTTCCCTTTTCAGAGACCAACAATAATCTGCCATCATGTTAACACACCATCCACCATGGTACCTTCTGTCTATGTCTTTCAAGTCAATTTCACCGTGTTCTTCACTGCAAAATCTAAGACAGCAATCTGGAAAATAAGTCATAGTGAGCTTGAAGGAGGTACAACTTCAAACTTGTCCTACAACTAAGTTTTCTCTAGTTCTCCAACATGGTGTTCACTTTAGTTTTGTTATCTTGACTTCTTGTGCTTCCTAAGAAGTTGTTTACAACATCTTTGTAGCTCTGCCAGGCACGCTTTTCTGTTTGGTTCAGTTTATTTTCGAAATTGAACTCATACATTAATTTTCTGATCTGTGGTGCTGTAAAAGCACCTGCGTTCAGCTTATCCATTATATGTTTCAAATGGGAAGGTGTTTGCTCTTGATCTTTACTAGGTGAGCAACCAATCAGAGTCCTGCAGTGTTGTCATATTGCATTCCCCCTAAGTGGTGTGTGACTAGCGGCAAACTAATCCATCTCTAATAAATACTATTTGCGCTAAGACAAAAATCAGATTTTGCAAAAACTGATCCATGTGTAAGGAGAGAGTAATGTATTTAACATAACCGTAAGAACCCCATATTTTGAGCTTAATTAGTTTTCCTCATACAAATAAATAGATACCATTATATTATAACAATGCATTGCGACGTAAGCACTGTAATGAATATCATTATTGGTTGGCATGTATGCGTGAACATATATTTGAAATTACTCAGAGCTGAAACGTAAACATTTGACATGATGTGATAAAGGAAATATTTACCTTCAATAAGCCAAGGTGTTTGTTAAATTGGATGAGAGGAAACGATACACTTCCTGCTAGTCTGGCAGAACGTGTCTGGTCACATTATATCTTTGTTTTTGAAAGGTTCGTAATCTCTATTTACTCTAGAGAGTTCAAAGCAGCATTATTCAGTTACTCTTCCATATAAAAGTGTATCAGCTGGATCACGATTCACCTTCCCCCTTACTACTACTAAAACAATCCAATAGAGTTAATGTGGGCTCAAATTATGTTGCAGACAGAAATGTTTTTAAACTGACTGACGTTGAACGACTTATTCACGAAAAAATTGACAAGGAACACAACAAGACTGGGAAAACTGCGTGAGACATCAGATAAACTACAAGAAGACGACTTTTGGAAAGAAAGAACACGTAACGAGATTTTGGATCCTATCATCATAATTTCGCAGTACTCAGGCGATGAAGACAATGACAATGACGACTTACCTCTTAAAATCTGTAACATTCATAGCTATACGTATGTACCGCTGGCATTTTCGTTGGATTAGAAAAATAAGTAATTCATAAACTATAATTAAATTTAAACTAAATATTTAAAATATTTGCGTAATATACGAATAATCATGTTGCAATTTTGATTTCATCAGCTGCATTATTATAAAACTTTGGAAAATTCAGTATGTGTTAGCGCCAAGAACACTTGCAAGTGTGCGAGAGAGAGGGAAATATAAAACAAGTGGGGACAACGATGTGGCAACGGTGAAGGCTCTAACGCATCTGATGCGCTACAGGCAAGAACCCTTCCCGTTTGAAACACATAATATGGTCATTCTGTTATAAATACTACATATGTACTTAAAACGCTCACAATACAATGATGTTTACTTTAGCAATAGAAACTTCCTATACCCTACTATAAGATTTTATGAAACACGAATTCTATATTTTCTCAAAAACCTGACGTGATATAAAAATTGTTTGCACCGTTGAACTCCGGTAAAAATTCCGTTTAGTACCAGTCAGTCATTGGAAAACATCATTTTTGCTACAGAGCAGTGCTATAGATCAGTTTAAGTGCTTGTAAATGTTAGGATCTATTGCATAATGCAATACCTGTAACTTTGAACAGTGGAAAGGTCTGGCATCCAGAAATGCATGAAACATTCAGAAAAAAATAATTACGAAGCATTAACATAAATTTCAAATATATACTATAAAGATAAAGGGTGAGATAAGTCTCTCACCCTCCCTGTGTGTGTGTGTGTGTGTGTGTGTGTGTGTGTGTGTGTGTGTGTGTGTGTGTGTGTGTGTGTGTGTGTGTGTGTGTGTGTATGAAGCAACGATCATTTCAGAAATCACTCAACTTATCTTAATTATTTTACGAGGTACGTCCAGAGAGTAAGCTCTGTTTGGCAATAAAATTAAATTGTGCACATATACAGAAAAATTATTTACTGCACAAAATTCTACAACTCTTACACTACTTTTCCCCATAACTTCCGAAATTTTGCAGGCATTTGTCATAGCGAGCCACAAGTTTTTGTATGCCTTCTTCATAGAAGTTTGCCGCCTGTGTTTTCAACTAGTTGGAAACATTTTCTTTCAGCTCTTCATCATTGTTGAAGTGTTGACCGCCAAGGAAAGATTTGAGATGCAGAAACAGATGAAAGTCGCTAGGAGCGAGGTCAGGGCTCTAGCGGTGTGGTCAAACACGTCCCAGCCATATCCCTGTAGGATGTTTTTCGTCGCATTTGCAGTGTGTGGTCATGCGTTGTCGTGAAGAAACACAACACTTTTGACAACATTCCTCGGCGGTTATTCTGTATTGCGCGGCGCAATCCTAGCATTCAGAAAACAAATCACAGATCTGATTTCACAAGCGGCTGGATTTTCAATCAACACCGACATTGTAAACAAGCACAACAAAGCGTACGTGGCTGACAGCGATCTCACAATGGCGCATGTTTTTTCTCCTTGATACAGAGCGTCTACCGCGCATGTGTGGAACTGCGAGCGCAGCGCTGCAGCGGAAATAAATTGAAACAGAGCTAACCTTCTGGACGCCCCTTGTATAATTGAAAATCCTGTCTTATTCGCTGGATATGAATGTAAGAGAACTTTTTGGCTCTCTCTTGCTAATACGGTCGATTTTGAATTACTTCTAAATCAAAGGGGTAAACAGAACGGTTTATGATGTTTTAAAAGTGTGTGTCATTGGAGAGGGGAGTTGCATATAATGTTTTAGCATGAAATGTCTCTCCAATTTCGCTTAGGTTTGTTACGAATGACTACTTTTGGTATGATCTTGACGAAACTTAATACACCTAGATGTTAGATTCTGTTAAATATGATAACATAGCCTAAAACCTACACAAAGCTCCACTACTGTTATTTTAATCTCATTTTGGTCCCCTAACCTACAAATGAACTCCTTTTAAACTATCTAGATATAACTACAAGTGTTACGTGTACTTATGGACCAAAGACTTCCTCAGGTAAGTCAAACCTACATCTTTAATCCCTTAGGTTTAGCATATTAGTGAAATTACCGCTCAATTAAATTATGGGACGTGACAATGTAATAAAATAATAAAAATAATATAATATCAAATATAACATAGTAGGATAATTAAATATAATAGTAGAATATGCTATTTTAGTTACGCTTGGATAACAAGTAAACATCGATTGCAGGTCGCAAGGTATTCATTTTAAAAGATAGAGAAAGAAATGTTTATTAGTGAATTTGGAAAAAAGGAGCTTATTTCACATTTCCTAATGTCCTGGAGGAGGCGAGGAATATAAAGAATAATTCACTTCCTTGAAAATCAATTAAAATGTATGGAAAGTTGCATGCCGAGTTCATGGTTTGGCGAGAAAAAGGTTTATGATAATCCCAACCTTTAGGACAAATAATTATTCGATCTTGAAGATATTCTATACGCAAAGTATAAAACTGGTATATCCAAATTACTTGGGTGCTCTGAAAAGTAAAGCTACAAGATCTTTTTTTTTTCAGAATTTTATCTTTTAGTTTTCAACATAGTCTCCTTGTAACTCTACGCACTTCTCCTAGCGATGCTCACATGTCTTTAACCCGTCCAAATAGTGCTCGGCGTTTTCCAACATAGTCTCCTTGTAACTCTACACACTTCTCCTAGCGATGCTCACATATCTGTAACCCGTCCAAATAGTACTCGGCGTTTTTCTCTGCAAAATAATTGTTCACGAAGGTGATTGCTTCTTCATTTGACGAAAATCTCTATCCTCCGAGCGCAATTTTTAGATGAGGGAACAAAAAGAAGTCGCTTGGGACTAGATCTGGTAAGGCTGATGGTCAAGCAGTTCAAACCGTAATTCGTGGATTTTCGCCATTGTAACCGCTGAGGTGTGAGACGGTGCGTTGTCTTGGTGAAACAGGATTTTCTTTTCCACAAGGTCTGATTTGAGCTTGCCAAGTAATGATACGTAGTATGCTCGTGTAATGGTTTTTCGCTTTTGAAGATACTCGATTAAAATAACTCCATAACTGTCCCAAAACACAATGACCATCACTTTTCCAGCCGAAAATAGTTTTTTTTTTTTTTTTTGAGCCGGTTCCCCCTTTGCAGTCCACTGTTTGGACTGTATTTTTGTTTCGGGCGTAAAATGGTGTATCCAAGTTTCATCTATAGTAATTAATCGGTGCCAAAGCTCTGGTTTATTGCACCTAAACTGCGCCAACAGAGCGTTGGAAATGTTCATTCGAAGACGTGTTTGGTCTAACGTGAGCAAACGCGGCTCCCAACACGCGGACAGCTTTCTCATGTCTAAATGTTGATTTAATATGTGACAAACACGTTTTTTGACATGTTCATAGCCTCTGCTATTTCTCTCACATTCATTCGGCGATCTTCTAGCACCATTTGGTGAACTTTGGCGATGTTTTTGTAGGTAGTTGCAGTATTTGGACGTCCCGAACGTTCACCACCTCCCAAGCTCTTACGGCCACGTTTAAATTAAGCTGCCCAAAATTTCACTGCGGTAAATGACGATGCTGAGTCCCCATACACAGAGTCCAACTCATCTTTTATTTACGTGGGCGTATTGCCTTTCAAAAACAAATATTCAATGACAGCTCGATACTCGATTGTGTCCATTGTCATAAAAACACTCACATCAACTCACTCAAATGACTTACATAACAACTGAGCGTCCAAAATGGCTGAAACTTTGCTGAGTAACTGTCAGCAGATGAGCAACGAAATTCACTAGCTTTTATTTACGAGTGCTGCCATCTTCATGTTGAGGTCGGAAACTTTCCAGACCACCCTCGTATTTTGTTGTTAAACATTAGTAAGTTGTGAACAGAGATTATTATAATTCCATCGTAAGGAATGAAAACAGTGAAATACAGTCAATGTAAATTCGTATTACCTATTCATTAGTAGCTCTGAGTCAGTAGATGAGCATATTTAAGTATAGCAGTCGAAAAATTTGAACCCATAGGGTTTAAGTCTTCGAAGAAGGGATAACCTGCCTGGACTGGACTATGCTACGAACGGGACTCGGCACTGAGGGAGCAGGATGAGGAGAGAGGAGACAGAGGGACATCGTCCCAAGGAATCACTTCAGAGCAGAGGGCAGGGTCCCTCCACTTTACAAGTTGAAAACTCCCCAGCAGGCCAGTACGACTGGCACCCCACCGTCCTGTGGTCCAGAAACAGCAGCACCAGAAGGATTTTGGAGACTGAAGGCCGTCCTAACAGTGGAGGAAGTTTACTAAGAGCATGTCATCCTGCCATGCAACACGGAAGCTCCCGCCTACACTTGTACCCTGAAAGAGACCACCAGATGAGAGATGATGTTATATCATAATGGAGGGAGAAGATATTTTGGAGATGTAATTAACCTAACCAGCTCGCCTGGCGATCCGGGACATTTCCGGAAAAACCTACAGGATGCTTGTTTTGCAATTTACGTCATGCAACGCTAAGTCATATCGGACGATGAATGGAATGTGTGAAATGATGATCAAATGAGTTCAGGGTCCATAGAGCTTAGAGTTGGCCGACATTTATCTTTAAGGATAAGGGCAAAACCCTGGAAGCATTATCCAGATAACTCACCCTGACCGAGATTCGAACTCGGGACGTCTTGAGCGTGAGACAGACACGCTACCATCTACGCTACCAAGGCGGGCCACAGGACGTTTCAAACCGACACCGAACGAACATATAGAAGAACTTACTCAGTTTCTATGTGACACATATAGATAGTTCTTACGGGTAATAGAGCCGCATAAAAATGCTCCAGACTGAGTGTGGTTTAGGCTGTGACAGGAACAACGACGCGTGCCTCACACTGTCGAAGTTCGCAGGTATAAGTCACACGCCGTGCCGCGTGCTGTAGCTGTTTGTAAACTACCGGCATACTCCGCAGTAGCTTGCTACTATTAAGAATTTCTTTGGGTTATGAAACCGCAATAAAGAAGCTATTGCTTATGAGTGTTTAACGTGTTCTAAAATTCCGTTATAGCACTCCATGATGACAAATAAGCTGGTGGACATATGCAACTTACACCTTTTAGAGGGAAGTTAATGTTATTGAGGTTGAGGATGGCAGAATTTAATGATGAACAGAACAGAAAACAACATAAAAGAGTTGAAGATAAATTAACAGAAGCTAAATGCCTTATGTAATTAGATGAGCATTTTATTTCGTATGTTTGATATTACTAAATAAAGCATTTGTAACTGAAAAGAAAGCTATTGATACTTACATTAAGTGGTTGAAACTATTCTACAATTGAGATCATAACAAAATGCTCTGAAGTTAAACAAATATATATTATCACTGATTTAACTATTTTTACAATTCATATTTTTAATGAAATTAAATCAATCGTGCGTTCGTTGAATTCCCTTCAGCTCTTCCATCCATCAAAACCATGTCCGTCATTTTGGCGTACGTATAGCGCTCCATATTGCTTGGATTTGCTATCTAAGTACGCGCAAATTCCTCGCTGTTAGGAAGGAATGTGTAGTTTTACACTGAAGAGCAACCTTGCAACTATCCGTGTTATTAGTCGACTTTTGCACAAATAACTGCCCTTTGCCCTATTACCTGAAAGGTAGGCTAGGAGTAATGGAGTAATGTTTTTGTTTTCGTGACCGGTGCGTCCCAATAACAACTTTTTAGGTTCGTACGCCAGTGTTTCCTGAGCTGTCTAATCACAAAATCACATAACATTTAATGCTGCATAACATTATACCTAACAGAACTTCGAAGCTGCGACACCGAAATTCGGACTAGTTAAGTTATAAACTACGCAACGGCTATAATCGTTCGGTGTCGTTTTGAAACAACCTGTATAGGTTAGATACGCTGGCGACGGGAATCGAACCCGTAGCGAACAAGGTCGAGCTCTCCCTTGTGCTCAATGCCTCATAATTACGGATCGGTGGAGTGAAGAGGTTAAGGAAAGGGAGATTGTAATCGGTTCGAGGTGACATGTAGCTCCCGCATGAGAACTCTTATCTGTACTTCAGGAGAGGGTGTGTCCTGACTGGTTGTGGGTTAATGATGACACCTCGGATCTGGTAGACAGAAGTTTATTGTTGTCCTTAGGCTCCTTTGCTCACCACCATAAAGTCGTCGTCGGTGTGGTTGCTGTGTTTAGCGTCACTGTCAATACTGTAATGTGAAGCACGGAGGGAGTAGCACTGTTTTCCCTATATATTACTCTTTGTGCTAAACCTCACTGGAGAGATTGTTAGATATTGCACTTTGTCTCTGTGCATGGCGCGGAAGTGTACCTGTTAGGCGGCGCCGAATGCGCTTCCGTCTCACGTAGAGCTCCGGACCGAAGTGCTCTTACTAGCAAAACCTAGTTTCCGCCATCACTTTGAATTACCCCCACTCTAGGTATTTCTCGCAGTTTGCAAAATCACATGTACAAATATCAATTTTCAATTGGCTCTTAAGTATCCCCACTTGAGATCAGTGTTGAGAGATCCCAGTTTCGGACCTAACATCAGAGACGCTTTCTCTAACGGTTCGCGTACAAACATTTATGCTAAGGCATGTGCTCTGCGAGTCGGTCAAAATCTTATAGCCTGTTGTCAGAAGCACGCATGGGATTTTAACAATGCGTTGGTTTTCCTTGAGGGCAAAACATACAATAGAATAAGGTTGTTTGTTTAGAGGGATTGCAACGGGAGTGTACTGACCTTCGTAGAGTGGCGGTCTCCGGAGTATATGCTAGCATTATGGCATTTGTCTATTCTGGTATACATCATTTATTTATGTTTATTCGTTTGTGTCAATGTCTTTCTGATATAAGGTTATATGTCATCTCAGTGTTCTTAGGTGACAGGGGCTGCGTCACTTCTCGCCTATGAATGCCCTTTTCTACTGTATTATAGAACAGCATTTTTGCTTATGTAAGACAACATCTAGGATATTTCATACAATATTTTAGACTCATGTACTATTAGCTCCTATCTGTACGTTCCAGTTTTGTTAGGAGTATCACCGCATCATATTCAGCAATTATTTTCCAAATAGTAAAACCGAATATAATAATAAGTATGATATTTGTTTTACATACTCTACGAGGTATGCTTTTTAAGTCAATACCGTTTTGGAATTTAAAAAAAGACGTGCATAGATATCGCAATAATTTTATTTTTACATGAAAGCCTGTACCTTAATCTACTTTTCTACATAATTTCCATGAGTATTGAGGCACTTGTCATAACGTGGCACCAGTTTTTGAATACCCTCCTCATAATATTCTGCTGCATGACATGTTAACCACTGTATCACAACTGTTTGGACTTCATGATCGTCTTGAAGACACTGACCGCTCAGATGTTTCTTCAAGTGCAGGAACAAATGGTAGTCGCTGGGCGCCCGATCAGGGCTGTATGGAGGACGATCTAGAGTTTCCCACTGAAAAGATTTGATGAGATCTTTGGTCCGATTAGCCACATGTGGACGGGCATTGTCATGCAGCAAAACGATACCCTTACTCAACTTGCCACGTCTTTTGTTCTGGATTGCACGGCGCAGATTGTTCAATGTCTCACAATAAGACGCTGCATTGATTGTCTCATTAGGAGGCAGAAACTCCACTAGTAATACTCCTTTTCTGTCCCAAAAAACTGTGCACATGATTTTCTGGGCAGAACTTGTTCGCTTAAACTTCACTTTTGTGGGTGATGATGAATGTCGCCGTTCCATGGATTGTTGTTTCGATTCTGGTGTGACGTAGGTCACCCATGTTTCGTCACCAGTAACAATTTGGTCTAAAAAATCTTCACCTTCATTGTAGTACCGCTCAAGGAAAGTCAATGCACTGCCTAAACGTTGGGTTTTGTGCAAATCCGTCAACATTTTCGGAACCCAACGTGAACAAAATTTCCGGTACTTCAAGTTCTCGGTCACAATGCGATACAAATCACTACGAGAATATTGAGGAAAATAGTCGCACAATGATGAAATTGTAAAGCGTCTATTTTCTCTCACCTTTTCGTCCACTTTCTGCACCAAATCTTCGGTAACGACCGATGGACGCACACTCCGTTCTTCATATTCATGCACATTTGTGCGGCCATCTTTAAATGCTCTCACTCATTTCCTTACCATTCCATTACTCATAATGTTTTGTCCGTAAACTTCACAGATCTCACGATGAATATCGATCGGTTTTACGCTTTAGCACTAAGAAATCGTATAACAGCCCGTACTTCACAATCGGCGAGACTCACGATTGTCAGAGCCATCTTAAACATTCTTCATCATGCACATTTGTGCGGCCATCTTTAAATTCTCTCACCCATTTCCTTACCATTCCATCACTCATAATGTTTTGTCCGTAAACTTCACAGATCTCACGATGAATATCGATCGGTTTTACGCCTTTGGCACTAAGAAATCGTATAACAGCCCGTACTTCACAATCGGCGGGACTCACGATTGTCATCTTAAACACTCAGTAACCAACGAATACAATGAAGAATCAGACTGTAATGGCGACAGTGCGTAGACAAGAGATGCACGCAACCAGCGCGCATGCGCGGAACACCGACCGTAGCGCTGCGGCGGCGGAATCGCAAAACGGTACTGACTTAAAAACTATGCCTCGTATATTAAAACTTTATGGTTGTATTAACATTTTCAAAGAATTGACTTGAAATTTAAATCCACATATGCACCACTTTAGTCTCATTTCGTTAAAATGTTTTTCTTTAATGAAAATGAATCGTTATAAATGCTTACATTTATTTGACGTTGAACGTGTTGGTTGCTGTCTATTGTTTACATTATGGAGTATTATATATTTATTTGTTACTGATTATGATATTCTCATCAGAAGCAAAATCCTGGAATAATATGGAATATTAAACAAAAGTAACTCTTGAAGGCGCTACATGGGCCATTGCCATGCCATGCTATGCCATGTGGTGCTGACTGGCTGTATATAGCCAGAAGGTTTTTGCTGCGTGCCCACCCGTTAAGGGTTTTGCCGCAGGTAAGGTAGACTTCGCGATGCTGTAGGGTGAAATGTGGGTGGGCAGTTGTGAAAAAACCAAGCTATCTAAGTAAATGTTGACGTTTATTTGATATTCGACGTTTTGGTTCCTGCTTATTGTTGACATTATGGATAATTGTATATTTATTTGTTATTTATTGACAGCGTTTTATTGTTATTGTCCTTTAATCAGAAGAAAAAGCCTGGAATAACATGGAATAGGACTTTCTGACACATTTATTTGTGTTACATGGTTCCTCAAAGAAAGGTTGCTATCTTAATCAGTACTTCTGATTGCAGACTCAATTATGCACAGAAAGTCTAATCATCTAACTATTATTTCTTTTGATAGTCCATAATTCCTAATCTGATCAGTGGAATGAAACAACAAGAGCATTATATAGAAAAATGATGTGCAGTTAAATTATTATGTGTCATTGCATCACTGCAAGTAACGGATGGTCATAACTAGGGCCCGGATTTTGATGAAAAGTTATCTTTTTTCTGAGTAGTCACAGACGATGCTTATTGGAAATTAAGTGCATTCTGGAACAAATACGTTAGATATATATATGGTTTCTATATGTCATCAAAATGCATTTTTTCCACATTTTTATAATAAGGTCAGTTTTTGATATTCAGATGCATTTTACGGTCATTTTCTTTCTTTTTTACGAATTTATTGGGCATTTTCATGTGTAGCCTGCATTCGGGAGACCCGGATTCAGTTCCCATGGCCGTTCTGACCCCACCCCTGGGCTTTTTTTTTAAAAAATTATCTGTAATTGATAGTTCATTTATATAATTGTTTATGAAATAGTAGCTTTGTAGGTGTGGTAAACATGCAATTAACACAGTTTTTTTGGCTTTATTAAAACAGAAACAAGGAGTTTCGCTTCATGTGTTTCGCTGTAGGCCTCGAGTTGATGTATTGACTGGATCAGGTAGCTCTGGCTAGTATCCCATCTTCTGACAATGTGCCCGAGTAGAGTTGGAGTGTCTTCTGTAGTTGATTTGTGCATTTGCTTGATGAGTGTCTCCAGGTTGTGGTAGATGTCTTCGATCCTGGAAAGTTTGCCTATCAGCTCCTCCATGCGGTCTAGGCGGGCTAAGAATTTTGAGAGTTCTGTTGTGAAGTAGGTGTGGATGGTGGTGAAGTTCTCTGCTGCTGTGTCTGTGATGGTCTCCTCGAGCTTCGTGAGAATCGCTGCTGTGTCAGGTGGAGTATTCGTGGAGGGTGGTAGGTTGGTCGTGGCGGCGGAGGCTGTGGCGAGCTGTGTTTCCAGTGCAGCTAGGCGGACGTTGGCGTTGTGCAGCTCGGACTGAATCTTTGCTGATGCTGTCCTGAGTTCCTCGCTGAGTGCCTGTGTAGGTGGCGAGGAGTGGCCCGAGGCTGGAGTTGCTGGCGTGTTGGTTCTGCGGCTATTGTTGGAGTTGAGTGGGCACTGTGCCTGGCCTGTGTAATGACCGAAGCCATTGCAGGTGGCGCAGTAACGGTGGCGTAGGTCGTGGTTCGTGCACTCTGACGTCAAGGATGAGACACCGCAGTAGTGGCACCGAGGTGGAGCGTCACATGTGGTGGCGTCGTGTCCGTATCCACAGCATCGCCGATATGTTGAGTGTCGTAACGCTCTGCTGGCCTCGATTCTGAGACATCGTCCTAACAAGGGCAGGCCCGTCCTCAAGGCAGCTTCACATTTGGTGGCTTTGGTGAGCTGCAGTCGGACAAGGTTGGAGGGACCGTGCCGCGTGTTGATTCTGGAGGCCTTCAGGATAGATGGCTAACGTTGTTGAGCGGCGGTGAGTATAAAGGGGATTGGCAGATCACGGGGTGCCCCGCGAATAACTGCCGAATGCGGTGCAGCTTGGCCTGGAGTGGAGGCAGCGTGGGCCCGGCGACTGGGGGAGTGGAGAGGGCTTCAGCGTAAGTTGGCTGCGTTGTGGGATGCCTGGCTGGATCGTGCTGCTGAAGCTGGAACTGCAGTAACTTCCTGCTGCGGAGTTGTGGTGTTTGGCAGAGCGGGCCGAGAGGGCCCGTGAGCCGGGAGTGGCTGCGGCGGGCTTGGTAGGCGAGCGGTGGCTGGAGCAGGTTCGGCGCTGGGCCTCCGAATGGAGGTGCTGGCCCAGAACCTTCCCCTGGAATCGGCAAGCGGCTCCACCTCTGCTGCCGGTACTAGGAGAGGCGGAAGACTGCGCCCGAGAGCTGGTAGGTGAAGTGCTGGCAGAAGAAGGCTGCAGTGGTTGATGCTTCGCTGCCCGGCTGGGTAGCTTCTTCTTCGCGGTGTTACCCCTCTTAACACAGGTCAGCGTCCTAGCCCCTAATATAGCTTTGCCCCCGGCACCAGTTTTAACACGCTGGAGTACATGGTTAAATGTTAAATGCACACACACATTATATATATATATATATATATATATATATATATATATATATATATATATATATATATATAGGATGTTACAAAAAGGTACGGCCAAACTTTCAGGAAACATTCCTCACACACACAGAAAGAAAATATGTTGTGCGGACATGTGTCCGGAAACTCTTATTTGCATGTTAGAGCTCATTTTATTACTTCTCTTCAAATCACATTAATCATGGAATGGAAACACACAGCAACAGAACGTACCAGCGTGACTTCAAACACTTTGTTACAGGAAATATTCAAAATGTCCTCCGTTAGCGAGAATACATGCATGCATCCTCCGTCGCATGGAATCCCTGATGCGCTGATGCAGCCCTGGAGAATGGCATATTGTATTACAACCGTTCAAAATACGAGCACGAAAAGTATTTACATTTGGTACCGGGGTTGCGTGGACAAGAGCTTTCAAATGCCCCCATAAATGAAAGTCAAGAGGGTTGAGGTCAGGAGAGCGTGGAGGCCATGGAATAGGTCCGCCTGTACCAATCCATTGGTCACCGAATCTGTTGTTGAGAAGCGTACGAACACTTCGACTGAAATGTGCAGGAGCTCCATCGTGCATGAACCACATGTTTTGTCGTACTTGTAAAGGCACTTCTTCTAGCAGCACAGGTAAAGTATCCCGTATGAAATCATGATAACGTGCTCCATTGAGCGTAGGTGAAAGAACATGAGGTCCAATCAAGACCACCAAAAATTCCTGCGCAAACGTTCACAGAAAATCTGTGTTGTTGACGTGATTGCACAATTGCGTGCGGATTTTCGTCAGCCCAGACATGTTGATTGTGAAAATTTACAATTTGATCACGTTGGAATGAAGCCTCATCCGTAAAGAGAACATTTGCACTGAAATGAGGATTGGCACATTGTTGGAGGAACCATTCGCAGAAGTGTACCCGTGGAGGCCAATCAGCTTCTGATAGTGCCTGCACACGCTATACATGGTACGGAAACAACTGGTTCTCCCGCAGCACTCTCCATACAGTAACGTGGTCAACGTTACCTTGTACAGCAGCAACTTCTCTGACGCTGACATTAGGGTTATCCTCAACTGCACGAAGAATTGCCTCGTCCATTGCAGATGTCCTCGTCGTTCTAGGTCTTCCCCAGTCGTGAGTCATAGGCTGAAATGTTCCGTGCTCCCTAAGACGCCGATCAGTTGCTTCGAACGTCATCCTGTCGGGACACCTTCGTTCTGGAAATCTGTCTCGATACAAACGTACCGTGCCACGGCTATTGCCCCGTGCTAATCCGCCAACTCTGCATTTGTAAACATTGCACTGACTGCAAAACCACGTTCGTGATGAACACTAACCAGTTGATGCTACGTACTGATGTGCGTGATGCTAGTACTGTAGAGCAATGAGTCGCATTTCAACACAAACTCTGCAGTCAACATTACCTTCCTTCAATTGGGCCAACTGGCGGTAAATCGTGAAAATACAGTACACACAAACGAAACAAAAGGGTATTTTGACAATTGTCTGCACGAATGATTTCAATTTACATTTAAAGAGAAATACAAAATGAGCTCTAACATGGAAATTAAGCGTTTCCGGTCACATGCCCACATAGCATATTTTCTTTCTTTGTGTGTGAGGAATGTTTCCTGAAAGTTTGGCCGTACCATTTTGTAACACGCTGTATATATATATATATATATATATATATATATATATATATATATATATATATATATATATATATATATATATATATATATACCACTGTGACAATTTTCAAATAGTGAGAGAAGTGGTGAATAGTTTTGACAGGGTAGATTGTAAGGCGATCTGTTTTCTGATACGCAAATCCAAGGTAAATTAGCTTTCATTAAATCAAAAATTGCATTTTTGACGGAAACCATAACCCTCCTTCAAGAAAGTGTAATGACATTGGATAAGTCGATTGAGTTAGTGACGATTGCGGAAGAGAGGATACAAAATGTAAAAGGTGAGATTGGGGACAAAATTAGACAGAAACTAAAATTTGTGTTGGACAAAAATAAAGAATACCAAACAGTTTGTCAGAATGTCGATATATTGTCAGGAGAAAACTTCAGCACTAATATTTTTGAACAGGATTTAACAAGCAGTGACATAGTGATTTTAAAATATGCAGCTATAACATCTGTGGAAGTGCAGAGGAGTTTTTCAAAGTGTAAAACAGTTTTAGCTGGCAACCGCCGTTTCTTTACTTTTGATAACTTGAAGATGACCATGGTGGTGTACTGCAATGCTAATTAAGGTATATTTTGGCTAATGGGTGCAGTAGCTTATATTTTCATATTTTATAGAATTAAAAATGACCTGATTAATTTTGAAATAATTGATTACTTAGTAGCAATAATTTCATTTTTTACTAAGAAAGTTAATTTTAAAATGTGGTATTCGTACCATATTGTGACTTTGTGGGTTCGTGAAATTAAAAGTCCAATTGCACAAACTCAAAATGTTCTTTATTTCCACCGAATTGCAGTTGAAACACTTGCCGATTACATAGAATTACGTAGCGTACACAATTACAATTCGCCAGCTCGTCTGTCACTGGTCCACTCTACACTCGCAATTACGTACAACTTCTCAGATGCACGTACACAGTCTTCCAGTCCGTTCACTAGCGCGGCGCTCCTCCGGCTGCTCGCCAAGAACTCAACTGAACTTTCCACTTCATCCCTTATATACGCAGATCGCTGTGCCTGGAAGTTACGCGGCTCAGTGAATCATCCTGAAGGTTCCCGACGTCAATGGGGGAGGAGAAAGAGATGGCTAGTGATGTTTTTCCAACTATCCCCTCATTAGCACAAGATAAATGGGTAGGCGTGGTCTTCATGCCTCTGGTCGCCCACCGTGCTGCTAGCTGGCCGTGCTTTCCGATAATTATTATACAATATATACATTATTTGTCTGTGACAGTTATTAACTTATTATGGAAGATATAATTAATTTTTGTTAGGTCATTTTTACAGATTATGTGCATTTTTTATATATTAAGTACATTTTATAGATCATTTTTAGAGAATTTTTAGGTCAACAACTTCCGGGTCCCAGTCATAAATTTTTGTCTGTGCTGAAGATTGAGGGTTTCATCCTAACTTCTGGATGCCTACCTGCGTTGGCTTCATGGCAGTACATTGACTTGTAAAACTTCTGAGGATCTCATAAGTGAAGGTGTATCGCCGTTAAAACCGTTACATTACAGATATGATGTACTAATATTACTTATAAACGGTGGCAAGTACATGTTGAGAGCATATGGACCACGGATTAATACATTAGTGCATTGCAAACGTAAACCCATTTGAACCAATTATGTTGTGATACACTGGCGCGTTCAACACTATGTGGCTTTAATGTCAAGTGAAGTCGACGTCATCCTTTAAATATGGTAACCTTATATTGCACAAGACCTAAGTGTTAGGACACGATACTGTAAACATATATGTTCACCAAGAAGATGATTAACGATATCCTCGTATTTATTATGAAGCTTTACTACTTTGTGATCATGTCACACTCTAACGTTGTGCATGTTATAAAATAAGTGGAATATTAGAAATAAAAGTGAATTGTTAATTATTATGATAGAAATGGTGATAATGATGATGATGATGATGATGATGATGATGATGATGATGATGATGATGATGATGATGATGATGATGATGATGATGATGATGATGATGATGATGATGATGATGATGATGATGATGATGATGATGATGATGATGATGATGATGATGATGATGATGATGATGATGATGATGATGATGATGATGATGATGATGATGATGATGATGATGATGATGATGATGATGATGATGATGATGATGATGATGATGTTGATGATAAAATAAGACCTGAAGCTTTTCTGGGGACGAATACGCTCAATTTTTTCTCGGGCAGCCAGTCAGGTGGAAAGATGGTTAGATATCAACGTTTCGGGAGTGGACAGGCAGAGCATTGTTTTGATAACGACCATAGAGCCAATTTTTGGGAGACGACCATCTTGGCCAAAATGCAACAGTTACTGGGAGCAGAGATTTAAGGAGGCTTTGGCCATTTCCTCTCAAAGGAGCACGCTTAATCGTGATGCTGGATTTCAGTTCAGCTCCTCTTGGAAACCAGCCTTAAAAATGGAAATCCATCGAATTAAGAAGCAAAGCTCAATACAGCTTTATAATCAAGTTAAGTAGTTACGTTCCTTTGACACAATTTTCTATACTCACACCATCTCCTGACCTGGCATTTAATTTACTGAAAACAGTCTTTTGTTCAGTAATGCGAATTTTGATAATGTTTTGTCTTTGATTATAGTTGTGTTATATCCAGTATTTCATTTTTGGATATAACATTTTATAACTATCCTGATGATGGGAGAGATGTACACTCCCGAAACTTTGATATCCAATCATTTCACCTGGCTGGCTGCCCGAGAAGAAAGTGAGCACATTCGTCACCAGGAAAGCTTCAGGTCTTATTTTACTCCAAAGCAGAATAATCATTGCCAAATCGGTATAATTATTGTTAAGTGGAAAGTAAGAAAGGAAGAGGAAAAATGAAGAAGGTACAAAGTTGAGAAAAACGGTTAACAGAAATGCAAATCAGACGAAATCTCTGAATGATAATAAAGTAGCTAAAACACAGTTAAAATTCAACTGACAAAAAACTTGAAGATCGCGAAAGTTTTGTGAAAAAAGGAGCAAAGAGATGTGAAATCATTTGGGTGTCTTAGAAAGATGGTTGATTGCGCTTCAGTTGTTTCTATCTAGGTAGCATAACAAATAAATAAATAAATAAATAAATAAAGTGAGTGAGTGAGTGGTGTTTAAGGGCCCGTCGACAACAAGGTCATTTGGGCCCCAAGTCATCACTAAAACCTAAAAACTATAAAAATTTAGTTAAAAAGGTAAAATGTAATAAAAACCACTCAACTGTTAAAAGGACATAAAAACCATCTAAAATTTATAATTTAAAATCGCTAAAATTAACAAATATAAAACCCAGGTCACACTTGTATATTAAAACCAATCTCGGTAACATACCGCAGTGCCTTAATCACGGCCACTGGGTCATCCCCTAAAATACTGGGCAAGTTAGCTCCCAAGCCTATTGACTGCCGAACGCGGGCGTAATGCGGGCAATCAATCAGTAAGTGCCGCACCGTGAGGCGTACTGCACACGGGGCACACACAGGGGCCGGTTCCCCTCTTAATAGATGGCCATGTGTCGTTCGTGTGTGCCCAATTCTCAGCCGGGTGAGTATCACCTCGGCTCGCCGGTTATCCCTGCAGGAAGTTAGCCAGGGTTGTACGCTCTCCTTTATTCCCCGGAGTTGTGTGCCTTTCAAAGCTGTCCAGGATTGCTGCCAAGCAGATAGGAGCTGGCGACGGAAAAAACGTTGCACATCCTGGTATGGCACCTTAGTTGTTAAACTCCGGGGCAAACGGCAAGCGGACTTAGCAGCCGCGTCCGCCTCCTCGTTCCCGGAAATGCCCACATGTCCTGGGATCCAAGTGAAAACAAAATGGTATCCGCGACTGATCATTTGCGAGATCTGGGCCTGTATTTTTACAACAAGGGTGTGAGCGGCAGTGTGCTGTTGCAAGGCCTGAAGAGCACTCAGAGAGTCAGTGCAGACAATAAAAGAGCCAGGAGCTAACTTGCAAATAAAAAGGAGCATATAAAAGATGGCATATAGCTCTGCTGAGAAGACCGAAGTGGAGTCCAGAAGTCGAAATTTATGAGCCTCACCGTTAATGAAAAACGCGCAACCCGTTGTGCTACCTAGCTGAGAACCGTCCGTAAAGACCGGAACATATTTAGGGTAACGGCCCAGTAGTTCGGCAAAAAGTTGTTGGAGCACCGAATGTGGAGTAGCGAGTTTAGAGTTGCTGGAAAGAGCCAGATCGAACCGCGCACGATCCAGTTGCCAAGCAGGATAAGGGCTGATGGACGACCTCTCCACGCGAGGCATTCGGAGGCCATGGGAATGTAGGAGATCCTGAAATCTTATTCCCATGGGGCGTGTCCGAGAACCAGGGCGCGTATAACGGTGGACTAAATCTGGACACAGAACTGGTTTAAAACAAGGATGATTGGGATAACTTGCCAACTTCGAGACGTATGAGCAGAGTAACAGCGAGCGACAAATATGGAGTGGAGGTTCTCCCGAGTCTGCATACAGGCAGTCGACTCGACTGGTGCGGAAAGCTCCTGTGGCAAGGCGGATGCCAGTGTGATGCACGGTGTCTAAAAGGCGAAGTTTAGAGGCGGTCGCTGCGCCATAAATAAAACTGCCATAGTCCAGCTTGGACCGAACCAGAGAGCGGTACAGCCTCAACATTACCGTGCGATCGCCCCCCCAAGATGCTCCAGATAATACCTTCAGCACCCGAAGAGAACGATCGCAAGAGGCTCGAAGGTGACAAATGTGGTGCTCCCAATTGAGTTGTCGGTCCAAGTAGAGGCCCAAGAACTTCAGGTGCGAGACAAATGGCAGGGGTGTGCCGTTCAAATGAAGATCAGGAGGCGGGTGAATACCTCGTAGGCGGTGAAAGTGGATACACTGTGTCTTCGCAGCTGAAAAGCGGAAGCCGGTTTGAAGCGCCCAAGCTGCTAGCTGGGTGATGGTCAGCTGCAGTTGGCGCTCAATGTGGTCTATGTTGGCTGATCTATAATAAACTGCGAAGTCGTCAACATAGAGGGATGATGGAATTCCACTTCGAACGGCACTAGTGATGCCGTTAATCGCTACGGCAAAAAGTGCGACGCTTAAAATCGACCCTTGACGTACGCCGTTCTCTTGTATCCGCTCCCGGGATACCGTGTTTCCTATGCGCACACGAAAACGGCGGAGTTTTAAAAAATTGCACAGGAATTCGGGTAGATGTCAACGCATACCGTAACCATGTAGGTTACGGAGTATGCCGTACCGCCAGGTGGTGTCATAGGCCTTCTCCAGGTCGAGGAACACGCCCACGGCGTGCTGTTTCAGTAGAAAGGCATCGTAAATATACCCCTCATGGCGTGTTAAATTATCGACACTTGAGCGATGGCGACGAAAACCGCATTGCAAGTTGGACAGATGGTTATGTTTTTCTAGCCACCAAGTTAACCGAGCGTTTATCATTCGCTCCAACGTTTTACAGATGACACTCGTTAGGCAAATGGGGCGGTAGCTAGATGGAAGGGTGCGGTCCTTTCCGGGTCGAGGGATGGGGATGACGATACCCTCTCGCCAGGAGGAAGGGAAAACCCGCTCATGCCAAATGCGGTTATAGATGTTTAAAAGAAAACATAGCGCCTCAGATGGAAGATGTAGCAGCATCTGTCGGTGTACGTCATCGGGATCTGGAGAAGAATCCTTTGCTAACGCCAGAGAATGGGCGAGCTCGGCTGCGGTAAATGGTTGGTTGTACGGCTCGGTGCAGTCACTATTAAAATTAAGAGGTACCCGCTCCGCCTTTTCCTTAATAGGCAGGAAGAGAGCGTCATAGCGGGCAGTTTGGCTCGTGGCAGCAAATGTGGTAGCTAGGACTTCAGCTATGTCCTGCTCGGTGGTGCACATGGAACCGTTGATGGCAAGGCCGGGAATTGCCGTCCGGCGATACTTGCCATACATCCGCCGAACAGCTGACCATACTTCTTGGGTAGAGCTGCGCCGGGAAAGCGAAGACACATAGGCTTCCCAAGATTTACGCTTTGCGTTGCGCAGTATAAAGCGTGCCCTAGCACGAGAACGTTTGAAGGCGACGAAGTTATCTTCCGTCGGGTGCCGCTGAAAAATGCGCAAAGCACGTTTGCGTGCTTTGATAGCCAAACTGCATTCCCCGGACCACCACGGTACAGGGATACGACGTGGTGTAGGGGAACCTCGAGGAATGCTGGATTCTGCTGCGAGCAGGATCGAGCAAGTAAAATATTCGACCATTTCATCGATGGTGTCGAAATTATCGTCGATGAGGTGTATGAGGGATTGGAATTTTCCCCAGTTAGCTTTGGAAATAATCCAGCGAGGATGTCGAGAAGGTACACATTGGCGGCCAGAAAAATGAATGTTAATGGGGTAATGATCACTGCCAAAGAGGTCGGAAAGTACTGACCACTCAAGTAGTGGTACTAATGACGGACTGCAGAAAGAAAGGTCTAGTAAGGAATGTGTACCATAAGCGGATGATAGGAATGTCGGGTCACCAGTATTTAGCAGAAGCAGGTGAGAATTATCGAAGGCGTCTACGAGGAGGCATCCACGGGCGTCATCAGTGTCTGGTCCCCAGAGCGTGTGCTTGGCATTCAAATCTCCCACAAGGAGTAGTGGTGAGGGGAGCTGAGCCAATAGAGCTCGAAGATCACGCTCTGGAACTATACTGAGCGGCGGCAGGTACATGTTGCAGATGGTAAAACTGATGCTCTCCAGCTGTATCCGAACGGCCACGGCTTGCAATGGTGTGGTGAGAGGAACGCTGGCGGCTGAGATGTTAGGCGCCACTAAGGTAGCAACGCCACCGCTTGCACTCATACCTGCAAGAGAGTCGCTTCTAAATGCAGAGAAAGAGTGAAGGTGTAACGAGTGATTGGGATGTAAGTGTGTTTCCTGGAGACAAATAATTGACGGTGACCGTTGAGAAACTAAATGTTGTAGGTCTTGAGCACGAGCTCGAAAACCATTGACATTCCACTGGATTATTTCCATGAAGAGTTTTTAACGGGCCGTTTTAACTTTTTTCTTGACCTTGGCTGACTTGGGCCCTACGACTCGAAATTCGTTAGCGTCCTGTGACTCCGCTGATGTTCGGGAGTCAGAACTCCTACGGCTCGTAGAACGAGACCGGGATCTAATGGAAGGCGAGCGACTTCGCGATCTATGTTGTGGCCGGGATCGGTT